>OX235271.1:194420254-194829303 GCA_944472155.2 Trichobilharzia szidati
ATGTGCCAAGTCACACTGGTAGCTGGTGTAGTGACGCTATCACGCAAAGTAGTATAGGTGACAACACTCGAAGCTCAGCCACCAGGTACTCAGGGTCTACAAAGCATGACACACAAACTAACTTTGGCAGATTATACGGAACAAGCCTTCTGGGAAACAAACCACAGTGCAGCTATGCATATAACGACGCCTATGTAAGGTCTCCTGGAATGTCCCCACACAATAGGCAGATTAACAAGTCATGGACATCACAAGGTACCAAAGATTTTTTATCCAACACATCCCTGTCAGCGCTAACCAAACAGCTGGTGGGGATGTTAACCCTTCTGAACCCATACCACCAACGTTGGCCCCCTATCGGGAGGAAAACAGACATGGGCTAGTACATACGGAACTATTAGTCACACCCAAAGACTGTACAAGCATATGCCAAATGAAAACCTCAACCCAACTCTCCAACCTACCCAAGCCTAGAACCACGTCATTGTATAGTTTATCTAATAATCAAACCCATTACCCACTAAAAAAACGGATAGTAACTTGACAGACATAGGTGGACAAACTAGTTGCAACACAGGGTTGATATGCCACGCGGAAACAGCGGATGCCGATCCACACTTGAACCTTATTGACGAGCTTAAACACTTCAAACACTACTTCAAATCTCAACTCTACTTAATACTTATTAATGCTAGATCTATCTTTAACAAACTACCGATGCTCAGGGCACACACGCTGGTATACAAACCCCCTATAATCATTATTACCGAATCCTGGTGTCACTCCAATATACCAGACGAAGAGATAAGCATCGAAGGGTACATACACTTTCGCTGTGACAGGAAGAGTGGTAAGGGAGGAGGCTGCCTAATGTACTTCCTGAACACACTTACTGTATTACAGCTAGAAAATAAGGAACTCAATGACATGCACGACACCCTGTGGGTCAACGTACACTTCAAAAGTGCTGCACTACTAATAGGATGTATCTACAGAGCACCTGGCACCTTTAGTGATTACGAGACACAACTTATAAATGTACTGGAGCAAGTATCCACTCTTCCATACGAGCATAAGATCATATGTGGAGACTTCAACCTACCCGAAATCAACTGGGACTTATTAAAAGGGCCAACTAAATACGACAAGCTCTTAGGGACACTGGATATTTTCGGCTGGAAACAAACTGTCACTATCTCTACAAGAGGTGACAATGTACTAGACTTAATATTCTGTCACGATATAAGCCCCCTCTCAATCTTAGTGGGTTCTAAGTTTTCATGTAGTGACCACAAAACAGTGATGTGTGCTCTGCCACTTCCACTGAATAGCAATGCAGCTCATACCTCCACTTCACAAAAAGTACTATATAGGAACTATAGTAAGGCAGGCTGGACCTTAGTAGAATCATCACAACATCACATGGACAGATGAACGCTCGTTGGGCACCATATATCCCTCACCAACTGCAACCCACCTTTCCTTAGATAATGTGATGAACTTATATCCATAATGTTGCTGAGCAGTTAATATTCTCAACTCCTGTCGGAACAGCTGAATTTCATAAACCTTCCTCACGCTAAGAAAATACCTACAAGCAGTAGAAATCCATTAATTAATGCGTCCGAAGCTTATTTACTTACTCCCAACAATGACATTGAAGATCAAATGAGATAAACATATCACTGATTTCAAAATAACACATCAATGAACTATAATTCGAGGACTCTGCACACAACAAAGTTATGTATGAATATTTACTTCAAGCTTTATTTTTTTCCCAGGCACTTATAATCCATCCACCAAAGACCTGGTTTTTTTGTTAATGCGAAGACAATACTCCCGTATTTCCTGTTGTGTTGCACTCACTGACAATCTAGCAGATTTTTCCAACTTTGCACAGAAATGATTGTATATGAGTGAAAAGGCTGTTTTATTCTACTGGGATTAACATTTATCAAGTGTATGTATAATCTCCAGCGAACATGTAAAGCATATCTTGCTACTACCTGTAAATTGTGATTGAATTATATGGTTCTATTTCTGTAACAACTTGATGATGCCTGTAAACTGGCGTCCCTCATGTACAGTACTATGAGAATAAATTTATTTATTTATTTATTTAAAAAAGATCCTCCGAATGGAGCGAATACTTCACTACTGATGACCTCTCGAGAGCTCTGAGCATCTTCTACCATAACTCGAACACATGCTTAGATGCTGTCATTCCACTGCAAACACTTGAGCTGTCCCCACATAGGAAGTCATTCATAAAACCAAAGGATCGTATGAAACTGAAGAAACTCTCAACAAGTTACTTCAAACACCACGACTTTGGCACACTAGGTTTAATACTTAACACCCTTAGTTCCATCTCACAAGCTCGAAATTTCCGTATGAGAAACGAAGAACGCATCGCAGTAGCCAGTCCTGCTAGAGTGTATGCACTCACGGAAATCTTAAAGAAGCGAATGAATCGCAAAAATCACAGCATTTCCCTCCTCATAGACAAAGGTAGGCTATGTACTAATTCCGCAGACATGTGTGAATTATTTAACTCAACTTTTGCAGGTAACTACCTTAAGCCCACAGTCCAGTTACTCAATATACACCCTGCTACTAATGTGGCACAAACTCCATCTCCACACACACCGAACTTAATTAGCACTATTGAATTTAACTATACTAACATTAAACAAACTATAAGAACCCTAAAATGCTCAAAAGGTTTCGGCACTGACGGCATATCATCCTATTTTTATAAATATGGTGGCCCTGACATTCCCTTACTCCTGCTTAAAATATTCACAATGTCCTCAGAAACCCAAACTTACCCAGATGTATGGAAAACAACGTTTATTATGCCTAAACACAAATCTGGCTCGAAAACAGACGTCAGTAACTACAGGCCAATTAATATCACACCTATAGCTTCTAGAATTATGGAGAGACTAGTTAAAGAAAACCTAATGAAGCATATGCTTAGTTGCAATATTATAAGTCCGAACCAACATGGATTCCTAAAATCCAGATCTTGTTTAACATGCCACCTAGACTTCTTTAACTTTGTGACCAGCAGTCGTGACAGACGACAACTAGTACTTGTCATCTACTTTGACATCTCAAAGGCATTTGACCGTGTCGACCATTTACTACTAGTGCACAAGCTGAAATCCTTAGGAATAAGTGACCCGCTATTAGGATGGCTTAAATCATTCCTTAACAATAGGTCCCAAATAGTTAAACTCGGATCTATAACTTCGAAACCTAGCCCAATCACCTCTGGCGTAGTACAAGGTAGTGTCATTGGACCCCCTCTATTTACCCTATATATTAACGACATATGCGCTTGCTTTTCTCATGGGAAACCATTCATCTTTGCAGATGACCTCAAAGTAGCTTATACATTCCAATCTAATGACCTAGGGTACTTCCAGAATGTTGTACAAAAAGAACTAGATAAAGTGACTGCTTGGTCATCTTTATGGAACCTCCAATTTAACCTTAAAAAATGTGGCTGGATCTGCTTCGGTGCACCCTCAATCGACATAAAGCTAACGCTTCAATCGGCTAACCTAACCAGACTCCGAAGTGTCGTTGACCTAGGTCTGAGGTACTCGAGTAACCTAACATTCTCTGAGCAAGTGGCATCACAGACTCAAAAGTCGAGGATGCTCTTAGGATGCATACTCAGGAACTTTCACGACAATGAAGCAAAGCTCATTCTGTACAAAACCTGTGTGAGGCCACTACTAGAATACTGTCCATTTATTATTAGCAGCACTCACACACGTGAAAAGCTAAGAATTGAAAGTATCCAACGATATTTTACCTCGAAACTACTAGGCTACGAATGTAAGAAAGACTACATTTCACGGTGCATGATTCTACAACTTGACCCACTCTGGACAAGACGACTAATTATAAACCTAGTATTCTTCTATAAGGTCCTACACAAAATATCATTCTCAGACATTAAGGACATACAATTCGCGCAAGAAGCCTCTTACGACCTGCGTAACCGAAATTGCACAGTGACAATAAAAGCCTTTAAGTCAACACTCCGTGAAAACTTCTTCACAGTCATGTATTCTAAAATATGGAACAATCTGCCCCTAGATATCAGGAACTGCAATACAGTTTTAAGTTTCAAACGCTCTCTGTACACACTATTTCACTCTACCGACTATATAAATAAACTATTTATCCCTAGAACGAATCAACTATTAGTCTACTACAGTACCTAAACGCGCTTAAATACCCTTACTTCCCTAAAGACTATAAATAAACTAGTAGCATAAATGCATAAAAAGACATAGTAGAAACAAATTTTTGTTCATCAAATTACAGTGTACAACGAATATAATCAAATCTTTTAGACTCCACTTGGTTTTTCTTTGTCCTCTGGTACATTTCTGTTGTATTTACTTTGTAGTACAAGTTGCATTGATCTACATTCCGACTGAAGCTGAGAAACAATTGAAGTCACTTACTCATATATAATCCCTCAAGTTTTGGCTAGTAATGGCTCAGCATCCTTGATGAAATCCACTGTCACCGTAACTAGACGCTGTACAGCATCTTGTACAAGCACTGTCAACGATCTAAAATGGTTTTTATATAGCTTTCTACGCGTTTATCAACTTACTCGTACGAAGCAACCATGCTGTGACAAATGGCGGGCTATGGGTGACTTGAGTGCAGTAAAACAAATCTGCTTGACAATGACCAATATTAATCTGCATTCAGTTGAATTCACATCTGGTATTACTTGCAAAATGTGATGTCAAAATCATAAAAATTAATCACTCATTTTAAATTAATACACAATTTGAACATAAAACAAGATACGATGCCGCACACAACAAAGTTATATGGAGGAATTGACTTCAAGCTTTATTTTTTTCCCAAATATTTGTAATTTATCCGACACACACTTGGGTTTTTTTGTTAATGCGAAGACAATATTTCTATATTTCTTTATGTGCTCCATTGAACGACTAACTATCAGAATGTGCTCAGTAACTGATGTCAGAGAGGACAGCAACCATGTAATTTCACTATAAATCAAATTCATGTAATTTAAATAATACTTATCCATGCCTGTACAACTGGTGTGTCCTACATTGATAGGAAATATATATTATATTATATATAGCATTCGTTTCGCCTTTGTAATATTGTAATTTTCTTAAGAATTCACCAATTGCTGAACGAGCCACAGTTAAAGGTCTTTTTGGATCCAAGGAAATACACAAATCAGATGCATCGTCCTCACCGACTGCTTCATCTGTACGTACCATAGAACCGTCAGCTTCAATCAAAACTCGCAGAATCGCATAACAAGCACAATAATGTGTTTGACACCATGATCCAATGTCATCAGCATTTTCTGCTGGAGAATAAGACTCCATGGAAGTTACAACTGAAGGAATCATTGACAATCAATTAATATAGACTACATCTGAGACATCGCCTTGAGCACAGTCGGTATTCAGACCGAACTGCTCCAGAGCAAGAGGTAAATCAGATAAATAAATTCCAACGCACTCAGCTTGACACTTGTCTATTGCAGATGAAAGGTTTGAAAACTTACTGTCATACGTTTCTCCTGCTTCACACCAACCTTTTACAGGATCTGCATTTATGACATATTCAGTAGTTTTCGTGTGGAAATTTCGTTTTCCATAACAATCACGCCGAAACAGTTTACCAGAAGCATATCCCATCAGTTCATGAAGTCCAACTTGTAATTCAAAGGAACTTTCAGCATGTTCCACGTACATTTGTTTGTCTTCGTTACGTAGAAATTCTGGTTTAGGATCCTCGAGACGAACACTAAGTACATTATTCAAAGAAACATTTTTAAATCCATCAACTTGTCGTACATCGTCATAGTTAGAAATATTAGTTCCAACAGGAATTCCAGAAGTTGCAAAAGTCACTACATCCAAACTAGTAAAGTCTGACTGTAAGAATTTATCTCTTTCATATGTAGAAGGCCGTGGTAAATTTGTCAACAACCTTTCAGCGTTATTTACAAGTCGTTGGAATTTTGTTGACAGTGATCTATTTACAACAGCGACAAATAATTCAAACTTTGCACGAACGCCAAAGGGATCACGGTATGACTCTATAAAACCAATGTAGTTTACAACAACAGCGTTCTTATCTTTAACACATAACCTGAAGGCATCTTTGTGAGTGGCTACTGAGCCGGTAGTGAAGCTTTCAGCATACTGATGCCACATTTCTGATTCGATTTGGTTGAGCGAATGTGCTTTAAAATCTTTACAACAATCGACTAGTAACTTCACCAGCTCACTATAGTCACCATATTCAAGCTGCAAAGATGTGTACGAAGGAAGGGCATCTCTTAACTTCTCACAACGTTGACTTAGAGAGATTTGCAGGTCATGGTAACGTTGGGCTAACTGTCTTTGTTTTTCTTGGATAATAGGAGCGTCGAAATGACTTTCTGCAGCAAGCGTGTCAGCCTGGACTTTGAATGTATCTATACGTTCACGATGAGCAGCCACATCAGATTCAAGCAAGTTGTGCTGCTTTTGTGCGTTCATCACACCGTTTAGATCAAGACCGACATCCTCTGAGGTTATCTGAGTTTCAACATCATTCAACCATAACTTGACATCTTCTATGTTGCGAGCGAACTGTTGTTGCCTACTTGCTTGATCTAAATTTTTCTTCTTGTCTCCCATGGCATTTACGAGATGAGACCAAGTTTCATCCAACTGTTCAATCTTTACTTTTATTTCTAGTGAGTTGTAGTGGTTTGCATTTAACAAATCCTGACCTGTCTTTTTAATATCTTCAACGCGGGATTGGTTCGCTTGTATTTCTGCCTCAAAACTCTGATGCTTCTGCACCTTTGTTTGCAAATTCGTGGAGTCTTTGTAACTTTTATCAAGTGCATTTCTAAGTTTGTCTGATATCCATGACTGCACTTCATCCGCATATCTATCGAACATTTGGTAACGGTGGGAATCTTGAAGACGCTGACGGCGGTTCTGAGCTTTCTCCTTTAATGCATTTCGTCTATTTTGAAGACCTTCCTGAATCTCATGAACCTGTGCAGCCGCATAGTGGTTTGACTCGATTAATTTTGCAGCGAATTCATCAAGTTGTTGCATCTCTTCTTCTTGTGCTTCAAGCGACTTTTCGAAGTCTTCATGTTCCCTTATGAGTGCTTCCACAGAATCGAGTGAGTCTTGGCTTAGCTATGGTTAAAACAGAATGACTTGACTTAAACTTTATCTGTTTCTGAAACATCAAGAAAAATATACAAATCCACTGTCATTCAAAAAAGGACAAAAACGTACCGAACAGTATCGAAGGAACTTACAAAATGAACAGCTAATTAATTACATGTACACACAAATAAAGTGACAGACAACAAAGAACACTCAAGGTCACATCACGTGGTGTGAGTTACAATAAATTGACCAATAATCGCGACAAGAAGGTCACATCATATTGATTAGCTGTCTATCATATAGTCTATCTATCTGTCGCGATTAACACGTGCCCAACCTCTCTGTCGGTTTCCTTGTGTCTTCTTCTCTTTTCAAAGGTACTGCCTTAAACGAAGGCACTGAAACAGTGCCGCTATCCTCGGAATATTGCTAGCCCACCTGGTGAATAACGGAACCACCTCTATCATGAAATCTGCTGACAAGTTCAAAGTTGGTCTCATATACAACTGGAAATGTCACAATTATGGTGTACTTACCGGTGAATTTGAAGTTTTATGGACTTTCAAACACTCTATGAATCATTTACTTGCAATTACTGTTCATTCCGCATCTCTTATATTTCACGTCAGCACCTGTACAAAAATGCTACTTACCTTCCACAATAAACGTAATCGTTTATAATTCCCGCGTGAAATTGACATACCGTATTTTTTTCAATTACAGTTTTGATTTGATGCTATATCTCATGAATTATTCAGTTGAAAGCATATCTCGAAAATTACCTATTGCCTTATTTGTACATTTCTTTTTAAACATTTCTCTCAAATTTACCAGTATTCAATCTATTTCTAGATTAACAAATCATATTATATATTCTATAAGTTCTAATTAGTGTACATTTGTTCATGCCTGTAAAAATGGCTGGTTTCTGTTCCAGAAATTATTATTATTATTGGTTTGCATTTAACAAATCCTGACCTGTCTTTTTAATATCTTCAACGCGGGATTGGTTCGCTTGTATTTCTGCCTCAAAACTCTGATGCTTCTGCACCTTTGTTTGCAAATTCGTGGAGTCTTTGTAACTTTTATCAAGTGCATTTCTAAGTTTGTCTGATATCCATGACTGCACTTCATCCGCATATCTATCGAACATTTGGTAACGGTGGGAATCTTGAAGACGCTGACGGCGGTTCTGAGCTTTCTCCTTTAATGCATTTCGTCTATTTTGAAGACCTTCCTGAATCTCATGAACCTGTGCAGCCGCATAGTGGTTTGACTCGATTAATTTTGCAGCGAATTCATCAAGTTGTTGCATCTCTTCTTCTTGTGCTTCAAGCGACTTTTCGAAGTCTTCATGTTTCCTTATGAGTGCTTCCACAGAATCGAGTGAGTCCCCCACATCTTTTATTTCTAGGAGGGCCTCTTGCTTACCAATCCAAGATTCTGACTGTTCAGCGTCGCGGTAAAAATACTGAAGGCCCATACACTGTTCTAGCTGTTCACGTCTTTCCTCACACAACTGCATCAAGGAGGCTCTCTCTTTTTCAAGGGTGGAAAGTTTAGCAACTATGTCTCCATTACAGGGATGGCCAACACTTAGTAATACCTGACCTTCTTGCATGCATGTATCGAAACTGTCAGCTCGAGAATTTATCTCAGTGGTGTATTCCTTATGTCGCTCTACTTGGGCTTCAGCACCAACTACATCCTTTGTCAAATCATCCGCCAACATTAACGTCTTCATGTCATTCATCCAGATACTCAAGTCTCTCCAGTCAGCCAAAAAGCGATGCATCTTGAATGACTCTTCCAGTTTACCTCTCCTACCTACAGCCTGACTTTTCAGCTTATCCCATGCAGTGATTAAGGCGTCATACTTGCCTTGTATGGTGTCTTGCGAATCAGGATGCTTCTGTGCAAGCGCCTTAGCATCATCTCCAAGTTGAACAATCTTTTCATCTGGGGCAGTCAAATACCTTTCTAATGCTTCGTGCTTCCTTTGTAAGGCTTGGACTGAAGCAAGATCACGACCGCAGTCCTCAATGGATAAAGGAATGGATTTTTCATTCACCCACGATATAGCTTTATCTGTGCCTCTAAAGAAGCGCTGTATCTCATAGGCTTCCAGGAGCTTTTCTTGTCGTTTTCTAGCCAGATCCTTCAGACGTTCTAGAGCTTCGCGGACCTGTCTGAACTTTTCTATGACTAGGGCATCCTCAGGAAATTTCTCTTTTAGAAGTTCATCTGCCTTCCGATAGATGTCTTCTGCACGACTTCCTTGATACTCGAGATCTTTTGTAAACTCATCAAACGTTTTTCGATGTGTCCCAACATGTTCCAAGTCTTGACCTAAATCCTCTGATGTTACGTAAGTTTCGTTTTCACGTATCCAGAAAAGTATCTCGTCGACTTGGCGTAAAAACTGGACAAATTTAAGCGTTAGGTTAATAAGACATGATTTTTCTCTGAAAATAGACATAAGCCTATCCCACAGGGCATGCAATTCATCAAGACGGTTTTTGATAATGTCTGTTGCGTAGTGCCCCTGACCAATCATTTCTTCTCTCGCAGAATCCAGAGCTGACAGTGTTTCAGCATGAACTGTTACTTCGAACTCAAACTCTTGATGTTTCTGTTTTTTCAGCTGAAGATTACTGAGCTCTCTAAAATCCTCGTTTGCATATGTTTGCAGTTTTTTATAGATCCAACACTCAAGTTCACACAACAGTAGTAAGATTTATCTTTCAGGTATATAAAAGTTTATAGTCGCACCATCAATTGCAGTTCCAACGGAGATGGATTTTCCATAACTGCAGTTACTGAATTTCCTCTCAGTGAGACTCTCGCGTTAAAGGGATATCTCGCAGAACGAATCCATCCGTGCTTCTGTCGAACCAAATCTTAGTAACATTTATCAACATAATGTTTAAATGTCGATCGAAAGCTTCGACGTGACCTACAAAAAAACTCCCATCCCGGGATTTGACGACAACTGGATTTCCGTGTCTAAATGCCGAAAGCAAAGTAAAATATGCGAATATTTTCCATTGTGCAAGGATGTTAACAACAAATACTCTAGGACGCCTACAATTTTGCATGTCGCCACTTGACACTGTTATTCCACGGAAACACTATGAAAATTTGACCGTTGCAGTAATATTTATAATGTTTCGCTCCGTACATCTGTTTTTGTTGATGGACTCGCCTTCAACCGTCTAGGTCTAATTCAAACAGCTTCACAATATATATATTCATCTAGCCTGATGACTACATTGCAAAATGGTAGACTAAAATAATTTATAATTTTGATTACAGCTTGATGCCACACCGTATTTTCAGTACAAGTATGGAATTTTCGGCATGGATATCGGTAGCCCAAATTTCTCAGGCCGACCATTGATATCGGGTGTGCGTCAGTAGGGGTTCGAATCCCGGACCATGTGCATGGTCGGCGAGAGTCCTAACCATTCAGTCAGCGCGAGGTTGGTGATCCACCGCCAATCACCATCAACGGGAGGGATTTGAAAGAGGTTACTTCATTCACTTACTTATCTAGGGAGCATTGTCTCAACTACAGGAGAAACGGACGGACGAGGATGTCAACTCGAGAATCGGGAAGGCGAGAAACACATTCATCAACCTGAAACCAATCTGGAAATCTTCGTCACTCAACTCAGCCTGCGTCAACAACAAAGTGATTCGGATTTTCAATACAAACGACGTCAAGTCAGTCAGTCAGTTCTTCTATACGGATGGATCAGAAACTTGGCCAGTGTGTCACAAACAATATTTCCAAAAGCCTGTTGCAAACCTTTATCAATCATCAACTGTCTTCGCTGGCTATATACTGAAGATCAGATGGCCGGAAAGAAAGAAAGACCAACAAGAAACTATGGGAACAAACGAAACAAGAACCAATCGTTCAACAAATATGCAGGAGAAAGTGGAGATTGATCGGACACTCGGTGAGCTGAGGAGGCCGCTGGTTGACATCGCGTCGAGTTGAACCGGAAAAGGGAGGGGGCGAGTAGTGGGACGTCGAAGGGTGACATGGAGGAGATTATGTGGAGACGAGTTGAAACAGTATGGACTAACGTAGATTCAAGTGAAAAGTACAGCAGAAGACAGAAGGAGGTGGAGACGTTGAAGCAGTTGTAGCCCTATGTTCCACTAGGAACTCAAGGGGACAATTATAATAATACTAAGTTTGGTCAATCGATTTGGTGTTTTAATATGTCTTTGGTCTAAGCAGAACAAATAATAATATAGGAGTTGAGGGATAAGAACTTGCGTTTATATACATTGTACTTTGCTTAAACGTCAACATCCCGTCTCTCTCCTAAACGTCCATAGGTTATACATAAATGTCAACTGGAGACCGATTACAAAAGTTTAAGTAATCAAATAATAAATATTAGGCATTATAACTTCCGACTGTTGTAATACTGAATACATGTAGCACAAAGTATATTGATTTTAGTGGAATTTGTTTACAAGTGTGTCGGTAGTACAGTGGCATAATACTTGTCAGTTACATTCGGGAGGGAGGTCAGAGGTTCATTCCTGGCCACTAGCACACTCCTAAACCTGACCCAGTGTACTTTCTTCTAATAAGCCTGGAAAAACAGAAGGAGGGTTGCTTGTGAAGCTAACACCCCTCACCCTGTAAAATCAACACCACAGCTACTGGAACTTCAGAGCTCAAAGCAAAGGAATAGTTATAGATATCTCATGGACGTCTTCCAAAAGAATGGATATCCACGGAATTTCATCAAAAGACATATACCCTCAAGCCAACCAATCACACCAAAAGCCCCCAAGGAAAGCACAAAGAAAATTGCCTTACCATATATAAAGGACATCTCAGAAATCACTACAAGACTCTTCAAAACTTTGGGAATGGACGTCGTACACAAACCAACAAAGTCACTTCAATCAATTCCATGTCAACCAAAAGACTCAACAGCGAAGGAAGATAAAACCAACATCATCTACAAAATAGATTGTATCAAATGGGAAAAACACTACATTGGCCAAAGTGGATGTTCCCTTCGTATCCACGATCATAAGCTAGCTGTCAAAAGACATGATATCCACTCCCTCATATCACTACATACAGACAACCACGGACATCAATTCGACTGGGACAACGTTCAAATATTAGACAGAGGAAACAACAAGAATGCTAGAGAATTTTTAGAAGCTTGGCATTCCAGTGAATCATCAATCAATAGACACATCGACATTGACAAAATTTATCAGCCGATAAGAAAGAAACGTCACACACAAAGGATCAAATTTCAAGTCAAAGAAACAATGAATTACAATACAAATAACCTAGAAGGTGTGAAAACACACAAAAACAACCAATCACGTCCAAGGTCACCCACCAGGAGAGATGATTAATAAACTCGTGGAGAAATCTGAAAGCTCACTTCGACGAATTGAAGTATGCGCTGAAGATGTCGCCTTGTAGGGCGATGAAAGCTTCGCAAATTAACTATCCAGCTCAGAGAACACAACCATATCAAAAAGAAATAGTTGTTTACAAAAACGATACCTGGTTAAATCACGTAAATGTATTGTCGGCACAATGTTGTTTCTGTCTCCAGGAAATTGAAGAAATGGTTCACTATTCCATGCAGCCTTCAAATATAAATAAAATTAGGAAAATGAGAAATAAATAAATGTGTTTTTTATTTACTGAGATTTCCATAAACTTTACTCCGTAAGGGGTAAAAAGACGAGTTCTCAGACTGACCGTAGAACCAACTAACGCATAAATAATAAGAATTTAGATGTGTTGTTTTAAAATGTTTTAAAATAAAGACAGGTTTTTATCAAGTGGAACTACTACTACTACTGGAGTGGCATGTGTTACTAAAAAGTGTTTGTATATAGTGCATTGGTGACATCCTCTTTATTGATTCCTATTTGTCAACAAGACTGCCTCCATCGTATTTCATAATCATGCAGTTTAGCGGTTATTTACACCAACTTTAGTGCGTCGGTGGTATAGCCTTTAGGACGCTCACCGACCATGCACTTTGTCTGGGGTTCAATCCCCGGCCACTGACGCACTCCTTTACCTCGCTGAGCCAGAAATAATGCTGGTAAAGAGGAAAGGTTGGGCATGAGGCTAGCAATCCCATCCTGTAAAAATTGAACACTGCTACAGAAACTTCAAGCCACTAGCTTGAAGCCTTATATTCCACTGGGAACGTGAAGGAATAAAAAAAACTGGTAATGTGCTAAGAAATAAAATTCGTCATTTGGAAATTATCCAAATTTTTTCGTGGTGACAAACTAGTACAGTTTCCTTTGGTAACGTAAACTATAAAGATCACAATATGAGGTATGTTCGATACCCATAAATGACAATCAACAAGATGATCTTGACCCCAAAATGAGCAAAATGGCAGTGTACGACGTTTACACAATCACTCCGATAGCTTTGCCACTAATCTAAACACGACTGTTTCACACCAGTGGTTCTCAGCTACTCATATCCACTAGTAAGTAGTATGTGGTAGCATCAACACCTATTTCGCTTGCTTTCCTGATTGCTGTGTGTGTGTGTGTGTGTGCAGTATCAGGATTAGATCACAAATATACAGTGATCTGAATAATTTCCAGTTTCCAGTGAAAACTGTGGTGATTATAGGCCTTGTGTAGCTGCATAATCTGTAAATAACCAATCTTCAAGGAACACCTATAAGGCATTGTACGAAATTCCTAGTCGCGTGTGTTCAGGATCATGTATATAGTGAAAATGTAGACTGAATAATTCACTCTCTCTCTCTTCAGTGGTACGAAGTGCTGACTAGCTATCAGCACATATTATGGTTCCAGTGCAATTTTCATCCGCCTAGCTTACTAACCAACCGATAGTAAGGTCAAGTAAAAGAGGGAGGAAGGCTGTGCGTGTTAGACTGGCGGCCACAACCCACAAACAACATTACCGCCTCTGAAAATTGAATCTCAAAGATTTATGTCCCGCCTGAGGATGCAAAGGAATGAAAAAAAAGAAGATTATGAAAATGGGAATGATGATAGAAATCGTCAGTAACACTTCTATCTGAACTATATTACCTTGAAAAAATGATGAAACACATTCTGAGTCTCTCCGTATGTTACACCACATGCCACCACATAAGTGAGTAGTTTCAATTTATTCTAAAATAACAATAATAACATTATTATTATTTGAATAACTATACACTTGACTTACTGTTTTCCCTTGTTGTATTACAGACTTCTCAGCAAGTATGTGTTCTTCATAATTAGAATGTGCCTTTCTTCTCAGGTAATCATCATCCGTGAACGGCATCTCTCGATCATTCTAGAATTTCGCCCTACATGAGATACTTATGCTGTAATAGAAAACCTACTGGATCTGGTAGTGAACTTTTTGCCCATGTCAACACCGATGAGATGAGAATAAATTGTTTTTGTGCGGCAAACTTATCAAGATTATCGTGTAGTTTTTCCAATATCCATAAGGCATCATCAATTGCCTTGTAATCATCTTTAATGTTGTAGATTATGCAATCACACTGCATAACTTTTTCGATGAAATTCTCACGTTTTTCATCCTGTCAATAATCATCAAATGGAATGATTAAAACAAGAGTTAGTGAATAGAGAACATGATTTAAGCAGATTCAGGTTTTCTTACGGGTGGAATAGTGACTTCTTGTCAGGTCTTACAATTAATTGCATGATAAAATTATTGAGCATAGATAATAATAATAACAATAATAATTTGCTTTATTCGAAAACAGCACTTGTGATACAGAATGGAATTCTCAGCATTTTTACTACAGTATTGCATCCAGTTAGTACATCATCAATAAATAGAATTCTACATAGATTAAGGAAATCTCAGTTCATTATGACAACAACACATTGGCATGTCGGTAGCAAAGCCAAAGTGAACATAATGTTTGACGATGTTAGAAAAGTAGGTGCTAGCATATTTACTGGCGTAAGCGAGAGAAGGAAACAAAGCAGCACATAACGGAAAAAAAAGAGAGAGAGAAAAGGAAAAGAAAGAGAGAAAATGTTGTACCTATAAATGATATGAGTTGGAAAGACGAGATCCAGTTGTACTACTGACTATTTAATGAATTATAGGTGTCACGCCTAATGCTTTCTTTGTCGCACAGAACACGAGCTATGTAGGGTATGGTTGAGATTTTGTACTTGCTGGTGCGAGCATATAGTTTTCTATATAGGCTTCTGGTTCTGTCTGATGAGATGCAAGGGGAGAGGGGTGAGTGAAGAGGGTGGTGTGAGTTAGATAAAATGGATTTGGCCCATTTTTCACATGAGTCCATGTGTCTGTCAAACAGAATATTAACAAGCTGGTTAAGTGGCACGTTGCTTACCCTGCTGACAACCTTTAACATCCTGTGTAATGAGGTATAATCTTTCTTCAGTAGCCCGGGAAAAACTAAGGGGGAACAATAGAGAATAATAGGCAGAATGCGAGTGTTGACGAATTGTAGGAGTAAGGGTTGGGTTATACCAGAATGTCTTAACTTCTTGATGTAGAAGGTAAGACGGAATATTTTCTTAGAGATCACCAAGATATGAGACGATCAGGAAGGATCATCAGATAGAATGACGCCTAGGTATTTAATTTCCGACTTGGTTTCTGTCTCAGTGCCATCTATGTTGCACACCTCGTGAGATCCAACCAGTTTGTTTAGGTCGGATTTATGCCTAAAGGCGAAATTGACTGTTTGGCATTTGGAGGGGTTTAAGGTAAGACCGTTTTCCTTGGACCACTGGCTAATTTCTGACAGAAAGCCATTAAGTTTAGAGCAGTCACTTTGACATTTGACAGGCAAAGATACTGTCAGGTCGTCAGCATATTTGACAAAATTAATGTCATTTGAAGATGGTAAGTCATGTAGAAAGAAAGAAAAGAGAAGTGGGGAGAGTAAAGCACCTTGGGGGACACCATCTTCAGTGAGTACAGCAGAGGAGGATTTACCTTTGTATACGGTGTACTGCATTCTGTTAGAGAAGTAGGAATGCAACCGGTTAGTGACGCAGTACTCAGTTTTTGTCCTAGAGAGCTTACTTAGCAAGAGACATCTAGGTACAGAGTCGAAAGCAGAAGTGAAGTTGAGAAACGTGTAACGAATGTATTTGGCACCTTTATCTAATGATGAGACGATACTGTTGTGTAAGACGGCTGCAGCGTCTAAAGTGCTCCTACCCTGTCTATAGGCAAATTATTTGGGGTCTTCAAAGCTTTTAAGGGAGGGTTCAAGTTTAGGAAGTGACTTGATATTACGAACTCTTTGAAGACACGTGATCGTTGACACATTGCACAATTTGATTAATGGTGATTAGCAGAGCAATCTAGGATGTTGCATTCATCTTATCTGGGATTCATCAACTGAGTATTTCTCCATATCTGGTATTCTGACTGAGGCTAGAACCCAGAACTCATAGTTTCAGATGCTGTTAGGTGACTACAACCACCCCTTATAGTAGAGAAAACGCAATTTCGCAGAAATTTTATTTTTCCAAGCCTTTTTCTGTTGATTGTGGCTAGCAGTGGAATGCAGAACACGCGTTTTCTCCGTTATTTTGCCACTAACCTACTCGATAATACTTCATCATGATGGGTGCTGAATGTGAATCTCAGTAGAAACATCATCAGTCGTTAAGAGTGTAGTTACGTCCATCTGACAGGAAGGATGGAATTAGCATCCTAGACTGTACCGCTAGTCACCATAAATTAAACAAATTAGTATGTGTTTAAATTGACACAAAATAGTGGATCACATATGAAGTAATTAGTTTTGTCTGATTTCTCTTGAAAGGTATGTGGTGTCATTTTCGCTTTAATTATTTAAAAAAAATTAGTCTATTCAATAAAAATGTATGTGAAAAGACGCCATTTATCTTAAGGATGTGATGTACTTGAGCAGTCTAACCATAAATATCTACTTGTCAAGTCAATTTATGTAAAAAAAAATTGAAATAAACAAAATGATAAGGGCTTTACGAGTAAGGATGATAATCAAGGATAATAAAAATTGTCTTTGTGTATACAGGTGGTGAGACATGCTTAAATTTATAGACAAATATGGCCAAAGCTTATTTCACTATACACCCCATTAACGGCTTTTGTAGATAATCTTGAAAACTGTTTGACAGTGAGCTTGTTATTTGTACGCATCATGTGTTTTGCTATGGAGGAGTTTGATAGTCTGACACAGTTCAATAATTCTTCAAGACACCTGGGTATTTATGTTCTCTAACCATCATGTATGGCGTGCAATTACGCCTCCCTTTATGTGTTTAGCCACGCACATACAGATTTAAACGGGCATACAGAATACAGTGTGACATAATGATGTAATCACTTGTGGGGCTTGTTGTGGACCATGCTGTTGACTTCTTCACTGACACTGTAGGCCAAACTGTATAGTAAGTTTTACAGGTGATATAATTTAGTCTGTCTTAAAATCCTACAACTTATTTCCCCATAATAAGGTTAATTGATGTAAATGCACTTCTTTCGGACAGAATAAACTATAGACTTTTAAACTAATTGACCTTAACGCCCGTTAAGAAACTCCGAAGGATGTTCATCTTCAACAAGAGTATCCGTCAGTATTTCACATTCACTACCTATGCAGTGAGTTGTACAAATACTTTGAATCCTTTTAAATAAGAATTTTATCAGGCATCTCTTGTATTTTAATGGACGGAAAGTGTGAAAAATGTCCAGCTACGCTTTATGTAAGTGGACTGCATTATTAAGTCCTTCTCTCCTTGAGTCAAAGTGCATCTAGGAATGCAAGTTGGTTGTAACTTCCTTCCTCATATGTAAGATCTTGATGATTTTGTACAGAGTTAAGTCTGTCCAGTGGATCCGTATCATCTTTATCCATATTACATGTGTCACAGTAATGTCATCGGAGTATCTCCTATGTAAAAGCGCTTTCGCGATCAAATAGCCAGGCAGATTTCCAATGTAAGACGTACATATCAGCCAACAATAGTATTAGGCAACTTTCTGTAGGAAAGCCACTCGCCTATCAACCGTTCTAAGCTTCAGATGTGAAGTGGACGTTGTCAATACATAATAATAATAAATGAAATACGTAAGAGGAATTAGGAATAAAAGACAACTAGAAGATATGTAGTAGCAAGGAATGTCAACAGTCCTAATTAAATGTGCCTTATAAAACGAACGAGAGCATTTTTGTCTTTTATATTCATGTCAGCAAGTTAAAAAGTATCTTCCAAAGACAAATTATATAATTCGCTGCTTATTCGGTTTTATGTATAGACTAACTGTTTGCCATTTTATTTGTGAGAAAATGACACAGGGACAGAATAGAGTATGTTGAATCGTCAGCTTTATGAATCTTGGGTAATCCATAGAGGTGTGGGAAGTCAGATCTTATGGGTTCAGAGGACCAAACTCTTCTTTGTCATTAAAACCCATGCTGCAAAATTCCACTAAATGAGATGTTACTTTTTCTTCTAATTTTCCAACATCATCAAATGGGACTTTAGCTATGAATTTACATTTTTCACAAGAACAGAAATGTTGTCGTCCCATAATCGCAGTTATCCGCCACAACTTTACCTAATCCTTTGTAAGATGATAGGATGATCATATCGGACCTACAATATAGTTCTTTAGGGCTCTGAAGTGCATCGAAGTCAAAAAAGTTTTTTCTCCTGTCTGAATTACAGAATTTATGTGCTACACCAACAAAATTAGCTTTCACTCAGCTTTGGTTCTCTGTTGAGGGAATAAAATCTCAGCTGATCATAGAAATTTTCAAATTGGTAATCGATAGCTAAACCAGGAATTTCGGTTGGAGATATAGTAATTAATATTCCTAGGGTATGATATAAATTAGCTCACTCTGTCAATAAATGTTGGATATGTTGTTCTAATGGTTATTTTTTCATGCATTAGGTGTGGAAAATTTTGAAGTGAAGGGTGAATGTTGTAGGCACTTCAATTAATACTCCTTTACTTTTCGGAAGCATATCATACTGGCGGTACGTTCGAAATTGGTGACATTTTTGCACGTGTTTGCTCTGATATTCATTTACTGCTTATAGTCATATAATCCCTGTAATTATGGTCCAAATTTCTAAAAAACGTGTTCGTAGAAACACAGTTGTTTTAGATAGTGCCTCAACCTCGGTTATAACTGCATTACCACCCTGTAATACAGCATTAACTACTAGCTCACAAAATGGCTTGAGTGCAATTCTCACTCCTGTGATACAGATGAAAGATGTTCTCTTAGAGAACTCTGAGATCTGTAAATTAGACCTCCTTGTGAAAGATATCCAAAGGCAAGTAAATGAACTTCAGAAAAAGTTAGGTCAGTTTGATAGAATGTCACTGCCATTGTCAAATATCACGGAGAGCAGTTCTGATATTGGCCAGGTTAAGTCTTTACTGGATGTAACTCAAAGCAAGCTTTCGGATTTAGACCCAATAGCCTGTATGTTAAGAAAGCATCCTAAAATGTCTCCAGACACCCTAAATAAGGCTGAAAATATGATTGACTGCTTGGCTGCGGAGGTGATGAAGCGTATAACCTCTTCTCACCAGGCTATAGTTTACAATGTCCCAGATTCTCTTCCTCTGAAGACTGTTAAACACAAAATCCTGATTTGTTGCGGCATGGCCAGTGTTCCATGTGAATGCAAAAGACTTCGTAAAAAGTCTAACCAGGCTAACTGTCCCATTATTTTTAAGTTCAGTAATCCCCTTGATTCTAGTAAGTTTATTAAATGCCAGGATCACCTAAGACTGAACAGTAGTTATAAGTCTATAACCATAGCTCAAGATAAAACACCGTGTCAGCGCAGAATGATGCGGAGTAATAACCTGGTCACCTCCTCTAGCTTAGAATTACCCAAAAACGATCGTGCACAGCAACAGTCACCTAATGCTGACATTAGCATTCAGCAGACCACACAACAACCACGTATGGCAATGGAACTAGGGACTGATTTAGATACCAGTACCCCTGTAAATAACGTCTCACCAAAAGATGTTAAAATAGGTAGAACTACTGCAAGCCGTTCCAAGAAATTCTTACCCAAACGTGGTGACCTCACCACAATGAACAAATTTCGCCGGGTTGAGACTAATGATGGGGAAGAATACTTTGTATTCAATAAGCTTGCTGAGAGTAAGACTGTCAAAAAACCCTCACCTCTTACGAAAAGTTCCTCTCGAAACACAAGTATATCTGGTGGTTTTCAGTATGCTCCACCTTATAGAAAGTCAGGCCCCAAAACCCCCAGAGTCTTACAACCAAAGCACCTTCCCTTTCAATTTCCTTTAAGTTATAAAACCAACACGAAGGTGTGTACCGGTATGATGGATAGCACGTGGATGGGTAGACCATTTGATGCTATGCTTTTTAACCGTCAACCCAGGCCCAACATCTACTATCCTTATATCCAGGAACAAATGGTAAATTTTCCACGTGTCCCGAATCACTGGTACGACCCATGGCACCTAGGACCACCTCACTGCACTCTAACCCCGATGCACAGACACCCAGTCCAACCCCCGTATCATTCATAAACTCTTGCGTTGTTGACGCACAAACAGACTTAGGTTATGGTGATATCTTAAGCCAGTTTGTAGTATCCCGTGACTTATTCACGATATTGCTAATTAATGCGCGTTCCTTAATCAATAAGATATCTGAACTAAGGGCATTATTATTTATCGCCAAGCCTACTGTAGCTTTGATTACTGAATCATGGTGCTCATATTCTGTACTTGATGTGCATATAGGCATAGATGATTACACTGTACACCGTGCAAATAGAGACAGCAAGCGTGGTGGAGGATGTCTCATATATATACATAACTCATTCGTAGCCAGTAAGGTGGAAGATGAAATACTGAACGATGTACCTGATTCACTCTGGGTCGTCTTACAAGGAGATAAGTACAAGCTTCTCATAGGCTGTGTTTATCGAGCACCAAGCTCAACCAAAGAAACTGATGCGTTATTAGCTAAATCATTCGCACATGCCTCATCGTTTAGTACTAATTACAAAATAATTGCAGGGGACTTCAATCTTCCAGAAGTCAATTGGTTAAGTAGTTCCGGCCCCCAACGCTTCGACGAATTACTTGCCACTATCGATTGTTATGGATGGCAGCAACACGTCCAGACACCCACTCGTGGTGACAACATGTTGGACCTTGTGTTTTGTCATGACACAATCCCAGTCTCCACCTATGTTGGTAACAGATTTTCCAGTAGTGACCATAGAATGGTGCTCTGCTCTCTGCCTTTCTCACCACTAAATACAGGAAACAAACAGGATTCAGGGAGCTTGATTTGTCGTAGTTACAAACATACAGACTGGGGATTAGTCCAAGAACTCATTCGACTCTGTCACTGGGATGAATATTTTACCACTGACTCCCTGGAGACTGTAGTGTCCCTATTTTACAGGAATGTTATCCTTTGTCTAGATACTGTTGCTCCTAAGAAGGTAGTGAAATTAAGTAGACACCAAGCTGATTACATTCCGAGGGCATGCCGCAATAAGTTGAGGAAGTTGAAGAAACAGTACTATTCAACTAAGGATATATCACTACTGCACTCAATCCATGAGTCTCTTGAATCTGTCAAGCGCCAACGCTCTCAAAAGGACCTCGACGAAGAGTTAAGGGCACTTGAAAGCACCTCCAAAGTTTATAACTTAACAACACTTCTTAAAAAACGAATGCAGTCGACTAGGGACATCCCCTATTTACTTCATGACAAAGTTATCTACAATGTGCCTGCCACCATCTGTGAAATATTCAGTGAGTGGTTTGCAAACTTCAGTTTAGAAACGCGCATTCCTGGTGACACCGGCCCCCTTACTAGCTCTTTCCTCGGAAGCATAGTGTTCACCGACCAATTAATAGAACAAGCAGTTAAAAGCCTGAAACCTTCCACTAGCACGGGACCAGATGGCCTTGCTTCTATAATTTTCAAAAACAGTGGGTGTGATATACCCCTACTACTTCTTAAATTCTTCTCGATATCTATGGACACTGGCACTTACCCTAATGAGTGGAAAACTAGCTTCATAATTCCACACTATAAATCCGGTGATAAGGCAAACGTCCGCAATTACAGACCTATAAATATAACCCCAGTTGTCTCGCGAGTCATGGAGAAAGTTGTCAAAGATCAGTTGTCAGACTATCTACTTAAGGAAGATCTTGTTACAAGGTCTCAACACGGATTTCTCAAAAATAGGTCTTGCGTTACTTGCCACTTCGACTTTTTCAACTGCGTCACTAGTAGTCGCGAAGCACGTAAGCTAGTTGTTGTTCTCTACTTCGACATATCTAGGGCATTTGACATGGTATCTCACAGTATTCTCTTTGAGAAGCTGTATTCATGTGGGATTCGCAATCCATTACTGAGCTGGTTAAAATCCTTTCTAAGCAATAGGGTACAAATAACCAAGGTTGGATCTGTGTTGTCTCATCCCAGACAGATCACAAGTGGGGTTGTTCAAGGTAGTGTCCTAGGTCCACTTTTATTTACAGTATACATTAACAGCATTTGCAACTGCTTCACCTTAGGTAAATCATTCCTATATGCTGACGACCTCAAAGTCGTTTACTCCTGCCACGCTCATGAACTAAGCGATATGGTGAATAAAATACATCTTGAACTAAGTAGTCTCGCAACATGGTGTACTGAATCCTGTCTAAAGTTCAACATTGATAAATGCGGCTGGATTTGTATCGGAAACAGTAACCTTGACCTGAATCTTGAAGTAAATGGGCGTAAACTAGCCAAGCTCAACTCAGTCGTAGATCTCGGTATTAGATACTCTAGTAACTTAACGTTCTCTGAACAAACTGATTATGCCAGACGTAAAACACGAAGGCTCCTAGGATGCATAACTCGCAATTTCTTTTGTTGTGAAACTAGGGTTTTATTATATAAAGTATGTGTCCGACCTATTTTAGAATACTGCCCGTTTATTCTTAGCGGACTCAGACAAAATGACAAGCTTAAGTTAGAAGGAGTGCAACGGCAATTCACCTTAAGAATTCTTGGTTTAGAAAGTGGTCTCCAATACTATGAACGTTGCGACAGACTAAGTTTAGAACCACTCTGGAAAAGACGTCTTAAGCTAAACCTGATTTTTTACTACAAGCTAACTAATCTGCTCGTGCACTCCTCCGAGCCAATAATTAAACCTACCGCTGTCATCAGTTACAATCTTAGAAATCATCACAACCTAGCTGCTATAGAGCATTGTCAGACTCACATGCGGCATAATTTCTTCTTAAATAAGTTTTCAGTCATTTGGAATAGACTACCAGCTGATGTGCGCGATGCAAACACACTCGCAGTGTTCATCTCCTCAGTCACCAGACTGCTCAAAGATGACAGTGCACTTCTGAGTCTGAATCCTACACCCACTTTTTCGTCCAACATAGATATTTTAAGTTCATTAAACGTGTAGTTACAACAAACTACAATTATAAATTTTTATATTATTGGAAGTACATGATAGACATTTTTACACAGGACAATAATATTAGCTCACACAATATAAAAGTTAGCATCACGGGAATAGTTAGTTAGTGCACCAAAATAACTATAATTACTAAACAGAATATATATGTATATATACACATTAATCACCCCCTAAGTACTCCACTTGCTTTCTTTTGCGTTGTTGTTGTTTGTCTTCTTTTGTCTCTCACCATTTCAGCTTCCATTTAACTTTTTGAATGAGAACGAAGAATGTAGATATTTGCCCATTTACAATGAGAAATGATCTGCAAACATTATTGGTCCCATAACTTACAATTCCCTCGTGAATTGCGCATTGCCTTCACCAACGACGCAACCTGGATTACAGTTGTGAAATATATCTTTATACCAATAAAAAAGTATTGATTTATAATACTTCACGAATGTAACTTATAACATAACTGATCTTGTCTGCAAAAAAGCTTGCATTTCTTGAAAACACCCGTTTATAAGAAAATATAAACTACCATTATTATTAGTCGACCTTGAGTACTATTCACTTGTGATGTTACGAAGAAAATGTTGACAAAAGTATACAAGTGGATTACTTATTTTAAATTATTATCAAGAATAAGACTCGATGCCGTACACACCAAAGTTATATGGAGGAATTACTTCAAGCTTTATTTTTTTCCCAAGTATTTGTAATCCATCCAAAACATACTTGGGTTTTTTTTGTTAATGCGAAGACAATATTTCTATATTTCTTGATGTGCTCCATTGAATGACTAGTTATCATATTGTTCCCATAGACAAAATGACTGCAACCTTATAATTTTACCATGAACCAAATTTATTTAATTTAAATAATACTTATCCATGCCTGTACAATTGGTGTGTCCTACACAGGTAGGAAAAAATGTATTTTATTAAATTATTATTATTAAATATGTTTACTAATCGTATATGTAATTTATCATATTGATGATGCCTGTAAACTGGCGTCCCTCATGTACAAAATGAGAATGAGAATATACTATAAAATATTTCACAGTTTAAAATAGAGTCATGGCTTATGGTTTTGTTCGGTTGCTTCGAGTTTGGTCAAACTTGTCGCTTTCCCTACGAAAGAGTGGCAAGTGATTACATTTAACATAGTGGAGATATTTGTAGTGGACTTATGTTAGAGTTCACTAGTATTACAGAATATGAGAAATAAAATTCAAGTCAATGGAATGTTAAGTAACAGTATATTACCAAAAATGCAACGACACGTTATATCAACAAAAGGGTTACTTGGAAATAAAGTTGAAGTCCTCTGCTACAAATTATTTATATAACCCACGGAGACGTTAATTGTTTGGACGGAGTAGGTTGTAGCTGCTGTGTCCCGGTTGTAGAATTGTCTTCGGTTGAGCGTAGTGGACTTCTACAATAAATCCGAAAGATACAACACGGTGAGAGCTGAGCTAGTAAGCCGAAGAAACCAAGGAGAAGACGAAGTCCCCAACAGCAGAGTGTATTTTCCAATCGTCCACGGAAGCCAAGTTTATTTCAACAAGAAGCGTTTAAAACAAAAATTATGTACAATATGTCCAGTTTCTACAAATAACCAAAAAGTGTACAATCACATTGTTACGCACTCCACATATTAATAGATATCAGAAAATTGTGGAAAGCGCACTCCTTGAATACGACGTGACTTTTCCTCTCTAACCGGAAAATACCTATTTTGTGAATTATCCGCTTGGGAAACCTGATCTTCCTAGCCGGTGAATTAAATTCAACTATTACTTACATGTCGAATCTCTGTGTGGTAAGTCCAGCTGTCTCGAACTACTGCCAAAGCTTCAGGTGCTATTTTTGTAGCAGCATCTTCCTCACTCGTTCAGATAAACAAGACTTGTTGGTCTACCACGTGATTGCATTGAAGCCGATCATCCAGAAAGTACTAGATAAAGTCGAAAAACTTTTCTTTTCCTTGTCTTGTACTTTTTCAGTCTTATTCTTGTTCTTGTGGGTAGATACTCTTGCACTCTTATTCTTATACAGCATAAGTTTTAGCGATAGTTAATATGGCTGTAGAAAGTAACCTTAGAAATGGCACCAAAACACCTTACTCTGTAGTCACAAGGGCTTCAGCCAGAGAAGGCGAAAACGCAGGGACACTAACCCCAAGTCGCATACCCATCCTAAAGACCCGTGTAGGACTCGTCTGTCCTCATACTATGCCTGCATTGCCACAGTCTAGTCCTGAAACGGCGCAGGCAATATTAGTAGGACAGGATACTACACCTGCACCAACTGAAAGCCAATGTGTGAAGTACAACAAACCTAAAAGGAAACACTCATGACGTCATAAGACCTCGAAGGCGTCACCAAGTAAGGGGGACGAATGCCAGGCGTGCAATATCATTGTTTCTAAAGCTGACTCAGCTTTCGAATGCAATTTTTGCAAACGGTGGGTGCACTGCCGTTGCGACAAAGAGGTACCGAAATCATACTACGAAATTATGAGAAATTACCCGTGCCCGTGGTTTTTGTACATCTGTCCACTCTGTCACCCTGGCGTAGTCACACAGAGCGTGTCTGCGGTTAGCAGAAACAACACGCCGTCTTTGTGTCCCAACACGGTCTTATGTAGCTCCCCACCTGCCAACATCACATTGCCAAAACTTGGCACAGACAGTAAGAAGGACACTCCAGTCCTACTGACTGAAAATGCCAATATACACAAGGTGAAGATTCACAAGGTTGGACTCACAAAATCAAGGGAAGATAGAATTAGAGAAGCGCCACTTGCATCCACAAGGAAGCTTGGCAACACAACAAAGGCTGGCCAGAACCCGATGAAGCCTAAAGTTGCTGATGCCGCAAAGGAATACGAGAAGCCAAAGGCCAAACCTAAGTCTGAGGTTAATCGGTCTAATTCGCTCATCCTCTTTAACGTACCTGTGAGCAAGGACAGCTTGCTTGAACAGCGGGCCCTGTTTGATCAGGAACAGTGGTCCAACCTGTGCAATAAACTAGGTCTGAATATTAATTCAGTGAAATTGTGCAGGCTGTACAGGGGTGTCCACACACCTCAAGGTAAGCCACCCCCATTACGGGTTACACTGGACTCTGCCGAAGAGGCCGAAAAGGTACTATTGATGGCTCGGGTACTAGCCATCGACAGAAGCTCTAATATAAGGATGAGACAAGACAGACCATGGGCTATCAGACAAATGGCGAGGGAGTCACCGGAACTTCTGCCTTCTACCTCTATGGTGGTACACGGTGTTCCGGAGCTAGAAACGGGCACTGCTTGTGAAAAACACATGCATGACGTACAGCAGTGGAGATGGCTGTCGTCTCAGATGGCCCGTGGCGCTTGTGGAGCCATCTCCATTTCCCGACTACCTCGCCCCGCTCATCTCACACTGATTAGCTCCCCAAAGCTGCTAAGTGTCACATTCAACTCCCCAGAGCAGTTGGCCATAGCACTTCAACGGTGGTATGAGATCAAGGGGAAAATGGGAGGACACACCTGATGCTGCGAAAGCAGACCTCGAACCATAAAGAGGCAGCAAACGGAGGCTTTAATACGTCCCCAAGCTTCAGTGACACTCGAGAGATGCAGTTCTGAGAATAACAGTCTGTGCCACCCAAGTGTCCTGCCTAAATCCAAGGGAAAATACCACAACGGGCCGGTTCCATCGGAACTGGCCAACTAGTCCCAACACCAAGTTCCCTGCCAGCAGACAGCTTCACGTCAATGATATAAGAATAAAACTTGGGCACTGTGGTAGAGTGTAATTCCATTATGGGTAAATTTTATTTTGATAGAGTCTCACAGTGTTATACAGTAATATTTACTGATGACGTTTCGAGCACAATTTATTGCTCATAATCATATCAAGTTAATCACACGACTTCCTAAATTCATTTATATAGTTCCATTGTTTTTCACTTGATTTTCACTTGATTTGATTGGTAGTATTATTTTCCATATTTCGGGTATTAGTGATGATTCATTCCTATTGCACGTGTTGGGTGTAGATTCGATGAACAAAGATTCAGTAATCAACCTCTCTCTCCACCTACCTAGATTACTTTTTAGAATTTTAACCCTCTCCCACGTCAACTACCCCACAACACGCTGGGGTTGTAAGACTCACTGTCAGCTGCCTATATAGCAATGTGAGGGGGCTGAGAGGAAAAATAGGTGAACTCCGAAATCCCCAAGCACACCTACAACTGAAAATGATCATTCTCACCGAAACATGGCTAACCCCCACTATCGCCGATAATGAAATCAGTATAGGTGATATGGTTTTGGTCAGGAGAGACAGGGATAATAAGGAAGGAGGGGGAGTGGCCATATACTTTGATAGGCAACTTAAATGTGTGCGCTCAACGGACCCACCACTTATTGAACTCCCAGACTCCATATGGTGTCGTTTCACCGTAGGCCACACCAAACATTTACTTGGTGGCATCTACCGATCTCCCACCTGTGGGGCAGAGCACAATCAGCTGCTGCTCAGCACTATCACAGGGATGCGAGACTTGGGCTATGACCAAATCACCATTGCTGGAAATTTCAATGCCCCATCACTGAACCTTGGCTCGGGGTATGCTAAGGGAAAATTCCGCCGAAATCTACTGCAAACTATTCGGAACACGGGACTGACTGAGAACGTTGGAGACGACACTAGGTGGGGCCCTAGTGGAAAGTCATCAAAACTAGACTATATTCTAACTAGTGACCAACTATTCGTCGAAAAGGTCCAGATCATGACTCCTCTAGGAACTAGTGACCATGCAGTCATAGGTTTCGATCTCGTTCTCCGTGAGCATTTGCAGTGGGACGTTACGCAACCATGTCTGTTATAGCAAGGCTGACTATGATGAAATGCGGAGGCTCTTGTCCGATGCAGACTGGCCCTTAGCATGGGATGAGCTGTCTGTGGATGAACACTGGGAAGCGGTAAAAAAGTTTATTCATACAGTAATCTCGGATACCTTCCCTTTAGTCACAGCACAGCCCAAAAGGAAATCATCATGGTTAAAGAGAGGCACGCAGCGTATTCTGCAAGCAAAGCGGAAGGCTTGGTTTACGTGGCGCGTATCTAAAAGCCTGATCGACCATGATGCATACCTGGAACTCAGGAACCGGTGCAATGCAAGAGTCAGGAGGGACAGAAGGTCATTCCAGGCTAACCTTGCTAAAAAACTCCTGGCAAACTAGAAGAATTTGTACCGGTTCATGTCGGAAAGGAAACCAACCAACCAAGGGGCTTGCGCCTTAGTAGGCCAAAACGGTCAATATCTCACTAGTCTGGAGATGGCTGAAACATTTAGTTTAGCCTTCGCCAAACAGCTAAACAGCAATGTGGGCATTACCGTTACGGACCCAAATGGCGGCATGACTATTTCACAGGAGGAAGACCAAATAGCCACCCCCCCAATAAACCCTGCGATAGTACTGAGAAAGCTGCAGCGACTCATACCTGGGAAGTCCCCAAGTTGTGATGACATCAGGCTATCTGTTCTGAAAGAGTGCGCCGAAGCTCTCTGTAGGCCTTTATGCGACTTGTTCCAACACTCAATGGAATCGGGGAAACTGCCAAAGGAATGGAAAAGAAGCATTCTTTCTCCGATCTTCAAGGGTGGGGATAGGCGAAATCCCACCAGTTATAGACCAGTAGCTCTACTCCCAGTGGTATCGAAAGTACTGGAAAGTATTATTGATGATCACATCAGGGAATATATGGATAGGTCTAAAACACTCCATGAAGCCCAACACGGTTTCAGGAAAGGAAGATCCTGCGTCACTAACTTATTATCAGCTTGGGACGACTGGATATCATGCTGGGATATGAATGTTCCAGTCCATGTGATCTTTCTAGACTTTGAGAAGGCATTTGACACTGTTCACCATCACCTTCTCCTACACAAAATAAGTCAGGCAGATATAGGTGGGCCATTTCATCCATGGGCAAAGGACTACCTAGCTGAAAGGCGATTTTCAACTAGGGTCAATTCAGTTCCATCATCTTGGCACAACTCGTCATCAGTGACGTCACACGGTTCTTTCCTAGGACCACTGATGTTTTTCATTTTTATCAATGATCTGCCATGCCGTCTAAGCTGCCCGACTCTTCTATACGCTGATGACGTGAAGATATGGAGGGCGATAAAGTGTCCGGAGGACTCGGATAGACTACAGGCAGACCTAAACCTTCTGGAAGACTGGGCGGTAACCAGTGGCATGACTTTCAACGTGAAAAATTGCAAAGTAGTGAAATTACGCACCTGTAGACTGCAGAATGCAAGTTACACCCTGTGCAATGGAAGCTTGTCCTGCACAACGTCAAAGCAACACTTAAGTCTAGTCCTAACGGAAAAATGGACACAAGCGTGAAGAACACTGGTGGTGTAGCGAGGGAATATGCGGTCATACACTTTACACATAGACAATTAGGTGCACTCACTCCTGAGCTCTTTCTAAGGTTGTATAAAACATATGTCAGACCGCATCTTGAAGTGCATAATATCATTGCACCCCATTGCTAAGAAGAGACGCCAACCTCCTGGAAAGAGTCCAAAGACGGGCAACGGAAGGAGTGGTTGGTCTCCGAAACAAACCATATGAAGAAAGGCTGAAGAAATTAGGCCTATTCACACTCAGTTACCGTCGCCTGAGGGGGGATTTGAATACTGCCTACAAAATAACAAATGATCAGAATTCTGCCATTGAGTAGGTATAGGCTCCCTCGTGGAAATCCTAGAGGGATAGCTCATCAGAGGGCAAGGACCCGGGTGCGCTCCCACTTCTTTTCCCTGCGGGTGTGCCGTCCCTGGAATTCCTTACCGGCAGATGTAGCTATGGCACCATCTGTGGACGCCTTTAAGCGAAAGCTGGACAACCATGCAGCAACACAAGGACTGCATCCAAATGGCCTATCCCCTTAAAATCCCATACACCATTCAGATGTAGACAACTAAGTTCGTCCTTTTACTTCTTTACATTCTCTTCAGTCTTGCCCTCGTGACAGCTTTAACTACACCTATTATTATTACTGGTATATATATATATACCGGTTGACTGACTGTTGTTACGTTTCCCTATTGTTTCTCTGTCTGTTAGTCTGAATACCTTCACTAATTATATCTATTATTATTATCATCTCTTTTCCATTGACGACGATACCGAAGGACTAACTGGTGAAAGGATCAACTCCATTCACAGTAGTAACAGTCTTAACACACCTCATTCTACAAATCACATATAATTAACCCCAGCACTACTCCTGTTGGAGTCAACCAAAGCTACGACAGTCGAGTGGCGGGACGAGCTACACAGACGTTTACCGAAGATCAGGAACTTCTTCCTCACAATCAAGAGGCGAGCACAAAGAAATCAAATTGGTTTACACTAGCTCGTAAAAACGATAATGGATATTGGATAATAACTGACCCTCAAATTAGTAGTGCACAAAAGCACTGGTTGAGATTAATATGCCCTATTAGAGAATCCGGGGGTTCGGGGCAGTCTCAGGGTATTCAAGATATATAATGCACATTCCCTAAATTTTCGCTCAAATATTTACGTTGATTTGCCATCGTGACCATTAAATTACACACAAACTGTTTACTTGGGTGTTTCTGCAGGAAATAGTTAAAGCCAATGACCGTTCTCTCTTTCTACAGACGGTCTATGGTGCCTGTTTTAGCAGTCGCATAAGTCCATTCCAACTACCATAGTCATTCATTCTAAAATGAAATGAATTCAAACCAAAAGACTTACTGGTGCGTATAATATGAAATAAAATTTTTATTATACGACTAAAAACGTCTAAGAGTTGGCAAATTTTATTGACCTAATTACTAGCAGTTAACCAGCATAAATTGTTGCTTCTATAGTGTTTCTTCAATTCACAAATAAGTAAGAATAAAAAGAGCTTTTTATTCTGTTTTGTGGACTTACCACCGCAATAATATTAACGAAATCTGGAGCGTGTTCTATCCCTTCATCTAAAGTGCCGTATACTGTATATCCCTGAATAACACCTGATGGCTTGGTTTCCTCTTCGTTTTCCTGCTCCATAGCCTCTTCATCTTCCTTTTTTGAGGATTTTCCCACTGTGAATTGTGTCAAGAACTAAGAATAAAAGATTGCTAAATTTCAATACCTGCGCGATACAATATTCATCGTATCTGTTAACATTAGCAGTAAAAACCTTTGGACTTTTCGATGTATCCATTTCCGTTTTGAAAGTTCATGTTATTCGTCGTCATAACGATGAATTTCACGGGTTCCAATATCCAATATCGTTTATACGAGATGAAGTAATGACTAAACCAAGAATTAATATCGTAAAAGATAATCAAAATACAAATCCAGCATACAATAATTGTCTGATTTATGTAATTCGAATCCAATATATCCAATATCGTTTTTACGAGCTAGTATAAACCAATTTGATTTCTTTGTGCTCGCCTCTTGATTGTGAGGTATAGGTTCCTGATCTTCAGTAAACCTCTGAGTAGCTCGTCCCGCCCCACTCGACTGTCGTAGCTTTGTTTGACTCCAAAATGAGTAGTGCTGGGATTAATTATATGTGGTTTGTAGTATGTGCTGTGTTAAGACTTTGTTCCTACTGTGAATAGAGTTGACCTTCCAACAGCTGGTCCTCCGGTATCGTCTTCAAAAGAAGAGAGATAATAAATATAACAGACACAACTAGTGTAGGATATCCAGGACATCTGTGCGCCGGTGGCACAGCGGTTAGGACGCTCGCCGACCATGCACATGATCCACAGTTCGATCCCCGGCCGACGCACACCCGATATCAATGGTCGGCCTGCAAAATTTGGGCTACCGATATCACATGCTGAAAATTCCATACTTGTATCAAAAAATACTATGTGGAGTCAAGCTAAAATAAAATAAAAAAATAAAAGTCAGGAAAAGAAAAAAGAAAACGTAAAAACAGATATCCAATTAAATTTAAAGTTGATATACATATATAAATATATATATGTACATAATATTTGTAATAATAATGGTAATAAAAATAAATGCAGTAGTTTGAGAGGTTAGGAGAGTAAGACAGGAGAAAATGTAAAGAAGTGAATCGAAGAACTTAGAAGTTTGCCCATGATTTCGCTATGGGATTTTAGGGACTAGGCTATTTGAACGCACTCATTGTTCCAACCTTCATTTAAAGCTGTCCAGAGACAGTGCCGTAGGTACATCTGTCAGTTAGGAGTTGCAGCGATTGCAAACCCTCAGTGAAAAGAAGGGAGCCGCACCCTAGTCTTTGTCCTCTGGTGAGCTATCATTCTGGGATTTTCGCAAGGAAGCTCATAACTACTCAATGGCAGGACTCATTTGTGTGATTATCATGGCCACTCATTATTTTGTAGGCAGTTTTGCTATACGGATCAGAAGCTTGGTGGGTCACAAAGAATATTTCTAACAGGTTGCAGACCTTTATCAACAACTGTCTTCGTTCTATACTGAAGATCAGATGGCCGGAAAGAATCACAAACGAGAAGCTATGGGAAGAAACAAAACAAGAACCAGTCGCTCAATAAATATGCAGGAGAAAGTGGAGATGGATGGACACTCGCTGGGGAGGCTGCTGGGTGACATCGCGCGTCAGGCCATAGCTCGAGTGGAACCCGCCGAAAGGGAAGCGGCGAGTAGTGGGACGTCTAAGGGTGACATGGAGGAGGCCGTGTGAAGAGGAGCTGAAACGGTATGGACTAACGTGTATGCAAGTGAAGAGTACAGCAGAAGACAGTAGCAGGTGGAGACGTTGAAGCAGTTGAAGCCCTATGTTTCACTAGGAACCCAAAGGAACAAGAATATAATAATAATAATCAAATCCCTCCTAAGCCGACGGTATCTAAGTGTGAATAGGCCTAATTTATTTAGCCTCTCATCATAGGGTTTGTTTCAGAGACCAACCACTCCTTTTGTTGCCTGTCTTTGGACTCTTTCCAAGAGGTTGGCGTCTCTTCTTAGCAATGGGGTGCAATGATATTATGCACTTCAAGATGCGGTCTGACATATGTTTTATACAACCTTAGAAAGAGCTCAGGAGTGAGTGCACCTAATTGTCTATGTGTAAAGTGTATGACCGCATATTCCCTCGCTACACCACCAGTGTTCTTCACGCTTGTGTCCATTTTTCCGTTAGGACTAGACTTAAGTGTTGCTTTGACGTTGTGCAGGACAAGCTTCCATTGCACAGGGTGTAACTTGCATTCTGCAGTCTACAGGTGCGTAATTTCACTACTTTGCAATTTTTCACGTTGAAAGTCATGCCACTGGTTACCGCCCAGTCTTCCAGAAGGTTTAGGTCTGCCTGTAGTCTATCCGAGTCCTCCGGACACTTTATCGCCCTCCATATCTTCACGTCATCAGCGTATAGAAGAGTCGGGCAGCTTAGACGGCATGGCAGATCATTGATAAAAATGAAAAACATCAGTGGTCCTAGGAAAGAACCGTGTGACGTCACTGATGACGAGTTGTGCCAAGATGATCGGACTCGATTAACCTCAGTGCAAAATTGCCTTTCAGTTAGGTAGTCCTTCAACCATGACAGAAGTGGTTTATCTAGACCTACCTGGCTTATTTTGTGTGGGAGAAGGTCATGGTTAACAGTGTCAAATGCCTTCTCGAAATCTGAGTAGACCACATGGATGGGAATATTCACATCCCACCATAATGTCCGAAGCTGATAGTTGGTTTGTTACACAGGATATGCCGTTCCCGAAACCATGTTGCGCTCCAAATAGTCCAGTAGTACTATCAAGGTGCTCCCTGATGTGATGATCAGTAATATTTTCCAGTACTTTTGATACCACTGGGAGTAGCGTACCGGTCTATAACTGGTGGCATTTTTCCTGTTCCTACGCTTGAAAATCTGAGAAATGATGGCTCTTTTCCACTCCCTTGGCAGTTTCCCCGATTCCATTGAGTGTTGGAACAAGTCGCGTAAGGGCTCACAGAGAGCTTCTGTGCACTGTTTCAGAACAGATGGCCTGACGTCGTCACAACCTGGGGACTTCCCAGGTGTGAGTTGCTGTAGCTTCCTTAGTACTAATGCCGGGTTTATTTGGGGGAGTAACCACTAGGTTTTCCTCCGGTGAAGCAGTGACACCTCCATTTTGGTTCAAATCAGTAATACCATCATTGATGTTTGACTATTTGGCGAGGGCTAAACTGAATGTTTCCGCCATCCCCAGATTAATGAGGCATTGATCGTCCGGACCTACTAAGGCACCTGCACCCTGGTTGGTCGGATTTCACTCCAGATACACTCCTACTTTGAATCAAAACTGCTTTGAGCCTATCATACTAGTTGTCTGCTGGGGCGCTGTCAACTATATCGCTAATGTCCACTAGAACCTCTGTGGGTAGTGCGGCCAAAACACATCCATACTTCGCGATCTGTGACTTGATTTCGCGGGTAGCAAAAGGGAGTTCGATGATGGCGAACCAAATCCGCGGTTCAGTGAAACCGAATGGCGGTAGAAGCAGATCAACTATTGCGTTGATTGATGAGTCCTGTGCCTCGTTAGTCTCAGTTGCATCAGGTGAACGTGTAGGTGAGGACATGATTATTATGCGAATATACATGTAAACAGATATAAATATACATAGAATATTCAGTCAAAACAAAATGATAACAATATAAATATAGAGCTTTTATAAAGCTATGAAGTTCAAACGGGCTCACCAATTAATTTCTATGGGACTGTCTAGAGCAAGATCATTAACATAACAAATATGCGAATAAAAATCGAAGTCAATGAGAGTACAATGCAACAATATATTATCAAAATGCAGTAATGAGTGATATTAATTAATAGGTTACTTGGATATACTGTTAAAGCCCACTGCTACAAATTATTTATATAATCCACAGAAGCGTTGACTGTTGGAATCGTGTCTACTGATAGAAGCTGTGTTCCAGTTGTAGATTTGCCTTCGGATAAGGATGATAGGTTCCTGCAATAAATCCAAAGTATACAACACGGTTTGAGTGTACCCCTAACTCGGGTCCAGAACGTGAAAAAATCGAAAATTTCAAAAACCATTCCATTCGATAGAGGAATGCGTGAAACGCGTTTTGGTATCTGTCACCATAGGGTTCTGAGCTTGTCTAAGCCCTACAGCGCCCTTGCTAGGCTATAAGCTTAGACCCTATAAATCCTATAGTAAACACAGCATAAGCTATATATGCGATATGAGCGTGAGTTAACCGGTTCTCATTGCTCGCTTATTGACTGTGTATGGTTTTCTATAGTCTTGGTAGACGTATAGAAGCCATTTACATGCTAAATCGGTTGGCAGGGATAACAATTTCATTGAATTTGGTGGCTGCAGGCTTCGTTTATACGGGCCTATTGTCAATATAGCGTTGCAATGCATGCTACTTTTGCATATAATAATACGTTTGGCTGGTCTTGTATGCGAGATGAGTTCTATTGAGCTTGTCTATGCAGTGCATAATTGATTGACGCGATCAACGATCGGCGTAACAATGCTTACCTATTTGTAGCAAATAAACTAAAGGTGCGAATGGTCCACCGAGGAAGAGGGCACTCGAGTGGTTGCGCCACAGGACGATCATGCATGCCGTTCTTGTCTCGCAAGAGGCAGGGATGTGTGTGTTTGGTTACCTGAAAACCAATACCCAGTCAATGGGTGTATCACTGTGTGAATAAACTGGTTGATCCTGCCAGTAGTCATATGCTTGTCTCAGAGATTAAGCCATGCATGTCTAAGTACATACCTTAAAACGGTGAAACCGCGAATGGCTCATTAAATCAGCTATGGTTCCTTAGATCATATATGCTACATGGATAACTGTAGTAATTCTAGAGCTAATACATGCAATTATGCCCTGACCCGCAAGGGAACGGGTGCATTTATTAGAACAGAACCAACCGGGGGCAGTTTCGGCTGTCTCTGTTGAATTCTGTGATGACTCTGGATAACTTTAATGATCGCAGTCGGCCTTGTGTCGGCGACGGATCTTTCAAATGTCTGCCCTATCAATTTGTTGGTAGGTGATCTGCCTACCATGATAATAACGGAGTGGAGTGAGTAGACAGCAATGGCAAGAGAGAAGGCGAAGCTACCAACAGCGTAATGTATTTCAAATTACACTCGGAAGTTATACGTATTTAAACATAAATCGTTTTAAACAAGAGTCATGTACAATGCTTCTAATTTCAAAATCTAACCAAAAGGTGTACAAACATATGGCTACGTACTGTAGGAATATTTTTGTCTTACAGATTTAGTCCTTCCTCAATACTGACGATACAGAGTCTTGACTTAGCTATAGTTAAAACAGAATGACTTGACTTAAACTTTATCTGTTTCTAAAACATAAGGTAAATCATACAATTACACCAAGAAAAATATACAAATCCACTGTCATTCAAAAAAGGACAAAAACGTACCGAACAGTATTGAGGGTACGGACAAAATGAACAGCTAATTAATTACATGTACACACAAATAAAGTGACAGACAACAAAGGACACTCAAGGTCACATCACGTGGTGTGAGTTACAATAAATTGACCGATAATCGCGACAAGAAGGTCACATCATATTGATTAGCTGTCTATCATATAGTCTATCTATCTGTCGCGGTTAACACTCCCCGCGAACGATCACCACGTTGACTTCTTTTACCTGGAACCATAAAGTTGTCTGCTTCTTCCAACAAACATACGCTTGTTATACCTCGTTCGACTTCTTGAGTAGCAGTTTTCACCCGCACCGTCTTGACGCGGCCATCTTGGTCATAGTACACCTGCTTAACTATAGCCTGTCGCCAGAGACATCTCTGTGTGTCAGCACTGTTAACTAGGACGAGATCACCAGGTTGTAGGTTGCGCTTTGTATTCAACCACTTAGATCTTGTTTGCAGCAGCAGAAGATATCCGCGTAGCCAGAGCAAATCAGTCAAATATTTTGGAAGTAGTTGACTATAGTGTTGGAAGAAAGCCATCCCGGGCTTCGGTAGCTTGATTACACTCAAGACCTCTGCTTTTGCGGGGTGCTGGTGCCCACTGACAGTTTTGTGGGTGTTGTTGGCGGCCTTTCTGAACGAGTTGCAAGTGACGGTCGACTCAAAAGTCCCTTGAAGCGGTCAGCCTATTATTTTATTTGTTTCTCCTCCTTGATAATCAGATTCCCTTGAACATCTTTTATAGGTGTCATCACTGGGTTGATCTGTTTCCCGATAGAGAGCTGTTCATCTGATATAACGATGTAAAGTCTCTTTTACCTGTTCTGTTTCGGTTGTTAGTGTAATTTGGCATTGTCTTTTGTCTATCCTAGCAATCTTCTCTTCTTTATTCAGTGAGATATAGGCTGAACTCAGCTTTTCCGTTTGTTGTCTGTCTTTGATTTAACCATCTTCCGCTTTACCATCCTCCTCTCTTCTACCGGCTCCCAGGTGTCCCTGGAGAGCCGTTCAAGTTCTTATCTACTCTTTCTTCCTAAGATTGGTATACGCATTTAAATGAACATCAATTTCACAGAGTCCTAATGTTCTTCCATGTAGACTGCCTCAATGATGCCACGCAGTCTAGCGGTTCGTTCAACGTTTGCGTTACATTTTAGCTTGATTCGCTATATATTTCTATTTTAACTGTGAGACTCGCACAAGTGTTTCTTCAGTTCCATAAATTTAACCAATAACTCTTTCACTAATTAGTTATGGTTAGTCATACAAAAAAGCCACGAACTCAGTCACCTGTCAACGTGATGACTAATAGTATAAATATGCTCGCAACGACGAGCAGCACAACTCCCACAAAGTATGGAAATGAGGCACACAGCTTGCCAATACGCCGCAAGCGTCGAGCTGCCGGTTCACTACCATCTACTGTGGCTGAAACTGAGGGTGAAAACTTGCTGACAAACAGCAGTAGCATCGCTTCTACAAACTCAGCACTTGGTCCTGACATAAACCTCTTCACTTCACTCTATGTACGTGTCACAAAACTTCAGATTCCAAGTCCAGCCCCAACACTTACTTCAGAAATAGAACGACTAAAGCTGGCTGTAGAAGAACTGAAGACTGAGATGCGGGACATAAGGTGTAGAAAAGATGTGAATGCAGGATTTTCAGAAAATTTGGCCAACTTATCTGAACTATCAACACAGGTTGGTGATATAAAATCACAGGTCTGTGAACTTGCCCCTCTGAACATCTTGACTAAGACCATAAACCCTGGCGAACTTGACACAGAATCAGTATCTAAGATAGACACCTTGATAAACTTCATCACAACAGAGGTTATCAAAAGACTTGATACTAAACTAAGTGTGATTGTCTACAATATACCGGATAATGAGGGGTTGAAAAAGGTTCAAAGCATCTTACTTAGGGCGGCGAAAATGCCTAACTCCCAAACAAAATGTCACAGACTAAAGAAGAGTCAGCACGACCACTGCTGTCCTATACGCCTTCAGTTCGAAACGCAGACAGAGGCTAAAAAATTCACCAACACACAACGTATCCTATTACAGGACACAAGCTACAAACAGATAAAAGTTGTAGCAGATAAGACAGTGATTGAAAGGCGTGCTTACAATCACCTTAATAAACCAAATGGCAGGACACCTCAAGCCACTAAAATAGATATACACACTACCAACACGGTAGAACTCATAGCCTCCCCCCTCTCTAATCCCGTAAAAATAGCTCCACAGAAAATGAAACCAAACGAAAGACTTGTGAGCTATAGTCTTACTCCTAAAGTAACCTCTCCTCCCTCTACGGTGGATCTAGATATGTCTATGGACAGCCATAAGATGGTAATCAATCCCTCTTGTAAGCTGACAACATCCTCTCTTAACCAAAACGTGACAACGCAAATGGAACTCGGTAACAAAACAGGCCGAAATACGCCACTTGTTGCGAAGATTCCCCAACATATTCAGACTCCCAAGAATAACTCACGCTTTAAGGTAAATAATATTCAAAACTATGCTGGCAATCAAACTGAAAACAAAAATAAGGACATAGAGTCCAAGGACAACAACGACACAACCTACTTGCATACTGTGCCAAGTCACACTGGTAGCTGGTGTAGTGACGCTATCACGCAAAGTAGTATAGGTGACAACACTCGAAGCTCAGCCACCAGGTACTCAGGGTCTACAAAGCATGACACACAAACTAACTTTGGCAGATTATACGGAACAAGCCTTCTGGGAAACAAACCACAGTGCAGCTATGCATATAACGACGCCTATGTAAGGTCTCCTGGAATGTCCCCACACAATAGGCAGATTAACAAGTCATGGACATCACAAGGTACCAAAGATTTTTTATCCAACACATCCCTGTCAGCGCTAACCAAACAGCTGGTGGGGATGTTAACCCTTCTGAACCCATACCACCAACGTTGGCCCCCTATCGGGAGGAAAACAGACATGGGCTAGTACATACGGAACTATTAGTCACACCCAAAGACTGTACAAGCATATGCCAAATGAAAACCTCAACCCAACTCTCCAACCTACCCAAGCCTAGAACCACGTCATTGTATAGTTTATCTAATAATCAAACCCATTACCCACTAAAAAAACGGATAGTAACTTGACAGACATAGGTGGACAAACTAGTTGCAACACAGGGTTGATATGCCACGCGGAAACAGCGGATGCCGATCCACACTTGAACCTTATTGACGAGCTTAAACACTTCAAACACTACTTCAAATCTCAACTCTACTTAATACTTATTAATGCTAGATCTATCTTTAACAAACTACCGATGCTCAGGGCACACACGCTGGTATACAAACCCCCTATAATCATTATTACCGAATCCTGGTGTCACTCCAATATACCAGACGAAGAGATAAGCATCGAAGGGTACATACACTTTCGCTGTGACAGGAAGAGTGGTAAGGGAGGAGGCTGCCTAATGTACTTCCTGAACACACTTACTGTATTACAGCTAGAAAATAAGGAACTCAATGACATGCACGACACCCTGTGGGTCAACGTACACTTCAAAAGTGCTACACTACTAATAGGATGTATCTACAGAGCACCTGGCACCTTTAGTGATTACGAGACACAACTTATGAATGTACTGGAGCAAGTATCCACTCTTCCATACGAGCATAAGATCATATGTGGAGACTTCAACCTACCCGAAATCAACTGGGACTTATTAAAAGGGCCAACTAAATACGACAAGCTCTTAGGGACACTGGATATTTTCGGCTGGAAACAAACTGTCACTATCTCTACAAGAGGTGACAATGTACTAGACTTAATATTCTGTCACGATATAAGCCCCCTCTCAATCTTAGTGGGTTCTAAGTTTTCATGTAGTGACCACAAAACAGTGATGTGTGCTCTGCCACTTCCACTGAATAGCAATGCAGCTCATACCTCCACTTCACAAAAAGTACTATATAGGAACTATAGTGAGGCAGGCTGGACCTTAGTAGAATCATCACAACATCACATGGACAGATGAACGCTCGTTGGGCACCATATATCCCTCACCAACTGCAACCCACCTTTCCTTAGATAATGTGATGAACTTATATCCATAATGTTGCTGAGCAGTTAATATTCTCAACTCCCGTCGGAACAGCTGAATTTCATAAACCTTCCTCACGCTAAGAAAATACCAACAAGCAGTAGAAATCCATTAATTAATGCGTCCGAAGCTTATTTACTTACTCCCAACAATGACATTGAAGATCAAATGAGATAAACATATCACTGATTTCAAAATAACACATCAATGAACTATAATTCGAGGACTCTGCACACAACAAAGTTATGTATGAATATTTACATCAAGCTTCATTTTTTTCCCAGGCACTTATAATCCATCCACCAAAGACCTGGTTTTTTTGTTAATGCGAAGACAATACTCCCGTATTTCCTGTTGTGTTGCACTCACTGACAATCTAGCAGATTTTTCCAACTTTGCACAGAAATGATTGTATATGAGTGAAAAGGCTGTTTTATTCTACTGGGATTAACATTTATCAAGTGTATGTATAATCTCCAGCGAACATGTAAAGCATATCTTGCTACTACCTGTAAATTGTGATTGAATTATATGGTTCTATTTCTGTAACAACTTGATGATGCCTGTAAACTGGCGTCCCTCATGTACAGTACTATGAGAATAAATTTATTTATTTATTTATTTAAAAAAGATCCTCCGAATGGAGCGAATACTTCACTACTGATGACCTCTCGAGAGCTCTGAGCATCTTCTACCATAACTCGAACACATGCTTAGATGCTGTCATTCCACTGCAAACACTTGAGCTGTCCCCACATAGGAAGTCATTCATAAAACCAAAGGATCGTATGAAACTGAAGAAACTCTCAACAAGTTACTTCAAACACCACGACTTTGGCACACTAGGTTTAATACTTAACACCCTTAGTTCCATCTCGCAAGCTCGAAATTTCCGTATGAGAAACGAAGAACGCATCGCAGTAGCCAGTCCTGCTAGAGTGTATGCACTCACGGAAATCTTAAAGAAGCGAATGAATCGCAAAAATCACAGCATTTCCCTCCTCATAGACAAAGGTAGGCTATGTACTAATTCCGCAGACATGTGTGAATTATTTAACTCAACTTTTGCAGGTAACTACCTTAAGCCCACAGTCCAGTTACTCAATATACACCCTGCTACTAATGTGGCACAAACTCCATCTCCACACACACCGAACTTAATTAGCACTATTGAATTTAACTATACTAACATTAAACAAACTATAAGAACCCTAAAATGTTCAAAAGGTTTCGGCACTGACGGCATATCATCCTATTTTTATAAATATGGTGGCCCTGACATTCCCTTACTCCTGCTTAAAATATTCACAATGTCCTTAGAAACCCAAACTTACCCAGGGTATAATATACAATGATCCCCAGGTTATAAGTGAACTCCTCAATGAGTGGTTTTGCAATGACGCCAGAGTGCACCCGACCCAAAATTTCCAAATGACCTGCAAAAGTAACCACAAATTAGGCGGAATAGACTTTAATATACAAAATATAGACTCAGCGATTAAGACTTTGAAGTCTAACGGTAGTACTGGAACAGATGACATACCATCTGTCATGTACAAAAATGGTAGCACGGAAATGGTAGTCTTGTTACTTAGAATATTTACTCTCTCGTTGGAAACTGGAACTTATCCTGAAGTGTGGAAAACCACATACATATTACCTAAGCACAAAGCAGGGGCCAAAACCAGTGTATGCAACTATAGACCTATCAATATAACACCGGTAATATCCCGAATAATGGAGAAAGTGGTTAAAGACCAAGTGTCAGACAACTTACTAGAACATGAACTTATCAATCCATCACAACACGGATTTCTTAAAAAGAGATCATGCGTGACCTGTCACATAGACTTTTTCAATGAAGTTACACGAAGTAGGGACAACAGAGAACTAGTAATTGTGCTCTATTTCGATATAACAAAAGCCTTCGACAGAGTTCCCCATAATCTGCTAGTCAGCAGGTTATGCTCACTAGGGATATGTGATCCTCTCCTGAGCTGGATAAAATCATTTCTCTGTGGCCGAAGTCAGACAACGAAAGTTGGCTCGATAATCTCAAGGCCTAAACCAGTAAGTAGTGGTGTAATCCAGGGAAGTGTATTAGGCCCACTCTTATTCATAATATATATAAACAGTATCTGTGAATGCTTTAGTGTAGGTAAACCAATACTATATGCAGATGACTTAAAAGTGACGTATAAATGCAAGAACACAGATCTTGGAATAACAGTAAACGCCATACAGCAAGAATTAGAAAAAATGGATAGATGGTGTGACACCTGGCAACTCCAATTTAATGTCGAAAAATGTGGCTGGCTCTGCATAGGTTGCAACAATTTAGAACTTGACCTGACAATTCAAGGCCATGCACTTCAACGACTGGAATCTGTACTGGACCTAGGGCTGAAATATTCACATAACTTATCATTTTCTGAACACATCTCCAAACAAGTGTCAAAGTCACGCAGACTTATCGGCTTTCTACTCAGGAACTTCTACAGAAATGAGTCTAGAATTCTGTTGTACAAGGTTTGTGTGCGTCCTTTATTTGATTACTGTTCATTCATGTATAGTAGCATACGCATAGAGGACAAATTGAAAGTCGAGGGAGTGCAGAGGTACTTCACGTTAAAATTACTCGGAACCGGAAATGGTACGAACTACTCCACTAGATGTGATACCCTAGGACTAGAAACACTATGGCTAAGACGCCTGAGACTAAACTTGACACTTTACTATAAGCTTCTAAACCACTTAGTTTTTACCTCTACTAATGGCACTCGACTTTCAGATGACAATGGCTACAAACTAAGACACACTAAGGGTACAGTAGCTATCGAACAATGTAAAACAGCCACCAGGCAAAAGTTTTACTTGATTAGGTATGCACAGATATGGAATAAACTGCCAATGGAAATGCGTCAAGCAAGTACATTGGCCTCCTTCAAAAAGGTGCTTAATGACAAACTACAAGAGTTTGCAAACGATATTAGTTCTAGTTCCTATCTGAGAGCCTCCGAAATTATAGGTCCATTTAATGTATAAGCTTAAATACTACACCTGTTGTTTTTTGCCTATATTTATAATTCTAGATAAAACATTAACGGTTAACATACGTATCCTCAAACAGACAACAAATCTCGTTTGTAAAACTACTACCCAACACAATAAGTGGAATAAAATGGACATAAACCGACAACATGAAAAAGGTATAACTCACCACAACATCACAAGGACAGATGAACGCTCGTTGGGTACCATATATCCCTCACCAACTGCAACCCACCTTTCCTTAGATAATGTGATGAACTTATATCCATAATGTTGCTGAGCAGTTAATATTCTCAACTCCTGTCGGAACAGCTGAAACTCATAAACCTTCCTAACGCTAAGAAAATACCCACAAGCAGTAGAAATCCATTAATTAATGCGTCCGAAGCTTATGTACTTACTCCCAACAATGACATTGCAGATCGATCTTATACAGTACTAACGCGCTTAAATACCCTTACTTCCCTAAAGACTATAAATAAACTAGTAGCATAAATGCATAAAAAGACATAGTAGAAACAAATTTTTGTTCATCAAATTACAGTGTACAACGAATATAATCAAATCTTTTAGACTCCACCTGGTTTTTCTTTGTCCTCTGGTACATTTCTGTTGTATTTACTTTGTAGTACAAGTTGCATTGATCTACATTCCGACTGAAGCTGAGAAACAATTGAAGTCACTTACTCATATATAATCCCTCAAGTTTTGGCTAGTAATGGCTCAGCATCCTTGATGAAATCCACTGTCACCGTAACTAGACGCTGTACAGCATCTTGTACAAGCACTGTCAACGATCTAAAATGGTTTTTATATAGCTTTCTACGCGTTTATCAACTTACTCGTACGGAGCAACCATGCTGTGACAAATGGCGGGCTATGGGTGACTCGAGTGCAGTAAAACAAATCTGCTTGACAATGACCAATATTAATCTGCATTCAGTTGAATTCACATCTGGTATTACTTGCAAAAAAGTGATGTCAAAATCATAAAAATTAATCACTCATTTTAAATTAATACACAATTTGAACATAAAACAAGATACGATGCCGCACACAACAAAGTTATATGGAGGAATTGACTTCAAGCTTTATTTTTTTCCCAGGCACTTATAATCCATCCACCAAAGACCTGGTTTTTTTGTTAATGCGAAGACAATACTCCCGTATTTCCTGTTGTGTTGCACTCACTGACAATCTAGCAGATTTTTCCAACTTTGCACAGAAATGATTGTATATGAGTGAAAAGGCTGTTTTATTCTACTGGGATTAACATTTATCAAGTGTATGTATAATCTCCAGCGAACATGTAAAGCATATCTTGCTACTACCTGTAAATTGTGATTGAATTATATGGTTCTATTTCTGTAACAACTTGATGATGCCTGTAAACTGGCGTCCCTCATGTACAGTACTATGAGAATAAATTTATTTATTTATTTATTTAAAAAAGATCCTCCGAATGGAGCGAATACTTCACTACTGATGACCTCTCGAGAGCTCTGAGCATCTTCTACCATAACTCGAACACATGCTTAGATGCTGTCATTCCACTGCAAACACTTGAGCTGTCCCCACATAGGAAGTCATTCATAAAACCAAAGGATCGTATGAAACTGAAGAAACTCTCAACAAGTTACTTCAAACACCACGACTTTGGCACACTAGGTTTAATACTTAACACCCTTAGTTCCATCTCGCAAGCTCGAAATTTCCGTATGAGAAACGAAGAACGCATCGCAGTAGCCAGTCCTGCTAGAGTGTATGCACTCACGGAAATCTTAAAGAAGCGAATGAATCGCAAAAATCACAGCATTTCCCTCCTCATAGACAAAGGTAGGCTATGTACTAATTCCGCAGACATGTGTGAATTATTTAACTCAACTTTTGCAGGTAACTACCTTAAGCCCACAGTCCAGTTACTCAATATACACCCTGCTACTAATGTGGCACAAACTCCATCTCCACACACACCGAACTTAATTAGCACTATTGAATTTAACTATACTAACATTAAACAAACTATAAGAACCCTAAAATGTTCAAAAGGTTTCGGCACTGACGGCATATCATCCTATTTTTATAAATATGGTGGCCCTGACATTCCCTTACTCCTGCTTAAAATATTCACAATGTCCTCAGAAACCCAAACTTACCCAGATGTATGGAAAACAACGTTTATTATGCCTAAACACAAATCTGGCTCGAAAACAGACGTCAGCAACTACAGGCCAATTAATATCACACCTATAGCTTCTAGAATTATGGAGAGACTAGTTAAAGAAAACCTAATGAAGCATATGCTTAGTTGCAATATTATAAGTCCGAACCAACATGGATTCCTAAAATCCAGATCTTGTTTAACATGCCACCTAGACTTCTTTAACTTTGTGACCAGCAGTCGTGACAGACGACAACTAGTGCTTGTCATCTACTTTGACATCTCAAAGGCATTTGACCGTGTCGACCATTTACTACTAGTGCACAAGCTGAAATCCTTAGGAATAAGTGACCCGCTATTAGGATGGCTTAAATCATTCCTTAACAATAGGTCCCAAATAGTTAAACTCGGATCTATAACTTCGAAACCTAGCCCAATCACCTCTGGCGTAGTACAAGGTAGTGTCATTGGACCCCCTCTATTTACCCTATATATTAACGACATATGCGCTTGCTTTTCTCATGGGAAACCATTCATCTTTGCAGATGACCTCAAAGTAGCTTATACATTCCAATCTGATGACCTAGGGTACTTCCAGAATGTTGTACAAAAAGAACTAGATAAAGTGACTGCTTGGTCATCTTTATGGAACCTCCAATTTAACCTTAAAAAATGTGGCTGGATCTGCTTCGGTGCACCCTCAATCGACATAAAGCTAACGCTTCAATCGGCTAACCTAACCAGACTCCGAAGTGTCGTTGACCTAGGTCTGAGGTACTCGAGTAACCTAACATTCTCTGAGCAAGTGGCATCACAGACTCAAAAGTCGAGGATGCTCTTAGGATGCATACTCAGGAACTTTCACGACAATGAAGCAAAGCTCATTCTGTACAAAACCTGTGTGAGGCCACTACTAGAATACTGTCCATTTATTATTAGCAGCACTCACACACGTGAAAAGCTAAGAATTGAAAGTATCCAACGATATTTTACCTCGAAACTACCAGGCTACGAATGTAAGAAAGACTACATTTCACGGTGCATGATTCTACAACTTGACCCACTCTGGACAAGACGACTAATTATAAACCTAGTATTCTTCTATAAGGTCCTACACAAAATATCATTCTCAGACATTAAGGACATACAATTCGCGCAAGAAGCCTCTTACGATCTGCGTAACCGAAATTGCACAGTGACAATAAAAGCCTTTAAGTCAACACTCCGTGAAAACTTCTTCACAGTCATGTATTCTAAAATATGGAACAATCTGCCCCTAGATATCAGGAACTGCAATACAGTTTTAAGTTTCAAACGCTCTCTGTACACACTATTTCACTCTACCGACTATATAAATAAACTATTTATCCCTAGAACGAATCAACTATTAGTCTACTACAGTACCTAAACGCGCTTAAATACCCTTACTTCCCTAAAGACTATAAATAAACTAGTAGCATAAATGCATAAAAAGACATAGTAGAAACAAATTTTTGTTCATCAAATTACAGTGTACAACGAATATAATCAAATCTTTTAGACTCCACCTGGTTTTTCTTTGTCCTCTGGTACATTTCTGTTGTATTTACTTTGTAGTACAAGTTGCATTGATCTACATTCCGACTGAAGCTGAGAAACAATTGAAGTCACTTACTCATATATAATCCCTCAAGTTTTGGCTAGTAATGGCTCAGCATCCTTGATGAAATCCACTGTCACCGTAACTAGACGCTGTACAGCATCTTGTACAAGCACTGTCAACGATCTAAAATGGTTTTTATATAGCTTTCTACGCGTTTATCAACTTACTCGTACGGAGCAACCATGCTGTGACAAATGGCGGGCTATGGGTGACTCGAGTGCAGTAAAACAAATCTGCTTGACAATGACCAATATTAATCTGCATTCAGTTGAATTCACATCTGGTATTACTTGCAAAAAAGTGATGTCAAAATCATAAAAATTAATCACTCATTTTAAATTAATACACAATTTGAACATAAAACAAGATACGATGCCGCACACAACAAAGTTATATGGAGGAATTGACTTCAAGCTTTATTTTTTTCCCAGGCACTTATAATCCATCCACCAAAGACCTGGTTTTTTTGTTAATGCGAAGACAATACTCCCGTATTTCCTGTTGTGTTGCACTCACTGACAATCTAGCAGATTTTTCCAACTTTGCACAGAAATGATTGTATATGAGTGAAAAGGCTGTTTTATTCTACTGGGATTAACATTTATCAAGTGTATGTATAATCTCCAGCGAACATGTAAAGCATATCTTGCTACTACCTGTAAATTGTGATTGAATTATATGGTTCTATTTCTGTAACAACTTGATGATGCCTGTAAACTGGCGTCCCTCATGTACAGTACTATGAGAATAAATTTATTTATTTATTTATTTAAAAAAGATCCTCCGAATGGAGCGAATACTTCACTACTGATGACCTCTCGAGAGCTCTGAGCATCTTCTACCATAACTCGAACACATGCTTAGATGCTGTCATTCCACTGCAAACACTTGAGCTGTCCCCACATAGGAAGTCATTCATAAAACCAAAGGATCGTATGAAACTGAAGAAACTCTCAACAAGTTACTTCAAACACCACGACTTTGGCACACTAGGTTTAATACTTAACACCCTTAGTTCCATCTCGCAAGCTCGAAATTTCCGTATGAGAAACGAAGAACGCATCGCAGTAGCCAGTCCTGCTAGAGTGTATGCACTCACGGAAATCTTAAAGAAGCGAATGAATCGCAAAAATCACAGCATTTCCCTCCTCATAGACAAAGGTAGGCTATGTACTAATTCCGCAGACATGTGTGAATTATTTAACTCAACTTTTGCAGGTAACTACCTTAAGCCCACAGTCCAGTTACTCAATATACACCCTGCTACTAATGTGGCACAAACTCCATCTCCACACACACCGAACTTAATTAGCACTATTGAATTTAACTATACTAACATTAAACAAACTATAAGAACCCTAAAATGTTCAAAAGGTTTCGGCACTGACGGCATATCATCCTATTTTTATAAATATGGTGGCCCTGACATTCCCTTACTCCTGCTTAAAATATTCACAATGTCCTCAGAAACCCAAACTTACCCAGATGTATGGAAAACAACGTTTATTATGCCTAAACACAAATCTGGCTCGAAAACAGACGTCAGCAACTACAGGCCAATTAATATCACACCTATAGCTTCTAGAATTATGGAGAGACTAGTTAAAGAAAACCTAATGAAGCATATGCTTAGTTGCAATATTATAAGTCCGAACCAACATGGATTCCTAAAATCCAGATCTTGTTTAACATGCCACCTAGACTTCTTTAACTTTGTGACCAGCAGTCGTGACAGACGACAACTAGTGCTTGTCATCTACTTTGACATCTCAAAGGCATTTGACCGTGTCGACCATTTACTACTAGTGCACAAGCTGAAATCCTTAGGAATAAGTGACCCGCTATTAGGATGGCTTAAATCATTCCTTAACAATAGGTCCCAAATAGTTAAACTCGGATCTATAACTTCGAAACCTAGCCCAATCACCTCTGGCGTAGTACAAGGTAGTGTCATTGGACCCCCTCTATTTACCCTATATATTAACGACATATGCGCTTGCTTTTCTCATGGGAAACCATTCATCTTTGCAGATGACCTCAAAGTAGCTTATACATTCCAATCTGATGACCTAGGGTACTTCCAGAATGTTGTACAAAAAGAACTAGATAAAGTGACTGCTTGGTCATCTTTATGGAACCTCCAATTTAACCTTAAAAAATGTGGCTGGATCTGCTTCGGTGCACCCTCAATCGACATAAAGCTAACGCTTCAATCGGCTAACCTAACCAGACTCCGAAGTGTCGTTGACCTAGGTCTGAGGTACTCGAGTAACCTAACATTCTCTGAGCAAGTGGCATCACAGACTCAAAAGTCGAGGATGCTCTTAGGATGCATACTCAGGAACTTTCACGACAATGAAGCAAAGCTCATTCTGTACAAAACCTGTGTGAGGCCACTACTAGAATACTGTCCATTTATTATTAGCAGCACTCACACACGTGAAAAGCTAAGAATTGAAAGTATCCAACGATATTTTACCTCGAAACTACCAGGCTACGAATGTAAGAAAGACTACATTTCACGGTGCATGATTCTACAACTTGACCCACTCTGGACAAGACGACTAATTATAAACCTAGTATTCTTCTATAAGGTCCTACACAAAATATCATTCTCAGACATTAAGGACATACAATTCGCGCAAGAAGCCTCTTACGATCTGCGTAACCGAAATTGCACAGTGACAATAAAAGCCTTTAAGTCAACACTCCGTGAAAACTTCTTCACAGTCATGTATTCTAAAATATGGAACAATCTGCCCCTAGATATCAGGAACTGCAATACAGTTTTAAGTTTCAAACGCTCTCTGTACACACTATTTCACTCTACCGACTATATAAATAAACTATTTATCCCTAGAACGAATCAACTATTAGTCTACTACAGTACCTAAACGCGCTTAAATACCCTTACTTCCCTAAAGACTATAAATAAACTAGTAGCATAAATGCATAAAAAGACATAGTAGAAACAAATTTTTGTTCATCAAATTACAGTGTACAACGAATATAATCAAATCTTTTAGACTCCACCTGGTTTTTCTTTGTCCTCTGGTACATTTCTGTTGTATTTACTTTGTAGTACAAGTTGCATTGATCTACATTCCGACTGAAGCTGAGAAACAATTGAAGTCACTTACTCATATATAATCCCTCAAGTTTTGGCTAGTAATGGCTCAGCATCCTTGATGAAATCCACTGTCACCGTAACTAGACGCTGTACAGCATCTTGTACAAGCACTGTCAACGATCTAAAATGGTTTTTATATAGCTTTCTACGCGTTTATCAACTTACTCGTACGGAGCAACCATGCTGTGACAAATGGCGGGCTATGGGTGACTCGAGTGCAGTAAAACAAATCTGCTTGACAATGACCAATATTAATCTGCATTCAGTTGAATTCACATCTGGTATTACTTGCAAAAAAGTGATGTCAAAATCATAAAAATTAATCACTCATTTTAAATTAATACACAATTTGAACATAAAACAAGATACGATGCCGCACACAACAAAGTTATATGGAGGAATTGACTTCAAGCTTTATTTTTTTCCCAGGCACTTATAATCCATCCACCAAAGACCTGGTTTTTTTGTTAATGCGAAGACAATACTCCCGTATTTCCTGTTGTGTTGCACTCACTGACAATCTAGCAGATTTTTCCAACTTTGCACAGAAATGATTGTATATGAGTGAAAAGGCTGTTTTATTCTACTGGGATTAACATTTATCAAGTGTATGTATAATCTCCAGCGAACATGTAAAGCATATCTTGCTACTACCTGTAAATTGTGATTGAATTATATGGTTCTATTTCTGTAACAACTTGATGATGCCTGTAAACTGGCGTCCCTCATGTACAGTACTATGAGAATAAATTTATTTATTTATTTATTTAAAAAAGATCCTCCGAATGGAGCGAATACTTCACTACTGATGACCTCTCGAGAGCTCTGAGCATCTTCTACCATAACTCGAACACATGCTTAGATGCTGTCATTCCACTGCAAACACTTGAGCTGTCCCCACATAGGAAGTCATTCATAAAACCAAAGGATCGTATGAAACTGAAGAAACTCTCAACAAGTTACTTCAAACACCACGACTTTGGCACACTAGGTTTAATACTTAACACCCTTAGTTCCATCTCGCAAGCTCGAAATTTCCGTATGAGAAACGAAGAACGCATCGCAGTAGCCAGTCCTGCTAGAGTGTATGCACTCACGGAAATCTTAAAGAAGCGAATGAATCGCAAAAATCACAGCATTTCCCTCCTCATAGACAAAGGTAGGCTATGTACTAATTCCGCAGACATGTGTGAATTATTTAACTCAACTTTTGCAGGTAACTACCTTAAGCCCACAGTCCAGTTACTCAATATACACCCTGCTACTAATGTGGCACAAACTCCATCTCCACACACACCGAACTTAATTAGCACTATTGAATTTAACTATACTAACATTAAACAAACTATAAGAACCCTAAAATGTTCAAAAGGTTTCGGCACTGACGGCATATCATCCTATTTTTATAAATATGGTGGCCCTGACATTCCCTTACTCCTGCTTAAAATATTCACAATGTCCTCAGAAACCCAAACTTACCCAGATGTATGGAAAACAACGTTTATTATGCCTAAACACAAATCTGGCTCGAAAACAGACGTCAGCAACTACAGGCCAATTAATATCACACCTATAGCTTCTAGAATTATGGAGAGACTAGTTAAAGAAAACCTAATGAAGCATATGCTTAGTTGCAATATTATAAGTCCGAACCAACATGGATTCCTAAAATCCAGATCTTGTTTAACATGCCACCTAGACTTCTTTAACTTTGTGACCAGCAGTCGTGACAGACGACAACTAGTACTTGTCATCTACTTTGACATCTCAAAGGCATTTGACCGTGTCGACCATTTACTACTAGTGCACAAGCTGAAATCCTTAGGAATAAGTGACCCGCTATTAGGATGGCTTAAATCATTCCTTAACAATAGGTCCCAAATAGTTAAACTCGGATCTATAACTTCGAAACCTAGCCCAATCACCTCTGGCGTAGTACAAGGTAGTGTCATTGGACCCCCTCTATTTACCCTATATATTAACGACATATGCGCTTGCTTTTCTCATGGGAAACCATTCATCTTTGCAGATGACCTCAAAGTAGCTTATACATTCCAATCTGATGACCTAGGGTACTTCCAGAATGTTGTACAAAAAGAACTAGATAAAGTGACTGCTTGGTCATCTTTATGGAACCTCCAATTTAACCTTAAAAAATGTGGCTGGATCTGCTTCGGTGCACCCTCAATCGACATAAAGCTAACGCTTCAATCGGCTAACCTAACCAGACTCCGAAGTGTCGTTGACCTAGGTCTGAGGTACTCGAGTAACCTAACATTCTCTGAGCAAGTGGCATCACAGACTCAAAAGTCGAGGATGCTCTTAGGATGCATACTCAGGAACTTTCACGACAATGAAGCAAAGCTCATTCTGTACAAAACCTGTGTGAGGCCACTACTAGAATACTGTCCATTTATTATTAGCAGCACTCACACACGTGAAAAGCTAAGAATTGAAAGTATCCAACGATATTTTACCTCGAAACTACTAGGCTACGAATGTAAGAAAGACTACATTTCACGGTGCATGATTCTACAACTTGACCCACTCTGGACAAGACGACTAATTATAAACCTAGTATTCTTCTATAAGGTCCTACACAAAATATCATTCTCAGACATTAAGGACATACAATTCGCGCAAGAAGCCTCTTACGATCTGCGTAACCGAAATTGCACAGTGACAATAAAAGCCTTTAAGTCAACACTCCGTGAAAACTTCTTCACAGTCATGTATTCTAAAATATGGAACAATCTGCCCCTAGATATCAGGAACTGCAATACAGTTTTAAGTTTCAAACGCTCTCTGTACACACTATTTCACTCTACCGACTATATAAATAAACTATTTATCCCTAGAACGAATCAACTATTAGTCTACTACAGTACCTAAACGCGCTTAAATACCCTTACTTCCCTAAAGACTATAAATAAACTAGTAGCATAAATGCATAAAAAGACATAGTAGAAACAAATTTTTGTTCATCAAATTACAGTGTACAACGAATATAATCAAATCTTTTAGACTCCACCTGGTTTTTCTTTGTCCTCTGGTACATTTCTGTTGTATTTACTTTGTAGTACAAGTTGCATTGATCTACATTCCGACTGAAGCTGAGAAACAATTGAAGTCACTTACTCATATATAATCCCTCAAGTTTTGGCTAGTAATGGCTCAGCATCCTTGATGAAATCCACTGTCACCGTAACTAGACGCTGTACAGCATCTTGTACAAGCACTGTCAACGATCTAAAATGGTTTTTATATAGCTTTCTACGCGTTTATCAACTTACTCGTACGGAGCAACCATGCTGTGACAAATGGCGGGCTATGGGTGACTCGAGTGCAGTAAAACAAATCTGCTTGACAATGACCAATATTAATCTGCATTCAGTTGAATTCACATCTGGTATTACTTGCAAAAAAGTGATGTCAAAATCATAAAAATTAATCACTCATTTTAAATTAATACACAATTTGAACATAAAACAAGATACGATGCCGCACACAACAAAGTTATATGGAGGAATTGACTTCAAGCTTTATTTTTTTCCCAGGCACTTATAATCCATCCACCAAAGACCTGGTTTTTTTGTTAATGCGAAGACAATACTCCCGTATTTCCTGTTGTGTTGCACTCACTGACAATCTAGCAGATTTTTCCAACTTTGCACAGAAATGATTGTATATGAGTGAAAAGGCTGTTTTATTCTACTGGGATTAACATTTATCAAGTGTATGTATAATCTCCAGCGAACATGTAAAGCATATCTTGCTACTACCTGTAAATTGTGATTGAATTATATGGTTCTATTTCTGTAACAACTTGATGATGCCTGTAAACTGGCGTCCCTCATGTACAGTACTATGAGAATAAATTTATTTATTTATTTATTTAAAAAAGATCCTCCGAATGGAGCGAATACTTCACTACTGATGACCTCTCGAGAGCTCTGAGCATCTTCTACCATAACTCGAACACATGCTTAGATGCTGTCATTCCACTGCAAACACTTGAGCTGTCCCCACATAGGAAGTCATTCATAAAACCAAAGGATCGTATGAAACTGAAGAAACTCTCAACAAGTTACTTCAAACACCACGACTTTGGCACACTAGGTTTAATACTTAACACCCTTAGTTCCATCTCGCAAGCTCGAAATTTCCGTATGAGAAACGAAGAACGCATCGCAGTAGCCAGTCCTGCTAGAGTGTATGCACTCACGGAAATCTTAAAGAAGCGAATGAATCGCAAAAATCACAGCATTTCCCTCCTCATAGACAAAGGTAGGCTATGTACTAATTCCGCAGACATGTGTGAATTATTTAACTCAACTTTTGCAGGTAACTACCTTAAGCCCACAGTCCAGTTACTCAATATACACCCTGCTACTAATGTGGCACAAACTCCATCTCCACACACACCGAACTTAATTAGCACTATTGAATTTAACTATACTAACATTAAACAAACTATAAGAACCCTAAAATGTTCAAAAGGTTTCGGCACTGACGGCATATCATCCTATTTTTATAAATATGGTGGCCCTGACATTCCCTTACTCCTGCTTAAAATATTCACAATGTCCTCAGAAACCCAAACTTACCCAGATGTATGGAAAACAACGTTTATTATGCCTAAACACAAATCTGGCTCGAAAACAGACGTCAGCAACTACAGGCCAATTAATATCACACCTATAGCTTCTAGAATTATGGAGAGACTAGTTAAAGAAAACCTAATGAAGCATATGCTTAGTTGCAATATTATAAGTCCGAACCAACATGGATTCCTAAAATCCAGATCTTGTTTAACATGCCACCTAGACTTCTTTAACTTTGTGACCAGCAGTCGTGACAGACGACAACTAGTACTTGTCATCTACTTTGACATCTCAAAGGCATTTGACCGTGTCGACCATTTACTACTAGTGCACAAGCTGAAATCCTTAGGAATAAGTGACCCGCTATTAGGATGGCTTAAATCATTCCTTAACAATAGGTCCCAAATAGTTAAACTCGGATCTATAACTTCGAAACCTAGCCCAATCACCTCTGGCGTAGTACAAGGTAGTGTCATTGGACCCCCTCTATTTACCCTATATATTAACGACATATGCGCTTGCTTTTCTCATGGGAAACCATTCATCTTTGCAGATGACCTCAAAGTAGCTTATACATTCCAATCTGATGACCTAGGGTACTTCCAGAATGTTGTACAAAAAGAACTAGATAAAGTGACTGCTTGGTCATCTTTATGGAACCTCCAATTTAACCTTAAAAAATGTGGCTGGATCTGCTTCGGTGCACCCTCAATCGACATAAAGCTAACGCTTCAATCGGCTAACCTAACCAGACTCCGAAGTGTCGTTGACCTAGGTCTGAGGTACTCGAGTAACCTAACATTCTCTGAGCAAGTGGCATCACAGACTCAAAAGTCGAGGATGCTCTTAGGATGCATACTCAGGAACTTTCACGACAATGAAGCAAAGCTCATTCTGTACAAAACCTGTGTGAGGCCACTACTAGAATACTGTCCATTTATTATTAGCAGCACTCACACACGTGAAAAGCTAAGAATTGAAAGTATCCAACGATATTTTACCTCGAAACTACTAGGCTACGAATGTAAGAAAGACTACATTTCACGGTGCATGATTCTACAACTTGACCCACTCTGGACAAGACGACTAATTATAAACCTAGTATTCTTCTATAAGGTCCTACACAAAATATCATTCTCAGACATTAAGGACATACAATTCGCGCAAGAAGCCTCTTACGATCTGCGTAACCGAAATTGCACAGTGACAATAAAAGCCTTTAAGTCAACACTCCGTGAAAACTTCTTCACAGTCATGTATTCTAAAATATGGAACAATCTGCCCCTAGATATCAGGAACTGCAATACAGTTTTAAGTTTCAAACGCTCTCTGTACACACTATTTCACTCTACCGACTATATAAATAAACTATTTATCCCTAGAACGAATCAACTATTAGTCTACTACAGTACCTAAACGCGCTTAAATACCCTTACTTCCCTAAAGACTATAAATAAACTAGTAGCATAAATGCATAAAAAGACATAGTAGAAACAAATTTTTGTTCATCAAATTACAATGTACAACGAATATAATCAAATCTTTTAGACTCCACCTGGTTTTTCTTTGTCCTCTGGTACATTTCTGTTGTATTTACTTTGTAGTACAAGTTGCATTGATCTACATTCCGACTGAAGCTGAGAAACAATTGAAGTCACTTACTCATATATAATCCCTCAAGTTTTGGCTAGTAATGGCTCAGCATCCTTGATGAAATCCACTGTCACCGTAACTAGACGCTGTACAGCATCTTGTACAAGCACTGTCAACGATCTAAAATGGTTTTTATATAGCTTTCTACGCGTTTATCAACTTACTCGTACGGAGCAACCATGCTGTGACAAATGGCGGGCTATGGGTGACTCGAGTGCAGTAAAACAAATCTGCTTGACAATGACCAATATTAATCTGCATTCAGTTGAATTCACATCTGGTATTACTTGCAAAAAAGTGATGTCAAAATCATAAAAATTAATCACTCATTTTAAATTAATACACAATTTGAACATAAAACAAGATACGATGCCGCACACAACAAAGTTATATGGAGGAATTGACTTCAAGCTTTATTTTTTTCCCAGGCACTTATAATCCATCCACCAAAGACCTGGTTTTTTTGTTAATGCGAAGACAATACTCCCGTATTTCCTGTTGTGTTGCACTCACTGACAATCTAGCAGATTTTTCCAACTTTGCACAGAAATGATTGTATATGAGTGAAAAGGCTGTTTTATTCTACTGGGATTAACATTTATCAAGTGTATGTATAATCTCCAGCGAACATGTAAAGCATATCTTGCTACTACCTGTAAATTGTGATTGAATTATATGGTTCTATTTCTGTAACAACTTGATGATGCCTGTAAACTGGCGTCCCTCATGTACAGTACTATGAGAATAAATTTATTTATTTATTTATTTAAAAAAGATCCTCCGAATGGAGCGAATACTTCACTACTGATGACCTCTCGAGAGCTCTGAGCATCTTCTACCATAACTCGAACACATGCTTAGATGCTGTCATTCCACTGCAAACACTTGAGCTGTCCCCACATAGGAAGTCATTCATAAAACCAAAGGATCGTATGAAACTGAAGAAACTCTCAACAAGTTACTTCAAACACCACGACTTTGGCACACTAGGTTTAATACTTAACACCCTTAGTTCCATCTCGCAAGCTCGAAATTTCCGTATGAGAAACGAAGAACGCATCGCAGTAGCCAGTCCTGCTAGAGTGTATGCACTCACGGAAATCTTAAAGAAGCGAATGAATCGCAAAAATCACAGCATTTCCCTCCTCATAGACAAAGGTAGGCTATGTACTAATTCCGCAGACATGTGTGAATTATTTAACTCAACTTTTGCAGGTAACTACCTTAAGCCCACAGTCCAGTTACTCAATATACACCCTGCTACTAATGTGGCACAAACTCCATCTCCACACACACCGAACTTAATTAGCACTATTGAATTTAACTATACTAACATTAAACAAACTATAAGAACCCTAAAATGTTCAAAAGGTTTCGGCACTGACGGCATATCATCCTATTTTTATAAATATGGTGGCCCTGACATTCCCTTACTCCTGCTTAAAATATTCACAATGTCCTTAGAAACCCAAACTTACCCAGATGTATGGAAAACAACGTTTATTATGCCTAAACACAAATCTGGCTCGAAAACAGACGTCAGCAACTACAGGCCAATTAATATCACACCTATAGCTTCTAGAATTATGGAGAGACTAGTTAAAGAAAACCTAATGAAGCATATGCTTAGTTGCAATATTATAAGTCCGAACCAACATGGATTCCTAAAATCCAGATCTTGTTTAACATGCCACCTAGACTTCTTTAACTTTGTGACCAGCAGTCGTGACAGACGACAACTAGTACTTGTCATCTACTTTGACATCTCAAAGGCATTTGACCGTGTCGACCATTTACTACTAGTGCACAAGCTGAAATCCTTAGGAATAAGTGACCCGCTATTAGGATGGCTTAAATCATTCCTTAACAATAGGTCCCAAATAGTTAAACTCGGATCTATAACTTCGAAACCTAGCCCAATCACCTCTGGCGTAGTACAAGGTAGTGTCATTGGACCCCCTCTATTTACCCTATATATTAACGACATATGCGCTTGCTTTTCTCATGGGAAACCATTCATCTTTGCAGATGACCTCAAAGTAGCTTATACATTCCAATCTGATGACCTAGGGTACTTCCAGAATGTTGTACAAAAAGAACTAGATAAAGTGACTGCTTGGTCATCTTTATGGAACCTCCAATTTAACCTTAAAAAATGTGGCTGGATCTGCTTCGGTGCACCCTCAATCGACATAAAGCTAACGCTTCAATCGGCTAACCTAACCAGACTCCGAAGTGTCGTTGACCTAGGTCTGAGGTACTCGAGTAACCTAACATTCTCTGAGCAAGTGGCATCACAGACTCAAAAGTCGAGGATGCTCTTAGGATGCATACTCAGGAACTTTCACGACAATGAAGCAAAGCTCATTCTGTACAAAACCTGTGTGAGGCCACTACTAGAATACTGTCCATTTATTATTAGCAGCACTCACACACGTGAAAAGCTAAGAATTGAAAGTATCCAACGATATTTTACCTCGAAACTACTAGGCTACGAATGTAAGAAAGACTACATTTCACGGTGCATGATTCTACAACTTGACCCACTCTGGACAAGACGACTAATTATAAACCTAGTATTCTTCTATAAGGTCCTACACAAAATATCATTCTCAGACATTAAGGACATACAATTCGCGCAAGAAGCCTCTTACGATCTGCGTAACCGAAATTGCACAGTGACAATAAAAGCCTTTAAGTCAACACTCCGTGAAAACTTCTTCACAGTCATGTATTCTAAAATATGGAACAATCTGCCCCTAGATATCAGGAACTGCAATACAGTTTTAAGTTTCAAACGCTCTCTGTACACACTATTTCACTCTACCGACTATATAAATAAACTATTTATCCCTAGAACGAATCAACTATTAGTCTACTACAGTACCTAAACGCGCTTAAATACCCTTACTTCCCTAAAGACTATAAATAAACTAGTAGCATAAATGCATAAAAAGACATAGTAGAAACAAATTTTTGTTCATCAAATTACAATGTACAACGAATATAATCAAATCTTTTAGACTCCACCTGGTTTTTCTTTGTCCTCTGGTACATTTCTGTTGTATTTACTTTGTAGTACAAGTTGCATTGATCTACATTCCGACTGAAGCTGAGAAACAATTGAAGTCACTTACTCATATATAATCCCTCAAGTTTTGGCTAGTAATGGCTCAGCATCCTTGATGAAATCCACTGTCACCGTAACTAGACGCTGTACAGCATCTTGTACAAGCACTGTCAACGATCTAAAATGGTTTTTATATAGCTTTCTACGCGTTTATCAACTTACTCGTACGGAGCAACCATGCTGTGACAAATGGCGGGCTATGGGTGACTCGAGTGCAGTAAAACAAATCTGCTTGACAATGACCAATATTAATCTGCATTCAGTTGAATTCACATCTGGTATTACTTGCAAAAAAGTGATGTCAAAATCATAAAAATTAATCACTCATTTTAAATTAATACACAATTTGAACATAAAACAAGATACGATGCCGCACACAACAAAGTTATATGGAGGAATTGACTTCAAGCTTTATTTTTTTCCCAGGCACTTATAATCCATCCACCAAAGACCTGGTTTTTTTGTTAATGCGAAGACAATACTCCCGTATTTCCTGTTGTGTTGCACTCACTGACAATCTAGCAGATTTTTCCAACTTTGCACAGAAATGATTGTATATGAGTGAAAAGGCTGTTTTATTCTACTGGGATTAACATTTATCAAGTGTATGTATAATCTCCAGCGAACATGTAAAGCATATCTTGCTACTACCTGTAAATTGTGATTGAATTATATGGTTCTATTTCTGTAACAACTTGATGATGCCTGTAAACTGGCGTCCCTCATGTACAGTACTATGAGAATAAATTTATTTATTTATTTATTTAAAAAAGATCCTCCGAATGGAGCGAATACTTCACTACTGATGACCTCTCGAGAGCTCTGAGCATCTTCTACCATAACTCGAACACATGCTTAGATGCTGTCATTCCACTGCAAACACTTGAGCTGTCCCCACATAGGAAGTCATTCATAAAACCAAAGGATCGTATGAAACTGAAGAAACTCTCAACAAGTTACTTCAAACACCACGACTTTGGCACACTAGGTTTAATACTTAACACCCTTAGTTCCATCTCGCAAGCTCGAAATTTCCGTATGAGAAACGAAGAACGCATCGCAGTAGCCAGTCCTGCTAGAGTGTATGCACTCACGGAAATCTTAAAGAAGCGAATGAATCGCAAAAATCACAGCATTTCCCTCCTCATAGACAAAGGTAGGCTATGTACTAATTCCGCAGACATGTGTGAATTATTTAACTCAACTTTTGCAGGTAACTACCTTAAGCCCACAGTCCAGTTACTCAATATACACCCTGCTACTAATGTGGCACAAACTCCATCTCCACACACACCGAACTTAATTAGCACTATTGAATTTAACTATACTAACATTAAACAAACTATAAGAACCCTAAAATGTTCAAAAGGTTTCGGCACTGACGGCATATCATCCTATTTTTATAAATATGGTGGCCCTGACATTCCCTTACTCCTGCTTAAAATATTCACAATGTCCTCAGAAACCCAAACTTACCCAGATGTATGGAAAACAACGTTTATTATGCCTAAACACAAATCTGGCTCGAAAACAGACGTCAGCAACTACAGGCCAATTAATATCACACCTATAGCTTCTAGAATTATGGAGAGACTAGTTAAAGAAAACCTAATGAAGCATATGCTTAGTTGCAATATTATAAGTCCGAACCAACATGGATTCCTAAAATCCAGATCTTGTTTAACATGCCACCTAGACTTCTTTAACTTTGTGACCAGCAGTCGTGACAGACGACAACTAGTACTTGTCATCTACTTTGACATCTCAAAGGCATTTGACCGTGTCGACCATTTACTACTAGTGCACAAGCTGAAATCCTTAGGAATAAGTGACCCGCTATTAGGATGGCTTAAATCATTCCTTAACAATAGGTCCCAAATAGTTAAACTCGGATCTATAACTTCGAAACCTAGCCCAATCACCTCTGGCGTAGTACAAGGTAGTGTCATTGGACCCCCTCTATTTACCCTATATATTAACGACATATGCGCTTGCTTTTCTCATGGGAAACCATTCATCTTTGCAGATGACCTCAAAGTAGCTTATACATTCCAATCTGATGACCTAGGGTACTTCCAGAATGTTGTACAAAAAGAACTAGATAAAGTGACTGCTTGGTCATCTTTATGGAACCTCCAATTTAACCTTAAAAAATGTGGCTGGATCTGCTTCGGTGCACCCTCAATCGACATAAAGCTAACGCTTCAATCGGCTAACCTAACCAGACTCCGAAGTGTCGTTGACCTAGGTCTGAGGTACTCGAGTAACCTAACATTCTCTGAGCAAGTGGCATCACAGACTCAAAAGTCGAGGATGCTCTTAGGATGCATACTCAGGAACTTTCACGACAATGAAGCAAAGCTCATTCTGTACAAAACCTGTGTGAGGCCACTACTAGAATACTGTCCATTTATTATTAGCAGCACTCACACACGTGAAAAGCTAAGAATTGAAAGTATCCAACGATATTTTACCTCGAAACTACTAGGCTACGAATGTAAGAAAGACTACATTTCACGGTGCATGATTCTACAACTTGACCCACTCTGGACAAGACGACTAATTATAAACCTAGTATTCTTCTATAAGGTCCTACACAAAATATCATTCTCAGACATTAAGGACATACAATTCGCGCAAGAAGCCTCTTACGATCTGCGTAACCGAAATTGCACAGTGACAATAAAAGCCTTTAAGTCAACACTCCGTGAAAACTTCTTCACAGTCATGTATTCTAAAATATGGAACAATCTGCCCCTAGATATCAGGAACTGCAATACAGTTTTAAGTTTCAAACGCTCTCTGTACACACTATTTCACTCTACCGACTATATAAATAAACTATTTATTCCTAGAACGAATCAACTATTAGTCTACTACAGTACCTAAACGCGCTTAAATACCCTTACTTCCCTAAAGACTATAAATAAACTAGTAGCATAAATGCATAAAAAGACATAGTAGAAACAAATTTTTGTTCATCAAATTACAATGTACAACGAATATAATCAAATCTTTTAGACTCCACCTGGTTTTTCTTTGTCCTCTGGTACATTTCTGTTGTATTTACTTTGTAGTACAAGTTGCATTGATCTACATTCCGACTGAAGCTGAGAAACAATTGAAGTCACTTACTCATATATAATCCCTCAAGTTTTGGCTAGTAATGGCTCAGCATCCTTGATGAAATCCACTGTCACCGTAACTAGACGCTGTACAGCATCTTGTACAAGCACTGTCAACGATCTAAAATGGTTTTTATATAGCTTTCTACGCGTTTATCAACTTACTCGTACGGAGCAACCATGCTGTGACAAATGGCGGGCTATGGGTGACTCGAGTGCAGTAAAACAAATCTGCTTGACAATGACCAATATTAATCTGCATTCAGTTGAATTCACATCTGGTATTACTTGCAAAAAAGTGATGTCAAAATCATAAAAATTAATCACTCATTTTAAATTAATACACAATTTGAACATAAAACAAGATACGATGCCGCACACAACAAAGTTATATGGAGGAATTGACTTCAAGCTTTATTTTTTTCCCAAATATTTGTAATTTATCCGACACACACTTGGGTTTTTTTGTTAATGCGAAGACAATATTTCTATATTTCTTTATGTGCTCCATTGAACGACTAACTATCAGAATGTGCTCAGTAACTGATGTCAGAGAGGACAGCAACCATGTAATTTCACTATAAATCAAATTCATGTAATTTAAATAATACTTATCCATGCCTGTACAACTGGTGTGTCCTACATTGATAGGAAATATATATTATATTATATATAGCATTCGTTTCGCCTTTGTAATATTGTAATTTTCTTAAGAATTCACCAATTGCTGAACGAGCCACAGTTAAAGGTCTTTTTGGATCCAAGGAAATACACAAATCAGATGCATCGTCCTCACCGACTGCTTCATCTGTACGTACCATAGAACCGTCAGCTTCAATCAAAACTCGCAGAATCGCATAACAAGCACAATAATGTGTTTGACACCATGATCCAATGTCATCAGCATTTTCTGCTGGAGAATAAGACTCCATGGAAGTTACAACTGAAGGAATCATTGACAATCAATTAATATAGACTACATCTGAGACATCGCCTTGAGCACAGTCGGTATTCAGACCGAACTGCTCCAGAGCAAGAGGTAAATCAGATAAATAAATTCCAACGCACTCAGCTTGACACTTGTCTATTGCAGATGAAAGGTTTGAAAACTTACTGTCATACGTTTCTCCTGCTTCACACCAACCTTTTACAGGATCTGCATTTATGACATATTCAGTAGTTTTCGTGTGGAAATTTCGTTTTCCATAACAATCACGCCGAAACAGTTTACCAGAAGCATATCCCATCAGTTCATGAAGTCCAACTTGTAATTCAAAGGAACTTTCAGCATGTTCCACGTACATTTGTTTGTCTTCGTTACGTAGAAATTCTGGTTTAGGATCCTCGAGACGAACACTAAGTACATTATCCAAAGAAACATTTTTAAATCCATCAACTTGTCGTACATCGTCATAGTTAGAAATATTAGTTCCAACAGGAATTCCAGAAGTTGCAAAAGTCACTACATCCAAACTAGTAAAGTCTGACTGTAAGAATTTATCTCTTTCATATGTAGAAGGCCGTGGTAAATTTGTCAACAACCTTTCAGCGTTATTTACAAGTCGTTGGAATTTTGTTGACAGTGATCTATTTACAACAGCGACAAATAATTCAAACTTTGCACGAACGCCAAAGGGATCACGGTATGACTCTATAAAACCAATGTAGTTTACAACAACAGCGTTCTTATCTTTAACACATAACCTGAAGGCATCTTTGTGAGTGGCTACTGAGCCGGTAGTGAAGCTTTCAGCATACTGATGCCACATTTCTGATTCGATTTGGTTGAGCGAATGTGCTTTAAAATCTTTACAACAATCGACTAGTAACTTCACCAGCTCACTATAGTCACCATATTCAAGCTGCAAAGATGTGTACGAAGGAAGGGCATCTCTTAACTTCTCACAACGTTGACTTAGAGGGATTTGCAGGTCATGGTAACGTTGGGCTAACTGTCTTTGTTTTTCTTGGATAATAGGAGCGTCGAAATGACTTTCTGCAGCAAGCGTGTCAGCCTGGACTTTGAATGTATCTATACGTTCACGATGAGCAGCCACATCAGATTCAAGCAAGTTGTGCTGCTTTTGTGCGTTCATCACACCGTTTAGATCACGACCGACATCCTCTGAGGTTATCTGAGTTTCAACATCATTCAACCATAACTTGACATCTTCTATGTTGCGAGCGAACTGTTGTTGCCTACTTGCTTGATCTAAATTTTTCTTCTTGTCTCCCATGGCATTTACGAGATGAGACCAAGTTTCATCCAACTGTTCAATCTTTACTTTTATTTCTAGTGAGTTGTAGTGGTTTGCATTTAACAAATCCTGACCTGTCTTTTTAATATCTTCAACGCGGGATTGGTTCGCTTGTATTTCTGCCTCAAAACTCTGATGCTTCTGCACCTTTGTTTGCAAATTCGTGGAGTCTTTGTAACTTTCATCAAGCGCATTTCTAAGTTTTTGTGATATCCATGACTGCACTTCATCCGCATATCTATCGAACATTTGGTAACGGTGGGAATCTTGAAGACGCTGACGGCGGTTCTGAGCTTTCTCCTTTAATGCATTTCGTCTATTTTGAAGACATTCCTGAATCTCATCAACCTGTGCAGCCGCATAGTGGTTTGACTCGATTAATTTTGCAGCGAATTCATCAAGTTGTTGCATCTCTTCTTCTTGTGCTACAAGCGACTTTTCGAAGTCTTCATGTTTCCTTATGAGTGCTTCCACAGAATCGAGTGAGTCCCCCACATCTCTTATTTCTAGGAGGGCCTCTTGCTTACCAATCCAAGATTCTGACTGTTCAGCGTCGCGGTAAAAATACTGAAGGCCCATACACTGTTCTAGCTGTTCACGTCTTTCCTCACACAACTGCATCAAGGAGGCTCTCTCTTTTTCAAGGGTGGAAAGTTTAGCAGCTATGTCTCCACTACAGGGATGGCCAACACTTACTAATGCCTGACCTTCTTGCATGCATGTATCGAAACTGTCAGCTCGAGAATTTATCTCAGTGGTGTATTCCTTATGTCGCTCTACTTGGGCTTCAGCACCAACTACATCCTTTGTCAAATCATCCGCCAACATTAACGTCTTCATGTCATTCATCCAGATACTCAAGTCTCTCCAGTCAGCCAAAAAGCGATGCATCTTGAATGACTCTTCCAGTTTACCTCTCCTACCTACAGCCTGACTTTTCAGCTTATCCCATGCAGTGATTAAGGCGTCATATGTGCCTTGTATGGTGTCTTGCGAATCAGGATGCTTCTGTGCAAGCGCCTTAGCATCATCTCCAAGTTGAACAATCTTTTCATCTGGGGCAGTCAAATACCTTTCTAATGCTTCGTGCTTCCTTTGTAAGGCTTGGACTGAAGCAAGATCACGACCGCAGTCCTCAATGGATAAAGGAATGGATTTTTCATTCACCCACGATATAGCTTTATCTGTGCCTCTAAAGAAGCGCTGTATCTCATAGGCTTCCAGGAGCCTTTCTTGTCGTTTTCTAGCCAGATCCTTCAGACGTTCTAGAGCTTCGCGGACCTGTCTGAACTTTTCTATGACTAGGGCATCCTCAGGAAATTTCTCTTTTAGAAGTTCATCTGCCTTCCGATAGATGTCTTCGGCACGACTTCCTTGACACTCGAGATCCATTGTAAACTCATCAAACGTTTTTCGATGTGTCCCAAAATGTTCGAAGTCTTGACCTAAATCCTCTGATGTTACGTAAGTTTCTTTTTCACGTTTCCAGAAAAGTATCTCGTCGACTCGGCGTAAAAACTGGACAAATTTAAGCGTTAGGTTAATAAGACGTGATTTTTCTCTGAAAATAGACATAAGCCTTTCCCACAGGGCATGCAATTCATCAAGACGGTTTTTGATAATGTCTGTTGCGTAGTGCCCCTGACCAATCATTTCTTCTCTCGCAGAATCCAGAGCTGACAGTGTTTCAGCATGAACTGTTACTTCGAGCTCAAACTCTTGATGTTTCTGTTTTTTCAGCTGAAGATTACTGAGCTCTCTAAAATCCTCGTTTGCATATGTTTGCAGTTTTTTATTGATCCAACACTCAAGTTCATCGGCATCCTTCTTAAAATATTGATATCTTTCAAGCATGTCCAGAAACTTAGATATGCCTCTGGCGAACTCATCATTAAGAGATAAAGCAACTTTATGAGAAGTAGAAGGTTTGTAAGGCGATTTATTGTGACAAGAACATTCGCAACTACCTTGTCGTAATCTTTCTAATTCCATTTCTTTCTCCTTTTGGACTATGCGCAATTTCGCTAGCTCCAATTCTACCATATAGCGTGATTCATACTCGTTGCTTCCAGGGAAATCAGCTTCATTACTCTTTCCTAACTGTGGAGTTAACGACGGCATAATTTCATAACTTTCGTCTGCCATACTGTTCGAAACTTTGTAGGATTATTTTGGTCCTACAGATTTAGTCCTTCCTCAATACTGACGACACAGAGTCTTGGCTTAGCTATAGTTAAAACAGAATGACTTGACTTTAACTTTATCTGTTTCTAAAACAAAATAAACCATACAATTACACCAAGAAAAATGTACAAATCCACTGTCATTACAAAAATAGGACAAAAACGTACCGAACAGTATTGAGGGTACGGACAAAATGAAGTCAGTTAATTACATGTATATATAGTAAAGTGACAGACAAAAAAGAACATTCAAGGTCACCATCACGTGGTGTAAGTTACATTAATTGGCCAATAATAGCGACAAAAATGGTCACATAATATTGATTGGCTGTTTATCATACAGTCTATCTATCTATCGCGATTAACAGTGACCTTGTCACACTATGTGATGTGACTGTAGTGTACATTGAACTCTCGAACTTTTGTTTGAACGGACTCACCGGACATTTAGTACTTCCTTCTCTTTCGCTTCTTGGAACTCGTACGTCCTGGCAGCCTGTAGACGGCCGTAGGTCATTTGATCAGCTGATGTCTAGCGGCTTTATTTAATGAAAAAACTTCGAAAATAGGTGATTTTTCGTTGTTTTGCACACTTTTACACCTATATTGCTGCTAAAAGTTGATGTAATAAGGCGTTTTTAGCTTAAACGGGAAATGATGGTGTCCTTATCCGGCCGTAATTTACGGCCAATTTACAAATTGTTGAATTACGTGCTTTTCCGTTCGGAAAATGTCGAATTACTTGAATAGACATATTATAACGACTTCTAGTGAGTTTATTTTGCAGTTTAAAGGATTATACATGGACATGATGAGGTGGGATAGTTGGTTTTGTTGATTATTTGATTTACTTTGTTGTTTACTTTTGCTAATGCTGTCAGAGCTCCTGTACATGTATTTCATTGAAGTAAATCTACAGAAATACTTAGAAATTATATACGCATAGCATTTACTCATTTTATAGCACATACCTGATGTTTACAGGTAGATGCAATATCCATTTTTTCTTCTTGAAAAATATTGACTGATGTAATTGTGTACAACGAAACTGATTATTTCATCATTTTAAACGTGTTAAGTAGTTATTTATTGCATTTACTGTGGTAACAATGTCTACATCTTTAGAATTGTTTTGTTCTTTTCAAGATAATATCTACTTTCGGGAATTTCATGGATTTGGGCGATAAAGAAAAAAATATCTGCCGTGTTTTTGATTATGTATTACATGTTTATTCATTAATAAATGTATTCCTCGTAATTCGTTTGTATATTCTGGTTGATAAAGCTGATTTTTAGCATTTGCGTAATTTGTGAGGTACGGAGTATATGACGTGATCTTAAAAATGTTAGGTAAAATTAGATATTTGGAGAGGCTTATTGATAAAAAAACTATGTCGTGCCGTAATGAAGTTTCTGCGTCCACTTGTAGAAGAAAACATTGAGGTTATAAGCGCTTAGTTATATATCGTCTTAGTAGGAACCTATTAATTGACTTCCGATTCATAGTCAAACAAGGTTAAAAGTAAATCTACCTGAGATGGTGAGCTTGTGATTTCTACTTATCGTAATAAACCAAGATGGGAATAATGTACCTATACTGTTAGATTTAGAACTCAGTGCAACTACGGTTATCGTAATAATTAAAAACAGAATACCTACTATTGAAATACAATTATACCTCATTAGAATACCTACGGTTCGCAGCTACAGAACACGGTACGTTGCTATCTGTTCATGTAATCGCGTAAACAACAGTTTCCCAGACGCCGCATTTACTCCTACAAGTTTGCCCTTAATTCCTAACTTAGCACGTGTTACTAACGTCACTGGAACACAATCGCGTTACAACAGAAGGAACACAGATTCATTAAAAAAGTGTTTATTAAGCAAAAATAAGATTTGAGATGTACAGATAATTCACATGAGTAGTCCTCCGTCACTGTCAGTAGGTTTCATCTGCGTACCAGCACATATATGTTTCTCCATAAGCCTGAAAAGGTTTAAGAAAAGCATTATTAACTTAGGTGGTACATGTATGATCTGAATAAAAAATGTTTCTTCATAAGCATTTACAAGTAATCACTTCACAAACAATATATATAAGTAGCTAAATAGTTTTCACTAAACTCAAGGGACTTCACAATTTATCGTCGGTCGATATCTAGTAGGTCCATCGAAGCATCATGAAATGATAAAATTATTTAACGACAAGTTATACAATAGTTTCCAAAGCTTGAACAAAGATTTTAACAAAAGTGACAACAGCTTTTTGACAAATAATACGAGTTCTGACAGCATTAATAATAATAACGTTCATGTTCATAGTGACTATAAAAGCGATAACAGGTATTATTATCGCAACGAATTCAACGTTAACTTAGATAGACAACTACTTATTATACAATCATTTCAATTAAATGTATCACTTAATCTTATGAAGCAGGTGTTTACTTACTTTCATTGCATTCTCGCAATACTGATGTGGTCAACTAGCTTATTCCAAATGAACTCAAGATGAATCCTGAAAGGGAATGGACACCCAGTTTATTTCAACTAAAAACATGTAGCCTACATGCATTACACTGCTTACTAAGTCATTTGATACCTGCTTTCCGATCTTCGTGACAGGAAAACAGTAAATGTAGGTTTACCTACATATACTGTTTTCATCTTGATATGGGATGAATTCATTGAATTCAGCAAGTAAATCCTCTGGTTTATCAAATCCATCATGAGCTGTAATAGTATGTGCTGTCAATTATGCACCCGACTTGATAAAACGCTCCTGGCAATTGCGAACTTAACCAAGCAGTTAAATGATGTTTGAAATTACCGCAGGTCGAATGACAAACTGGCCAATCACCAGCGAGCAAATCACTTGTTTATCTCACTCGCGGGCACTCAAAATTACGGCCGTTGACAGGCTGCCGTACGTCCTAGGTTCTCTATATCGATGTGCTTTCATCCAGCGCACCCTCCTAGCCTACCAAAGTCAGGACTGCAGATAAGTGTGTATCCTCTTATTTCTTATCAAATTCCATATCTGTTTTGTGTAAATACAATTCTGTTCCAGTCACAGTTGCCATCTCAAGTCATTTAGCCTTGATTCCGTTCGTCAGTACTTGCACGTTAGGCAGAGTACGATTAAGGTCATAAGCGGTGAAGAAGTTTTGTAAGAGTGGTTATTTTAGGTCTAATTTAAGCCAGGCCCAATTCTTACATGACCTTGAGTGTTCATTTTTTCAATCACTATTTGTGTGTACATGTAATTTATTAACCGTTCATTCAGTCCGTTCCCTCAATACTGTTCGGTACGTTTTTCTCTTTTCTTGAGTGACAGGGGGTATATATATTTTTCCTGGTGTAATTGCATGATTTATTTTATGTTTTAGAAACAGATAAAGTTAAAGTCAAGTCACTCTGTTTTTAAATATAGTTAAGGGAAAACTCTGTATTGTCAGTACTGAGCGGGAGTACTGATGTGTAGACAAAACTAATCCTACAGGCCCTTATGCGACTTGTTCCAACACCTGATGGAGTCGGGGAAACTGTGAAGGGAGTGGAAAAGAGCCATCCTTTCTCCGATCTTCAAGCGTAAAGATAGTCAAACTGCCACTATAGTGGCATATAACTATAGTTATAAACCAGTAGCTCTACTCCCAGTCGTATTGATATATATATATGTATATATATATATCAACTTCAAACTTAATCAGCTGACTGTTGTAACGTGTCCTTTATTTATTTTCCTGTATGTTAGTTTGAATAACTTTACTAATTATATCTACTGTCATTATTATGATCTCCTTTATTTTGACGACGATACCAGAGGACTAACTGATGAAAGGATCAACTCCATTCACAGTAGTAACAGTCTTAACACACCTCATACTACAAACCAAATATAATTAATCCCAGCACTACTCATTTTGGAGTCAACCAAAGCTACGACAGTCGAGTGGGGCGGGACGAGCTACTCAGAGGTTTACTGAAGATCAGGAACGTATACCTCACAATCAAGAGGCGAGCACAAAGAAATCAAATTGGTTTATACTAGCTCGTAAAAACGATATTGGATATATTGGATTCGAATTACATAAATCAGACAATTATTGTATGCTGGATTTGTATTTTGATTATCTTTTACGATATTAATTCTTGGTTTAGTCATTACTTCAGTTTTCGTATTTAGACATCCTACTGTTTATTTTCGGTTTTTAATCTAGAAATTCAGACATCTCCCAAAATGTATCCAGTTACCAAAGCCTCTCACAATCAAAGTTTACCTGTTTATCCTATGGATGAGTTGTTAAAAGCACGTAGTGAGTTTAGATATCGGTGGAGAAGACGAATGACCGAAAATCCCTTGGCCAGATTAATCATTACTGATCATTACAGATATCCGCCTAATATAATCTTGAAAAACTGGGAGAAATATCCGTTTGATGAGACTGGTGATGAGTCAGACAAGCGTCAGTTCCTTTCAACTATGAGTGATAAAATGAGAAATAGAATAATAATGTTGAAGTCACAACCTTATATACCTTCTGAAATTTATGATAATATGATATCTGAGGAAGATTTTCAGCATGTTTGTTCACTACTATCAAATGAGGTGTGCATCACAGAGAATTATTTTCAATCTATAAGTCAAAATCAATGCATTTCAGCATGTTATTTTATATGTGATAATTGTGATTTTCTTGGGACCAATGAAGACGCAGTGGAACACTTGAAACAAACCGGTCATTCAACGTGTAGTAAATACACACCAATTTATTATGTAGATGACTCTGGTGCTACTAAACCTTGTGAACTAAAAGAACCACGGGTCATCTTTTATGCACCTGATCGAATTTATGGTTGGAGTATTGGTGATTCAGTGATATGTTGTCGAATTTCACGTAGGACAACATATCACTGAATCACCAATACTCCAACCATAAATTCGATCAGGTGCATAAAAGATGACCCGTGGTTCTTTTAGTTCACAAGGTTTAGTAGCACCAGATTCATCCACATAATAAATTGGTGTGTATTTACTACACGTTGAATGACCGGTTTGTTTCAAGTGTTCCACTGCGTCTTCATTGGTCCCAAGAAAATCACAATTATCACATATAAAATAACATGCTGAAATGCATTGATTTTGACTTATCGATTGAAAATAATTCTCTGTGATGCACACCTCATTTGATAGTAGTGAACAAACATGCTGAAAATCTTCCTCAGATATCATATTATCATAAATTTCAGAAGGTATATAAGGTTGTGACTTCAACATTATTATTCTATTTCTCATTTTATCACTCATAGTTGAAAGGAACTGACGCTTGTCTGACTCATCACCAGTCTCATCAAACGGATATTTCTCCCAGTTTTTCAAGATTATATTAGGCGGATATCTGTAATGATCAGTAATGATTAATCTGGCCAAGGGATTTTCGGTCATTCGTCTTCTCCACCGATATCTAAACTCACTACGTGCTTTTAACAACTCATCCATAGGATAAACAGGTAAACTTTGATTGTGAGAGGCTTTGGTAACTGGATACATTTTGGGAGATGTCTGAATTTCTAGATTAAAAACCGAAAATAAACAGTAGGATGTCTAAATACGAAAACTGAAGTAATGACTAAACCAAGAATTAATATCGTAAAAGATAATCAAAATACAAATCCAGCATACAATAATTGTCTGATTTATGTAATTCGAATCCAATATATCCAATATCGTTTTTACGAGCTAGTATAAACCAATTTGATTTCTTTGTGCTCGCCTCTTGATTGTGAGGTATACGTTCCTGATCTTCAGTAAACCTCTGAGTAGCTCGTCCCGCCCCACTCGACTGTCGTAGCTTTGGTTGACTCCAAAATGAGTAGTGCTGGGATTAATTATATTTGGTTTGTAGTATGAGGTGTGTTAAGACTGTTACTACTGTGAATGGAATTGATCCTTTCATCAGTTAGTCCTCCGGTATCATCGTCAAAAGAATGGAGATCATAATAGTGATAATAGATATAATTAGTGAAGTTATTCAGACTAACAGACAGAGAAACAATAGGGAAACGTAACAACAGTCAGTCAACCGGTAAATATATATATATATGTATATATATGATGATAATAATAATAGGTGTAGTTAAACTTGTCAGGAGGGTAAAACAGGAGAAAATGTAAAGAAGTAAAACGACCAGTTTAATTGTCTACCCCTGAATGGTGTATGGGATTTTAAGGGGACTAGGCTATTTGAACGCTCTCCTTGTGTCGCTGCGTGATTGTCCAACCTTCATTTAAAGCTGTCCAGAGACAGTGCCGTAGGTACATCTGTCAGTAAGGAGTAACAGGGACAGCAAACCCTCAGTGAAAAGAAGGTTACCGCACCCTAGTCTTTGTCCTCTGGTGAGGCATCATTTTGGGATTTTCACAGGGAAGCTCATAACTACTCAATGGCAGGCCACCTTTGTTTGGGTGATTATGGTCACTCGTTATTTTGTAGGCAGTGATCAAATCCCCTCTAAGCCGACGGTATCTAAGTGTGAATAGGCCTAATTTATTTAGCCTCTCATCATAGGGTTTGTTTCGGAGACCAACCACTCCTTTTGTTGCCTGTCTTTGGGCTCTTTCCAAGATGTTGGCGTCTCTTCTTAGCAATGGGGTGCAATGATTTAATGGACTTCAAGGTGTAGTTTGATGTATTGTTTGTACAACTTTAGAAAGAGCTTAAGAGTGAGTGCAGCCCACTGTCTATGTGTAAAGTGTATGACCGCATATTCCCTCGCTACACCACCAGTGTTCTTCACGCTTGTGTCCATTTTTCCGTTAGGACTAGACCTAAGTGTTGCTTTGACGTTGTGCAGGACAAGCTTCCATTGCACAGGGTGTAACTTGCATTCTGCAGTCTACAGGTGCGTAATTTCACTTCTTTGCCACTGGCCATCGTTCAGTCTTCCAGAAGGTTTAGTTCTGCGTGCAGTCTATCTGAGTCCTCCGGACACTTTATCGCCCCCCATATCTTCACGTCATCAGCGTATAGAAGAATCGGGCAGCTTAGACGGCATGGTAGATCATTGATAAAAAACAAAAACATCAGTGGTCCTAGAAAAGAACCCTGTGACGTTACTGATGACGAGTTGTGCCAAGATGATGGAACTGGATTGACCTTAGTGCAAAATTGCCTTTCAGCTAGGTAGTCCTTTAACCATGACAGAATTGGCTTACCTATACCTATAGAAGGTCATGTTGAACAGTGTCAAATGTTTTCTCGAAGTCTGAGTAGACCACATGGACTGGAACATTCATATCCCAGTATGAAGTACGATCGTCTCAAGCTGATAGTTGGTTTGTTACACAGGATCTGCCTTTCCTGAAACCGTGTTGGGATTCATGTAGTATATTAGACCTATCGAGGTGCTCCCTGATCTGATCGTCAATGATAATATATATATTCCATCTTAAGACTGTTGGTGGATAGAAAATATGCGAAACATTTCACAGGTTTTCGATAATACTGCTTTTGTTCATATGCTCGTTATGTCTATCAAGTGTAAAAACCTGTAATTTAAGGTAACATGATTGACCAATTTTCCACCGATCGTAACTTCACTTAACTACGAATATTATTAGTGCGTGTTGAATTATTCTTAATTTCTAGATTTGTTACTGTGTCTTAGAAGAAAATCTGTATACAGAATAAGATGACTCATGTTTACTCGTCCAACTTCTGTAATAGTAGAAGTCATAACTATCGACCAAAGGGCGTGTGTACTGCTCATCAGTCCGCTCCGTCCTCCTATATGGCCGGCTGTGACTGAGACATAGCCATTGAGAAGTGAAGACATGAAAAGATTAGCTGTCTTTGATCATGGATGTCTGCGTTCTATCTTCCGTGTGAAGTGGCATAATAAGGTGAGTAATATTGAGGTAAGGCATCGGTCGAGTGCTAGGTAAGAAGGGAGAGGAAATCAATCGATGAGGCTGTGAAATTACATCGACTGAGATGGTTAGTACATGTGTTACGTAGGTATGCCTAGTCATCGCCTTCCTCGACTGACGGGCGATGTTAGCTGATATAGGGTCAGGCTGGAAAAGAGCTAGCGGTGGTCAAACGAAAACATGTTCTAATCAGTCAATGAAATCTACAACAGTTAGTTTCAGTAAGTCACATAGGGAGGTGTGGACTTCGTGGATGGGGTCCTCGGGACGGTAAAAACCAGTGACGGCTGGAAACAATTGGTGATATGGCTTCATAGTTTTATTCATTTGTCTATGCATTGGCTCAATCATTACCAATATGTGCATACGCAGCTGCATTTTCATGTGGAGCTTATCTAATGAGTATTGAAGAGATCACTTTGATGGCAATATTCATGGTCTCCGCTGCTATCAGTTTCGCAGCTCAAGCACTTGGTAGAAAGAACATCACATATTGGCCGGCCCAGAAATGAAACATGCCTCATTGGCAGCTGATCGAATTTTCAAACTTTTAGATGGAAAGTCTAAAATACCTGTCAGTGAAGGTGGTTTATTTATACCTTGATCAACCTTTAAATAGTTTACCTATAGAATTTAGACAAGCCTCATTCCGTTATCCATCTCGGCCAGAAACTTGTATTTTAAAGAACTTCTCACATACATTTGAACCTGGTCGAAAGACAGCTATGGTAGGACTTTCAGGATCTGGTAAGACCAGTATACTAAGTTTAATTCAATGGCTTTATGACAATGGAAATGTAGTATATTTTTCAATGGTATTAATCGTCGAGTAATTTTACGGAAATGGATTCGTCAACAAATTGGTGTTGTCAGCCAAGAACCACAATTATTTAATATTTCTATTATGGGAAATATTGCTTATGGGAATAAGGCGAATAATGCTATAACAATGGATGAAATAATAACCAATGCAGCACGTCGTGCAAATATTCATGAATTCATCACGAGTCTTCCAGAGGGTTACAATACGCTAGCTGGTCCCCGTGGAGCACATATACCCACTGGCCAACGACAAAGATGGAAGGAAGCACAACATTTGATTGATTTGTTCTGGCATAGATGGCTACGTGAATATCATTTGATGCTGCAAACAAGATCTAAATGGTTGGATATAAAGCGTAACCTACAACCTGGTGATCTCGTCCTAGTTAACAGTGCTGACACACAGAGAGGTCTCTGGCGAAAGGCTATAGTTAAGCAGGTGTACTATGACGAAGATGGCCGCGTCAGGACGGTGCGTTTGAAAACTGCAACTCAAGAACTCGAACGAGATATAAGAAGCGTATGTTTGTTGGAAGAAGCAGACAACTTGAAGGTTGCAGATACGAGAAGTCAACGTGATGATCGTTCGCGGGGAGTGTTAATCGCGACAGGTAGATATACTGTATGATAGAAAGCCAATCAATATGATGTGACCTTGAGTGTTCTTTGTTTTCTGTCACTTTATTTGTGTGTACATGTAATTAATTAACCGTTCATTCAGTCCGTTCCCTCAATACTGTTCGGTACGTTTTTCTCTTTTCTTGAGTGACAGAGGGTTTATATATTTTTCCTGGTGTAATTGTATGATTTATTTAATGGTTTAGAAACAGAAAGTTAAAGTCAGGTCACTCTGTTTTTAAATATAGTTAAGGGAAAACTCTGTATTGTCAGTACTAAGCGAGAGTACTGATGTGTAGACAAAACTAATCCTACAGGCCCTTATGCGACTTGTTCCAACACCTAATGGAGTCGGGGAAACTGTCAAGGGAGTGGAAAAGAGCCATCCTTTCTCCGATCTTCAAGCGTGAAGATGGTCAAACTGCCACTAGTTACTGACCAGTAGCTCTACTCCCAGTCGCATTGATATATATATATACATATATCAACTTCAAACTTAATCAGCTGACTGTTGTTACGTTTCCCTATTGTTCCTCTGTCTTTTAGTCTGAATAACTTCACTAATTATATCTATTATCACTATTATGATCTCCATTCTTTTGACGATGATACCGGAGGACTAACTGATGAAAGGATCAACTCCATTCACAGTAGTAACAGTCTTAACACACCTCATTCTACAAACCAAATATAATTAATCCCAGCACTACTCATTTTGGAGTCAAACAAAGCTACGACAGTCGAGTGGGGCGGGACGAGCTACTCAGAGGTTTACTGAAGATCAGGAACGTATACCCCACAATCAAGAGGCGAGCACAAAGAAATCAAATTGGTTTATACTAGCTCGTAAAAACGATATTGGATATATTGGATTCGAATTACATAAATCAGACAATTATTGTATGCTGGATTTGTATTTTAATTATCTTTTACGATATTAATTCTTGGTTTAGTCATTACTTCAGTTTTCGTTTTTAGACATCCTACTGTTTATTTTCGGTTTTTTAATCTAGAAATTCAGACATCTCCCAAAATGTTTCCAGTTACCAAAGCCTCTCACAATCAAAGTTTACCTGTTTATCCTATGGATGAGTTGTTAAAAGCACGTAGTGAGTTTAGATATCGGTGGAGAAGACGAATGACCGAAAATCCCTTGGCCAGATTAATCATTACTGATCATTACAGATATCCGCCTAATATAATCTTGAAAAACTGGGAGAAATATCCGTTTGATGAGACTGGTGATGAGTCAGACAAGCGTCAGTTCCTTTCAACTATGAGTGATAAAATGAGAAATAGAATAATAATGTTGAAGTCACAACCTTATATACCTTCTGAAATTTATGATAATATGATATCTGAGGAAGATTTTCAGCATGTTTGTTCACTACTATCAAATGAGGTGTGCATCACGGAGAACTATTTTCAATCTATAAGTCAAAATCAATGCATTTCAGCATGTTATTTTATATGTGATAATTGTGATTTTCTTGGGACCAATGAAGACGCAGTGGAACACTTGAAACAAACAAGTCATTCGAGGTGTAGTAAATACTCAACAATTTATTATGTAGATGACTCTGGTGCTACTAAACCTTGTGAACTAAAAGAACCATGGGTTATCTTTTATGCACCTGATCGAATTTATGGTTGGAGTATTGGTGATTCAGTGATATGTGTTCGAATTTCACGTAGGACAACATATCCCTGAATCACCGATACTAAACCATAAATTCGATCAGGTGCATAAAAGATAACCCATGGTTCTTTTAGTTCACAAGGTTTAGTAGCACCAGAGTCATCTACATAATAAATTGGTGTGTATTTACTACACGTTGAATGACCGGTTTGTTTCAAGTGTTCCACTGCGTCTTCATTGGTCCCAAGAAAATCACAATTATCACATATAAAATAACATGCTGAAATGCATTGATTTTGACTTATCGATTGAAAATAGTTCTCTGTGATGCACACCTCATTTGATAGTAGTGAACAAACATGCTGAAAATCTTCCTCAGATATCATATTATCATAAATTTCAGAAGGTATATAAGGTTGTGACTTCAACATTATTATTCTATTTCTCATTTTATCACTCATAGTTGAAAGGAACTGACGCTTGTCTGACTCATCACCAGTCTCATCAAACGGATATTTCTCCCAGTTTTTCAAGATTATATTAGGCGGATATCTGTAATGATCAGTAATGATTAATCTGGCCAAGGGATTTTCGGTCATTCGTCTTCTCCACCGATATCTAAACTCACTACGTGCTTTTAACAACTCATCCATAGGATAAACAGGTAAACTTTGATTGTGAGAGGCTTTGGTAACTGGAAACATTTTGGGAGATGTCTGAATTTCTAGATTAAAAAACCGAAAATAAACAGTAGGATGTCTAAAAACGAAAACTGAAGTAATGACTAAACCAAGAATTAATATCGTAAAAGATAATTAAAATACAAATCCAGCATACAATAATTGTCTGATTTATGTAATTCGAATCCAATATATCCAATATCGTTTTTACGAGCTAGTATAAACCAATTTGATTTCTTTGTGCTCGCCTCTTGATTGTGAGGTATACGTTCCTGATCTTCAGTAAACCTCTGAGTAGCTCGTCCCGCCCCACTCGACTGTCGTAGCTTTGGTTGACTCCAAAATGAGTAGTGCTGGGATTAATTATATTTGGTTTGTAGAATGAGGTGTGTTAAGACTGTTACTACTGTGAATGGAGTCGATCCTTTCATCAGTTAGTCCTCTGGTATGGTCGTCAAAAGAATGGAGATCATAATAGTGATAATAGATATAATTAGTGAAGTTATTCAGACTATCATACAGATAAAGAAATAAAGGACACGTAACAACAGTCAGCTGATTAAGTTTGAAGTTGATATATGTATATATATACATATATATATATATAAATGTATATCAATACGACTGGGAGTAGAGCTACTGGTCAATAACTAGTGGCAGTTTGACTATCTTCACGCTTGAAGATCGGAGAAAGAATGGCTCTTTTCCACTCCCTTGACAGTTTCCCCAACTCCATCAGGTGTTGGTACAAGTCGCATAAGGGCCTGTAGGATTAGTTTTGTCTACACATCAGTCCTCCCGCTCAGTACTGACAATACAGAGTTTTCCCTTAACTATATTTAAAAACAGAGTGACTTGACATTAACTTTATCTGTTTCTAAAACATAAAATAAACCATACGATTACACCAGGAAAAATATATAAACCCTCTGTCACTCAAGAAAAGAGAAAAACGTACCGAACAGTATTGAGGGAACGGACTGAATGAACGGTTAATTAATTACATGTACACACAAATAAAGTGACAGAAAACAAAGAACACTCAAGGTCATGTAAGAATTAGGCTTGGCTTAAATTAGACCTAAAATAACCACTCTTACAAAACTTCTTCACCGCTTATAACCTTAATCGTACTCTGCCTAACGTGCAAGTACTAACGAACGGAATCAAGGCTAAAAGACTTGAGATGGCAACTGTGACTGGAACAGAATTCTATTTACGGCCAAGTTTAACTTTAAGCACCAGTAACTAGCAATCAGCGAACGACGTCGATTTATCCAATGAGATTCACGAACGTAGTTCAATGTGGTATAGCGCTTGATTCATTTCAGTGCGTGCCCTTACATGGTTACGTTTGCAATTCGAGGAGGTTAGTGTCTTTCAGTATTTCCTGGACTTAGGCTTGCTTCTAAAGGAGAGAAGTTGTTTGTGTGTTGGTATAGTGACTCGAAAAAGCTATACTTGGTCAACTGATGGTTCTGTACATCGTTGTGGAATTTGCTGGAAGCGAGTTATTATAAGAGAGGGTAATATTTCGTAGGAAATTGTTTTGCTAGGTCGCATCTCTCCCTAACCCAGATTTTGTACATTTGCAATTACTGGGTACTGAAACAGCCCGTGGGAGCCGCTGCTACCGAGACGGAGAACAGTTGAAAGGCTATGATTCATTGTCATCCCTGGAATACATTCATCACAGAGTGAATCACTCCAGTGATTTCGTGGATCCAGTTACAAGGCCTCATAAAAATTTCACTGAAGGATTTTGGGGTCGATTGAAAAATAGAATAAGGGCTATAAATGGATCTCAAAAGGATCTCATTTATAGTCATTTAGATGATTATATGCATAGAATGTGGTGCGACTTTTCTATTGACAGTCCGATGCTGAATTGGGAAATGTTTCTGTCCCATGTTCGTGAAAGATACCCGTTGTAATTGTTTTATCCTATTTTTTATTCATTTTTATATGAATATACATTACCACTTATCATAAACGCCTCTTTCATGTGGTTAGTCCGTTCAAGGTCGTTTGCTGATTGGTTGTTACTGGTGCTTAAAGTTTAACTTTGCCGTATTTACACATAAGAGATATGGAATTTGATAAGAAATAAGAGGTTACACACTTATCTGCAGTCCTGACTTTGGTAGGCTATGAGGGTGCGCTGGATGAAAGCACAACGATATAGAGAACCTATAACGTACGAGATCCAAGAATCGAAAGAGAAGGAAGTACTAAATGTCCGGTGAGTCCGTTCAAACAAAAGTTCGAGAGTTCAATATACACCACAGTCACATCACATAGTGTGACAAGGTCACTGTTAATCGCGATACACAGATAGATTGTATGATAAACAGCCAATCAATATTATGTGACCTTTTTGTCTCGATTATTGGCCAATTAATGTAACTTACACCACGTGATGGTGACCTTGAATGTTCTTTTTTGTCTGTCACTCTATTTGTGTATACATGTAATTAACTGACTGTTCATTTTGTCCGTACCCTCAATACTGTTCGGTACGTTTTTGTCCTATTTTTGTAATGACAGTGGATTTGTACATTTTTCTTGGTGTAATTGTATGGTTTATTTTATGTTTTAGAAACAGATAAAGTTAAAGTCAAGTCATTCTGTTTTAACTATAGTTAAGCCCAGGCTCTGTGTCGTCAGTATTGAGGAAGGACTAAATCTGTAGGACAAAAATAATCCTACAAAGTTTCGAACAGTATGGCAGACGAAAGTTATGAAACTATGCCGTCGTTAACTCCACAGTTAGGAAAGAGTAATGAAGCTGATTTCCCTGGAAGCAACGAGAATAAATCACACTATATGGTGGAATTGGAGCTAGCGAAATTGCGCATGGTCCAAAAAGAGAAAGAAATGGAATTAGAAAGATTACGACAAGGTAGTCGCGAATGTTCTTGTCACAATAAATCGCCTTACAAACCTTCTACTTCTCATAAAGTCGATGTATCTCCTAATGATGAGTTCGCCAGAATCAAATCTAAGTTTCTGGACATGCTTAAAAGATATCAATATTTTAAGAAGGATGCCGATGAGCTTGAGCATTGGATCAATGACAACTGCAAACCTATGCAAACGAGGATTTTAAGGGACTGAATAATCTTCAGCTGGAAAAACAGAAACATCAAGAGCTTGAGTTCGAAGTAACAGTTCATGCTGAAACACTGTCAGCTCTGGATTCTGCGAGAGAAGAAATGATTGTTCAGGGGCACTACGCAACAGATATTATCAAAAACTGTCTCGATGAATTGCATGCCCTGTGGGAAAGGCTTATGGCTATTTTCAGAGAAAAATCCAGTGTCATTAACCCAAAGCTTAAATTTGTCCAGTTTTTACGCCAAGTCGACGAGATACTTTTCTGGATACGTGAAAAAGAAACTTACGTAACATCAGAGGATTTGAGTCAAGACTTGGAACATGTTGGGACACATCGAAAACGTTTGATGAGTTTACAAAGGATCCCGAGTATCAAGGAGGTCGTGTCGAAGACATCTATCGGAAGGCAGATGAACTTCTAAAAGAGAAATTTCCTGGGGATGCCCTAGTCATAGAAAAGTTCAGACAGGTCCGCGAAGCTCTAGAACGTCTGAAGGATCTGGCTAGAAAACGACAAGAAAGGCTCCTGGAAGCCTATGAGATACAGCGCTTCTTTAGAGACACAGATAAAGCTATATCGTGGGTGAATGGAAAGTCCATTCCTTTATCCATTGAGGACTGTGGTCGTGATCTGGCTTCAGTCCAAGCCTTACAAAGGAAGCACGAAGCATTAGAAAGGTATTTGACTGCCCCAGATGAAAAGATTGTTCAACTTGGAGATGATGCTGAGGCTCTTGCACAGAGGCATCCTGATTCGCAAGACACTATACAAGGCACATATGACGCCTTAATCACTGCATGGGATAAGCTGAAAAGTCAGGCTGTAGGTAGGACAGGTAAACTGGAAGAGTCATTCAAGATGCATCGCTTTTTGGTTGACTGGAGAGACTTGAGCATCTGGATGAATGACATGAAGACGTTAATATCGGCGGATGATTTGGCAAAGGATGTTGCTGGTGCTGAAGCCCAAGTAGAGCGACATAAGGAATACACCACTGAGATAAATTCTCGAGCTGACAGTTTCGATACATGCATGCAAGAAGGTCAGGCATTAGTAAGTGTTGGCCATCCCTGTAGTGGAGACATAGCTGCTAAACTTTCCACCCTTGAAAGAGGGAGAGCCTCCTTGATGCAGTTGTGTGAGGAAAGACGTGAACAGCTAGAACAATGAATGGGCCTTCAGTATTTTTACCGCGACACTGAACAGTCGGAATCTTGGATTGGTAAGCAAGAGGCCCTCCAAGAAATAAAAGATGTGGGAGACTCACTCGATTCTGTCGAAGCACTCATAAGGAAACATGAAGACTTCGAAAAGTCGCTTGTAGCACAAGAAGAAAAGGTGCAACAACTTGATGAATTCGCTGCAAAATTAAACGAGTCAAACCACTATGCGGCTGCACAGGTTCATGAGATTCAGGAAGGTCTTCAAAATAGACGAAATGCATTGAAGGAGAAAGCTCAGAACCGCCGTCAGCGTCTTCAAGATTCCCACCATTACCAAATGTTCGATGGAGATGCAGATGAAATGCAGTCGTGGATATCAGGAAAACTTAGAAATGCACTTGATAAAAGTTACAAAGACTCCACGAATTTGCAAACAAAGGTGCAGAAGCATCAGAGTTTTGAGGCAGAAATACAAGCGAACCAATCCCGCGTTGAAGATATTAAAAAGACAGGTCAGGATTTGTTAAATGCAAACCACTACAACTCACTAGAAATAAAAGTAAAGATTGAACAGTTGGATGAAACTTGGTCTCATCTCGTAAATGCCATGGGAGACAAGAAGAAAAATTTAGATCAAGCAAGTAGGCAACAACAGTTCGCTCGCAACATAGATGTCGAGTTATGGTTGAATGATGTTGAAGTTCATATAGCCTCAGAGGATGTCGGTCGTGATCTAAACGGTGTGATGAACGCACAAAAGCGGCACAACTTGCTTGAATCTGATGTAGCTACTCATCGTGAACGTATAGATACATTCAAAGTCCAGGCTGACACGCTTGCTGCAGAAAGTCATTTCGACGCTCCTATTATCCAAGAAAAACAAAGACAGTTAGCCCAACGTTACCATGACCTGCAAATCCCTCTAAGTCAACGTCGTGAGAAGTTAAGAGATGCCCTTCCCTCGGACACATCTTTGCAGCTTGAATATGGTGACTATAGTGAGCTGGTGAAGTTACTAGTCGATTGTTGTAAAGATTTTAAAGCACACTCGCTTAACCAAATCGAATCAGAAATGTGGCATCAGTATGCTGAAAGCTTCACTACTGGCTCAGTAGCCACTCACAAAGATGCCTTCAGGTTATGGGTTAAAGATAAGAACGCTGTTGTTGAAAAGTATATTCGTTTTATAGAGTCATACCGTGATCCCTTTGGCGTTCGTGCAAAGTTTGAATCATTTGTCGCCGTTGTAAATAGATCAGTGTCTAAAAAATTCCAACGGCTTGTGAATAATGCTGAAAGGTTGTTAACAAGTTTACCATGGCCTTATTCGTTTGAAAAAGTTAATTTCTCACAGCCAGACTTTACTAGTTTGGATGTAGTGACGTTTGAAACTTCTGGAATTCCTGTTGGAACCAATATTCCTAACTATGATGATGTACGACAAGTTGATGGATTTAAAAATGTTTCTTTGAATAATGTACTTAGTGTTCGTCTCGAGGATCCTAAACCAGAATTTCTACGTAATGAAGAGAAGCAAATGTACGTGGAACATGCTGAAAGTTCCTTTGAATTACAAGTTGGACTTCATGAACTGATGGGATATGGTTCAGGTAAACTGTTTTGGCGTGATTGTTATGGAAAACGAAATTTCCACACGAAAACTACTGAATATGTCATAAATGGAGGTCCTGTAAAAGGTTGGTGTGAACCAGGAGGAACGTATGACAGCAAGTTTCCAAACCTTCCATCTGCAATAGATAAGTGTCGAGCTGAGTGCGTTGGAATTTATTTATCTGATTTACCTCTTGTTCTGCAGCAGTTCGGTCTGAACACCGACTGTGCTCAAGGCGATGTCTCAGATATAGTCTATATTAATTGGTTGTCAATGATTCCTTCAGTTGTAACTTCCATGGAGATTTATTCTGCAGGAGAAAATGCTGATGACATTGGATCATGGTGTAAAGCACATTATTGTGCTCGTTATGCGATTCTGCAAGTTTTGATTGAAGCTGACGATTCTATGGGACGTACACATAAAGTAGTCGGTGAGGACGATGCATCTGATTTGTGTATTTCCTTGGATCCAAAAAGACTTTTAACTGTGGCTCGTTCAGCAATTGGTGAATACCTCAGAAAATTACAATATTACAAAGGTAAAACGAATGCTATGTATGGATATGCTTTCTTCCAACACTATAGTCAACTACTTCCAAAATATTTGTCTGATTTGCTCTGGCATAAATGGCTACGTGGATATCTTCTGATGCTGCAAACAAGATCTAAGTGGTTGGATATAAAGCACAAACTACAACCTGATGATCTCGTCTTAGTTAACAGTGCTGACACACAGAGAGGCCTCTGGCGAAAGGCTATAGTTAAGCAGGTGTACTATGACCAAGATGGCCGCGTCAGGACAGTGTGTTTGAAAACTTTAACTCAAGAAGTGGAACAAGATATAAGAAGAGTATGTTTGTTGGAAGAAGCAGACAACCTTATGGTTCCAGGTGCGAAAGGTCAACGTGGTGATCGTTCGCGGGGAGTGTTAATCGCGACAGATTGATAGACTGTACGATAAACAGCCGATCAATATTATGTGACCTTTTTTGTCTCGATTATTGGCCAATTAATGTAACTTACACCACGTGATGGTGACCTTGAATGTTCTTTTTTGTCTGTCACTCTATTTGTGTATACATGTAATTAACTGACTGTTCATTTTGTCCGTACCCTCAATACTGTTCGGTACGTTTTTGTCCTATTTTTGTAATGACAGTGGATTTGTACATTTTTCTTGGTGTAATTGTATGGTTTATTTTATGTTTTAGAAACAGATAAAGTTAAAGTCAAGTCATTCTGTTTTAACTATAGTTAAGCCCAGGCTCTGTGTCGTCAGTATTGAGGAAGGACTAAATCTGTAGGACAAAGATAATACTGCAGTCACATCAAATTGATTGGCTATCTATCTGCCGCGATTAACACTCCTCGCAAATGATCATCAAGTTGACGTGGATAGGAATATTCAAATCCCACCATAATGTCCGAAGCTGATAGTAGGTTTGTTAAACAGGATCTGCCGTTCCCGAAACCATGTTGCGCTCCATATAGTCCAGGAGTACTATCAAGGTGCTCCCTGATGTGATGATCAATAATATTTTCCAGTACTTTTGATACCACTGGGAGTAGCGCACCGGTCTATAACTGGTGGCATTTTTCCTGTTCCCACGCTTGAAAATCTGAGAAATGATGGCTCTTTTCCACTCCCTTGGCAGTTTCCCCGATTCCATTGAGTGTTGGAACAAGTTGCGTAAGGGCTCACAGAGAGCTTCGGTGCACTGTTTCAGAACAGATGGCCTGACGTCGTCACAACCTGGGGACTTCCCAGGTGTGAGTTGCTGTAGCTTCCTTGGTACTATTGCCGGGCTTATTTGGGGGGGGGTAACCACTAGGTTTTCTTCCGGTGAAGTAGTAACTTCTCCATTTTGGTCCGTACCGGTAATACTCACATCGCTGTTTGACTGTATGGTGAAGGCTTAACTTTATGTTCCCGCCATATCCAGACTAGTGAAATATTGACCATTTGGTCCTACTAAGGCGCGTGTGTGGAGTACCTAACCATATGTTTGTACACTTTTTGGTTAGATGTTGAAATTAGAAGCATTGTATATGACTCTTGTTTAAAACTATTTATGTTGAAATACGTATAACTTCCGAGTGCAATTTGAAATACACTACACTGTTGGTAGCTTCGCCTTCTCTCTTGCCATGGCTGTCTACTCACTCCACTCAAACCATCCATGTGGTCTACTCAGACTTCGAGAAGGCATTTGACACTGTTAACCATGACCTTCTCCCACACAAAATAAGTCAGGCAGATATAGGTGGGCCACTTCTCCCATGGGTAAATGACTACCTAACTGAAAGGCAATTTTGCACTGAGGTCAATCGAGTCCGATCATCTTGGCACAACTCGTCATCAGGAGTGTCGCAGGGTTCTATCCCAGGAACACTGATGTTTTTGATTTTTATCAATGATCTGCCATGCCGTCTAAGCTGCCCGACTCTTCTATACGCTGATGACGTGAAGATATGGGGGGGCGATAAAGTGTCCGGAGGACTCAGATAGACTGCAGGCAGACCTAAACCTTCTGGAAGACTGAACGATGGCCAGTGGCATGACTTTCAACGTGAAAAATTTCAAAGTAGTGAAGTTACGCACCTGTAGACTGCAGAATGCAAGTTACACCCTGTACAATGGAAGCTTGTCCTGCTCAACGTCGGAACGTGACTTAGGTCTAGTTCTAACGGAGAAAATGGACACAAGCGTAAATTAAACGGGGGATGTGGCGAGGGCATATGCGGTCATACACTTTACACATAGAGAGCTAGGTGCACTCACTCCTGAGCTCCTTCTAAGGTTGTATATAAAATACGTCAGACTGCATCTTGAAGTGCATAATATTATTGCACCCCCACTGCTTAGAAGAGACGCCAACATCTTGGAAAGAGTCCAAAGACGGGCAACAGAAGGAGTGGTTGGTCTCCGAAACAAACAATATGAGGAAAGGCTGAAGAAATTAGGCCTATTCACACTCAGTTACCTTCGCCTTTGGGGGGATTTGAATACTGCCTACAAAATAGCAAATGATCAGTATCACTCAAACGAAGGTGTTCTGCCATTGAGTAGGTATAGGCTCCCTCGTGGAAATCCTAGAAGGATAGCTCATCAGAGGGCAAGGACCCGGGTGCGCTCCCACTTCTTTTCCCTGCGGGTGTGCCGTCCCTGGAATTCCTTACCGGCAGATGTAGCTATGGCACCATCTGTGGACGCCTTTAAGCGAAGGCTGGACAACCATGCAGCGACACAAGGACTGCATCCAAATGGCCTATCCCCTTAAAATCGCATACACCATTCAAAGGTAGACAGTTAAACTGGTCGTTTTACTTCTTCACATTCTCTTCAGTCTTGCTCTCCTGACAGCTTTAACTACACCTATTATTATTATCATTATTACCGGTATACATACATATACCGGTTGACTGACTGTTGTTACGTTTCTTATTCTTTTTCTATCTGTTATTCTGAATACCTTCACTAATTATATCTATTATTATTATCTCTTTTCTATTGACGACGACATCGGAGGACCAACTCCATTCACAGTAGTAACAGTCTTAACACACCTCATTCTACAAACCAAATATAATTAATCCCAGCACTACTCATTTTGGAGTCAAACAAAGCTACGACAGTCGAGTGGGGTGGGACGAGCTACTCAGAGGTTTACTGAAGATCAGGAACGTATACCTCACAATCAAGAGGCGAGCACAAAGAAATCAAATTGGTTTATACTAGCTCGTAAAAACGATATTGGATATATTGGATTCGAATTACATAAATCAGACAATTATTGTATGCTGGATTTGTATTTTAATTATCTTTTACGATATTAATTCTTGGTTTAGTAATTACTTCATCTCGTATAAACAATATTGGATATTGGAACCCGTGAAATTCATCGTTATGACGACGAATAACATGAACTTTCAAAACGGAAATGGATACATTGAAAAGTCCAAAGGTCTTTATTGCTAATATTAACAGATACGATGAATATAGTGTAGTGACCCGTTTTATTACTCATAATCGTACTATACTTTCATTGTGTAATTGTACTTCGATGGCTGGACTTATCCGGCATGTTGATTGAAATTTCGCTCGGCAGATTTTTTTTGCCAATAATTTTTGATAAAATTTTGTTATATGTTTTCCGGATGGATAGGAATTCTCATTTCCTGATTAGTTATGTTGGTGTCCGCGTCATGTAATCTGACTGCGACACACTTAGTATATTGGTTGTAATGATTAGTGTTTCATGCTGAATGCGTCAAAACATCTCTAAAATGAAGAAGATGGGGTAGTTGGTGGGTAATGTCATCTACACAAATAGTTTATTTCTTGTAGAAGCTGCAGCTTTCGACATAGTGTCATTCAATGAAGACTACGTCAAAATGTGGCTATTTTCGTGTGAAGAACAGTACTATTTTACAAAAGAATGCTATCAGTACATGAGAATCACCTATAAATGCCAACAGAACGTAAAACCAATGTGTAAACGAACGGCTACGGAACTGCAATCCAACATAACCAACTAACATGGACGAAAATGACCTTTGAGCGTCTCACTCCATCAATGACCTTGAGCATGCGGGATAATTTCAGCCTACTTCGATTTGTTTATTACTCTAAATCTTGCATCTTAACAATTGATACTTTTGTACTCGCTCGATTTTTGAATTGTTGATTGCTGCAATAATACACTATCGTATTCCTTCGCAAGTGCCTTTTGAATTACGTTGTGGATGTCGAGTAATCGCAACGTTAGGGCACAATTGTAGACGCGAGGAAGTATTAGGATATGTGTATACGCTAGTTCAGTCAAAATGAAGCAGCAACAAATTGGCGAGCCCGACATAGCTGATTGATGGACTACATCATTTCGAAGTATACACAGTGGAATAAATCATCTTTGCCATCGCATCAACTTTTATAACTTCATAACATTTGGATGTATAATTACTGATATTTCTACTAAAAGTACCTCCGGACCTGGCGGCACAGCGACTGCTATCCCAGTTCACCCTGATACTCAAGAAGCTGGCTGTTATGAAACACCTCAATTCCAGTTCTCTGTCCTCAAGCTTCAGCATTGTCTACAGGTGTGCAAACACTCTTACAATGGTCTGCAACTCCATTTACTCAAACTGGTCCTACAGCTGTTCAATTACAACAGTTTACCCAATCACCTCAACAACAACAGATTCAAGCACAAGCTCATCAGTTACAACCAGCTCAACAGCCAACTTATATCCAACAACATCAGCAACAACCAACAATGATGGCAACTGACGTCCCTGTCAGTGGTCAACCTGGTACTGTAACTGCACGCTCCTATGCTACTCCCCAGTTTATCACTCTGGCACCAGGAGCTCCATTAAACGTTTTGACTGTTGTTCCTAACGGTCAGCTGATTCAAAGCACTGGTTTACCACAGCTTGTGCCAACTGCTCTTGTTGGAATAGCTATCAATCAACCAACTTCTACTCTCCAACCTCAGCAAACATCAATTCAAGTTACTCCTCAACGCCGAGTAACAACACCCCAGCAACAGCAACAATATGCTGACGGACGTTCACTTTCAACCGTATCAGCAGCAGCTACTGCTGCACTCTTCTCTGGCACAGCCATCTCTTCTTGTACAATTCCACTTGTACAACCAACTTTCATGGAAATACAGGTAACTGAATGTTTACCCAAGTCATTCCCATACTTCTTTATTACTATACTATTAACTGTATGTTAAGATATAAATCTATTCTGTAACTCTTACCAATAACAACCTCATTATTATTCTAATAATAACTTTTCTGCTTTTATTGTTACATGTTGCACAACTTTCTACACATTTTAATTCGTTTCAAAGTTGTTAACATTTTCGAATATATACAGTTATAATCGAACCTCAGAAAACTTAAAAGCCTCAATTCGGTTTTCATATTTTTTTGTTCTTGTAATTTACAATATCATTCCGAATACAGGTAAACTTTATTTACCTGCATTCTACGGAGGGGCTATTGTAGTGACCCGTTTTATTACTCATAATCGTACTGTACTTTCATTGTGTAATTGTACTTCGATTTGTTTATTACTCTAAATCTTGCATCTTAACAATTGATACTTTTGTACTCGCTCGATTTTTGAATTGTTGATTGCTGCAATAATACACTATCGTATTCCTTCGCAAGTGCCTTTTGAATTACGTTGTGGATGTCGAGTAATCACAACGTTAGGACACAAATATAAACGCGAAGAAGTACTAAGATATACGTGTATTCTAGTTCAGTCAAAATATAGCAGCAACAATAGTATCGCACAGGTATTGAAATTTAGCAATCCTTTATTCTTAGTTCTTGACACAATTCACAGTGGGAAAATCCTCGAAAAATGAAGATGAAGAGGCTACGGAGGAGGAAAACGAAGAGGAAACCAAGCCATCAGGTGTTATTCAGGGATATACAGTATACGGCACTTTAGATGAAGGGATAAAACACGCTCCAGATTTCGTTAATATTATTGCGGTGGTAAGTCCACAAAACAGAATAAAAAGCTCTTTTAAATCTTACTTATTTGTGAATTGAAGAAATACTATAGAAGCAACAATTTATGGTGGTTTACTGCTAGTAATTAAGTCAATAAAATTTGCAAACTCTTAGACTTTTTTAGTCCTATAATAAAAATTTTATTTCATATTATACGCACCAGTAAGTCTTTTGGTTTGAATTCATTTCATTTTAGAATGATTGACTATAGTAGTTGGAATGGATTTATATGACTGCTAAAACAGGCACCATAGACCGTCTGTAGAAAGAGAGAACGGTCATTGGCTTTAACTATTTCCTGCAGAAACACCCAAGTAAACAGTTTGTGTGTAATTTAATGGTCACGATGGCAAATCAACGTAAACATTTGAGCGAAAATTTAGGGAATGTGCATTATATATCTTGAATACCCTGAGACTGCCCCAAATCCCCGGATTCTCTAATAGGGCATATTAATCTCAACCAGTGCTTTTGTGCACTACTAATTTGAGGGTCAGTTATTATGCTACAACTTTCTGATATCTATTAATATCTCCACTATGTTAAATGTAATCATTTGCCACTCTTTCGTAGGGAAAGCGACAAGTTTGACCAAACTCGAAGCAACCGAACACAACCATAAGTCATGACTCTATTTTAAACTGTGAAATATTTTATAATTTATGATATGCTTCCAAAAAGTAAAGGAGTATTAATTGAAGTGCCTACAACATTCACCCTTCACTTAAAAATTTTCCTCACCTAATGCATGAAAAAATAACCATTAGAACAACATATCCAACTTTTATTGACAGCGTGAGCTAATTTATATCATACCCTAGGAATATTACTTACTATATCTCCAACGGAAATTCCTGGTTTAGCTATCGATTACCAATTTGAAAATTTCTATGATCAGCTGAGATTTTATTCCCTCAACAGAGGACCAGAGCTGAGTGAAAGCTAATTTTGTTGGTGTAGCACATAAATTCTGTAATTCAGACAGGAGAAAAAAAACTTTTTTGACTTCGATGCACTTCAGAGCCCTAAAGAACTATATTGTAGGTCCGATATGATCATCCTATCATCTTACAAAGGATTAGGTGAAGTTGTGGCGGATAACTGCGATTATGGGACAACAACATTTCTGTTCTCGTGAAAAACGTAAATTCATAGCTTAAGTCCCATTTGATGATGTTAGAAAATTAGAAGAAAAAGTAACATCTCATTTAGTGGAATTTTGCAGCATGGGTTTTAATGACAAAGAAGAGTTTGGTCCTCTGAACCCATAAGATCTGACTTCCCACACCTCTATGGATTACCCAAGATTCATAAAGCTGACGATTCAACATAGTCTATTCTGTCCCTGTGTCATTTTCTCACAAATAAAATGGCAAACAGTTAGTCTATACACTACATAAAACCGAATAAGTAGCGAATTATATAATTTGTCTTTGGAAGATACTTTTGAAATTGCTGACATGAATATAAAAGACAAAAATGCTCTCGTTCGTTTAATAAGGCACATTTAATTAGGACTGTTGACATTCCTTGCTACTACATATCTTCTAGTTGTCTTTTATTCCTAATTCCTCTTACGTATTTCATTTATTATTATTATGTATTGACAACGTCCACTTCACATCTGAAGCTTAGAACGGTCGATAGGCGAGTGGCTTTTCTACAGAAAGTTGCCTAATACTATTGTTGGCTGATATGTACGTCTTACATTGGAAATCTGCCTGGCTATTTGATCGCGAAAGCGCTTTTACATAGGAGATACTCCGATGATATTACTGTGACACATGTAATATGGATAAAGATGATACGGATCCACTGGACAGACTTAACTCTGTACAAAATCATCAAGATGTTACATGTGAGGAAGGAAGTTACAACCAACTTGCATTCCTAGATGCACTTTGACTCAAGGAGAGAAGGACTTAATAATGCAGTCCACTTACATAAAGCGTAGCTGGACATTTTTCACACTTTCCGTCCATTAAAATACAAGAGATGCCTGATAAAATTCTTATTTAAAAGGATTCAGAGTATTTGTACAACTCACTGCATAGATAGTGAATGTGAAATACTGACGGATACTCTTGTTGAAGATGAACATCCTTCGGAGTTTCTTAACGGGCGTTAAGGTCAATTAGTTTAAAAGTCTATAGTTTATTCTGTCCGAAAGAAGTGCATTTACATCAATTAACCTTATTATGGGGAAATAAGTTGTAGGATTTTAAGACAGACTAAATTATATCACCTGTAAAACTTACTATACAGTTTGGCCTACAGTGTCAGCGAAGAAGTCAACAGCATGGTCCACAACAAGCCTCACAAGTGATTACATCATTATGTCACACTGTATTCTGTATGCCCGTTTAAATCTGTATGTGCGTGGCTAAACACATAAAGGGAGGCGTAATTGCACGCCACACATGATGGTTAGAGAACATAAATACCCAGGTGTCTTGAAGAATTATTGAACTGTGTCAGACTATCAAACTCCTCCACAGTAAAACACATGATGCGTACAAATAACAGGCTCACTGTCAAACAGTTTTCAAGATTATCTACAAAAGCCGTTAATGGGGTGTATAGTGAAATAAGCTTTGGCCATAGTTGTCTATAAATTTAAGCATGTCTCACCACCTGTATACACAAAGACAATTTTTATTATCCTTGATTATCATCCTTACTCGTAAAGCCCTTATCATTTTGTTTATTTCAATTTTTTTTTACATGAATTGACTTGACAAGTAGATATTTATGGTTAGACTGCTCAAGTACATCACATCCTTAAGATAAATGGCGTCTTTTCACATACATTTTTATTGAATAGACTAGGCGCAGTGAAGGTTTGGCTTGTCCAGGCTGAGGTGAGATCCTGTTGTTTTGCTCATTAATTCCAAGCTGCGAGCAGCAGGCGCATCACCGGCCCTTCCCATGATGTAGATATGTGGCCTTATGCTATGTACACCGTCGGGGCATAGCAAGAGCGTACATGTTGAGATCCGAAAGATGGTGAACTATGCTTGCGATGGTTGAAGCCAGAGGAAACTCTGGTGGAGGACAGTAGCGATTCTGACGTGCAAATCGATCGTATAACGTGAGTATAGGTGCGAAAGACTAATCGAACGACCTAGTAGCTTGTTCCCTCCGAAGTTTCCTCAGGATAGCTGGCATTCTGGAACAGTTTTATCCGGTAAAGCGAATAATTAGAGGCATTGGGGAGGAAACATCCTCAACCTATTCTCGAACTTTAAATGGGTGAGAAGCTTAACTCACTTAAATGGAGTTTTGCATTGAATGTGAGTGCAAAGTGGGCCATTTTTGGTAAGCAGAACTGCCGCTGTGGCATGAGCGGGCGCTAGCCTCAGGTCTACAGTTATTCGTCTCTCACCACCAATATTGAGGACATAAACACTGACGTCAATTACTGTCTACCAGCTTTGGCTAGCAGCCAGCTCTCATCACAATACTAATTTGTTTAATTTATGGTGACTAGTGGTACAGTCTAGGATGCTAATTCCATCCTTCCTGTCAGATGGACGTAACTACACTCTTAACGACTGATGATGTTTCTACTGAGATTCACATTCAGCACCCATCATGATGAAGTATTATCGAGTAGGTTAGTGGGAAAATAACGGAGAAAACGCGTGTTCTGCATTCCACTGCTAGCCACAATCAACAGAAAAAGGCTTGGAAAAATAAAAAATTTCTGCGAAATTGCATTTTCTCTACTATAAGGGGTGGTTGTAGTCACCTAACAGCATCTGAAACTATGAGTTCTGGGTTCTAGCCTCAGTCAGAATACCAGATATGGAGAAATACTCAGTTGATGAATCCCAGATAAGATGAAAGCAACATCCTAAATTGCTCTGCTAATCACCATTAATCAAATTGTGCAATGTGTCAACGATCACGTGTCTTCAAAGAGTTCGCAATATCAAGTCACTTCCTAAACTTGAACCCTCCCTTAAAAGCTTTGAAGACCCCAAATAATTTGCCTATAGACAGGGTAGGAGCACTTTAGACGCTGCAACCGTCTTACACAACAGTATCGTCTCATCATTAGATAAAGGTGCCAAATACATTCGTTACACGTTTCTCAACTTCACTTCTGCTTTCGACTCTGTACCTAGATGTCTCTTGCTAAGTAAGCTCTCTAGGACAAAAACTGAGTACTGCGTCACTAACCGGTTGCATTGCTACTTCTCTAACAGAATGCAGTACACCGTATACAAAGGTAAATCCTCCTCTGCTGTACTCACTGAAGATGGTGTCCCCCAAGGTGCTGTACTCTCCCCACTTCTCTTTTCTTTCTTTCTACATGACTTACCATCTTCAAATGACATTAATTTTGTCAAATATGCTGACGACCTGACAGTATCTTTGCCTGTCAAATGTCAAAGTGACTGCACTAAACTTAATGGCTTTCTGTCAGAAATTAGCCAGTGGTCCAAGGAAAACGGTTTTACCGTAAACCCCTCCAAATGCCAAACAGTCAATTTCACCTTTAGGCATAAATCCGACCTAAACAAACTGGTTGGCTCTCACGAGGTGTGCAACATAGATGGCACTGAAATAGAAACCAAGTCGGAAATTAAATACCTAGGCGTCATCCTATCTGATGATCTTTCCTTATCGTCTCATATCTTGGCGATTTCTAAGAAAATATTCCGTCTTACCTTCTATTTCAGGAAGTTAAAGCATTCTGATATAACCAAACCCTTACTCCTACAATTCGTCAACACTCGCATTCTGCCTATTATTCTCTATTGTTCCCCCTTAGTTTTTCCCGGGCTACTGAAGAAAGACTATAACATATTACACAGGATGTTAAAGGTTGTCAGCAGGGTAAGCAACGTGCCACTTAACCAGCTTGTTAATATTCTGTTTGACAGACACATGGACTCATGTGAAAAATGGGCCAAATCCATTTTATCTAACTCACACCACCCTCTTCACTCACCCCTCTCCCCTTGCATCTCATCGGACAGAACCAGAAGCCTATATAGAAAACTATATGCTCGCACCAGCAAGTACAAAAACTCAACCATACCCTACTTACCTCGTGTTCTGTGCGATAAAGAAAGCATTAGGTGTGACACCTATAATTCACTAAATAGTCAGTAGTACAACTGGACCTCGTCTTTCCAACTCATATCATTTATAGGTACAACATTTTCTTTCTTTCTTTTCCTTTTCTCTCTCTCTCTTTTTTTCGTTATGTGCTGCTTTGTTTCTTTCTCTCGCTTACGCCAGTAAATATGACAGCACCTACTTTTCTAACATCGTCAAACATTATGTTCACTTTGGCTTTGCTACCGACATGCCAATGTGTTGTTGTCATAATGAACTGAGATTTCCTTAATCTATGTAGAATTCTATTTATTGATAATGTACTAACTGGATGCAATACTGTAGTAAAAATGCTGAGAATTCCATTCTGTATCACAAGTACTTATTGTTTTCGAATAAAGCAAATTATTATTGTTATTATTATTATCTATGCTCAATAATTTTATCATGCAATTAATTGTAAGACCTGACAAGAAGTCACTATTCCACCCGTAAGAAAACCTGAATCTGCTTAAATCATGTTCTCTATTCACTAACTCTTGTTTTAATCATTCCATTTGATGATTATTGACAGGATGAAAAACGTGAGAATTTCATCGAAAAGTTATGCAGTGTGATTGCATAATCTACAACATTAAAGATGATTATAAGACCATTGGTGATGCCTTATGGATATTGGAGAAACTACACGATAATCTTGATAAGTTTGCCGCACAAAAACAATTTATCCTCATCTCATCGGTGTTGACATGGGCAAAAAGTTCACTACCAGATCCAGTAGGTTTTCTATTACATCATAAGTATCTCATGTAGAGCGAAATTCTAGAATGATCCCCAGATGCCGTTCACGGATGACGATTACCTGAGAAGAAAGGCACATTCTAATTATGAAGAACATATGCTTGCTGAGAAGTCTGTAATACAACAAGGGAAAACAGTAAGTAAAATGTATAGTTATTCAAATAATAATAATAATGTTATTATTGTTATTTCAGAATAAATTGAAACTACTCACTTATGTGGTGGCATGTGGTGTAACATACGGAGAGACTCAGAATGTGTTTCATCATTTTTTCAAGGTAATATAGTTCAGATAGAAGTGTTACTGACGATTTCTATCATCATTCCCATTTTCATAATCTTGTTTTTCTTTCATTCCTTTGCATCCTCAGGCGGGACATAAATCTTTGAGATTCAATTTTCAGAGGCGGTAATGTTGTTTGTGGGTTGTGGCCGCCAGTCTAACACGCACAGCCTTCCTCCCTCTTTTACTTGACCTTACTATCGGTTGGTTAGTAAGCTAGGCGGATGAAAATTGCACTGGAACCATAATATGTGCTGATAGCTAGTCAGCACTTCGTACCACTGAAGAGAGAGAGTGAATTATTCAGTCTAAATTTTCACTACATACATGATCCTGAACACACGCGACTAGGAATTTCGTACAATGCCTTATAGGTGTCCCTTGAAGATTGGTTATTTACAGATTATGCAGCTACACAAGGCCTATAATCACCACAGTTGTTTTCACTGGAAACTGGAAATTATTCAGATCACTGTATATATGTGATCTAATCCTGATACTACACACACACACACACACACACACACACAGCAATCAGGAAAACAAGCGAAATAGGTGTTGATGCTACCACATACTACTTACTAGTGGATATGAGTAGCTGAGAACCACTGTTGTGAAACAGTCGTGTTAAGTTCAGTGGTAAAGCTATCGGAGTGATTGTGTAAACGTCGTACACTGCCATTTTGCTCATTATGGGGTCAAGATCATCTTGTTGATTGTCATTTATGGGTATCGAACATACCTCATATTGTGATCTTTATAGTTTACGTTACCAAAGGAAACTGTACTAGTTTGTCACCACGAAAAAATTTGGATAATTTCCAAATGATGAATTTTATTTCTTAGCACATTACCAGTTTATTTTTATTCCCAGTGGAATATAAGGCTTCAAGCTAGTGGCTTGAAGTTTCTGTAGCAGTGTTCAATTTTTACAGGATGGGATTGCTAGCCTCATGCCCAACCGTTCCTCTTTACCAGCATTATTTCTGGCTCAGCGAGGTAAAGGAGTGCGTCAGTGGCCGGGGATTGAACCCCGGACAAAGTGCATGGTCGGTGAGCGTCCTAAAGGCTATACCACCGACGAACTAAAGTTAGTGTAAATAACCGCTAAACTGCATGATTATGAAATACGATGGAGGCAGTCTTGTTGACAAATAGGAATCAATAAAGAGGATGTCACCAATGCACTATATACAAACACTTTTTAGTAACACATGCCGCTCCAGTAGTAGTAGTAGTAGTTCCACTTGATAAAAACCTGTCTTTATTTCAAAACATTTTAAAACAACACATCTAAATTCTTATTATTTATGCGTTAGTTGGTTCTACGGTCAGTCTGAGAACTCGTCTTCTTACCCTTATGTTATAATTATTTGTAATAGCAGTATTTCGCAATGACCAGATTACAGGAATTCAACCAAAACACAGAGAGAGATGAATTTAGGAATTTGTATTTGGCGGAATTATTATTCAAATCAAATAATAAATATATTAACAAACAACAGTAAGTATTTAAACAATACAGAGATAGAAATTGTCAATCACCACATCCGCCACATGTCGAATGTTTCCTTGCATATTTATAATGATGTCTCGGTTCGCTTGCAAGTCGCTGCGATCTTCTAACTGATTCTGTGATATTATTTTCATCAGTATCATCTGGACGTATTTCTGAATTATCTATAAAATAAATCAGGATTAGTAGCGGAATCATTAAAATTATAATCGGAACGACCTACCTCATTTATTTTCACTTGACCCAGGTGTCTGTTGTGAACTGAATGATCTTCGATGTCTAATGTCTTCACCATTCGATTTCCCAACACAAGGTCTATAGTCATTCCCTCTACAATAATGTACATCCGATGTCGTGGACATCAGATGTGTTCCGAGAATTCGAGATCTGAATAGTTTAGGAGGACTTTCATGGGTACTTGTATGCTCCGAATTGCGATATTCAAGTAGGAAGTTATCAACACATCTCTCTAACTCGTCAAAATGTTTAGGACTCATTGATGATATGGCACTCTTTAATGTTCGTACAAAATTTTCTACCAAACCGTTAGACTGAGGATGACGTGGTGCTGTGTACAACTGACGACAACCCATATGTTTAAGCCAATCGCTGAAGTTCTTCTCAGTGAAATGAGTACCATTATCCGTAACTAAGACATCTGGAATTCCTTCTCGACTAAAAATCTTTCTCAACGCTCTGTGAGTGAATTTTGCATTAGGACTATCTGTAATTATAACTTCTGGCCATCTAGAATAAGAATCCACAATAATTAAAGGATAGTATGAATTTAAGAATGAACCACAGTAATCTGCATGAATACGCTGCCAAACCTCACAAGACGAAGGCCATGCTTTCCACGATGACTTCCCATAGGACATTTTGTGCAAACAACTGGAACAGCTCTTTCATCTCTTGCTAATGTCAGTATCAGTTTCCGGCCACCAGCACGTTAGACGTGATAAGGATTTCATCGTATCAGCTCCCAGATGAGCAGAATGAAGATCATCCAGAATCGTAGATCTTAATGTCGGAGGAATAATAATTCTGTCATTCAGACATAGAAATCCTTCAGGATGGACTGAAACCTCATCTCTCAGCCTACGAAAATCCGGGAATCTTCGCTTACACTGAATATTACAACCTATTTTGTTGCACATATAATGCTTCCGTAATATTTCCGAGTATCGTTTATAAGTCGAACTCTATCTACAGGTAAAGGCTAGACTAACAAACAATCAGTGTCATTAGGAGAATTTCCAAATAATGAATAGCGAGATAAGAAGTCTCCATGAAGTGTATCCTTAGCCGATCTGTGTTCAATAGTGTAATCATATGCACTTAGTTCTAAATTCCATCTTTGAACCATAGCAGCAGATGATCTATTCAAAGATTTTTCTGGATTGTAAATGAATTTCAAAGCCTGATGATCGGTAACTATGTGAAACTTAGCACTAAAGAGATACTTGTGCAAGTGTCTTATTTCCCATACACCTGCTAGAGCCTCTCTCTCAGTTTGTGAGTACCCTTGTTCACTCTTACTTAGACGTTTTGAAATACAAATAACAGGTTGTCCATTTTGCTCAAGTACTGCAACTCTACCCATAGGAGAAGCACCTGTAGTGAGAACAGACTTATCTTTCGATGAGAAAGGTCTGAGGAAGCTGGTCTATCAAGAAACTTCAAAGTTCTTGGCAAGATATCTTCATCTTGTTGTTCCTACTTAAATTGTTTACTGGAGACAATATCAAAAATAGGAAATAACAATTGAGTGAAATTGGGAATGAATCTGGAGTAAAACTGAAGAGTACCAATCCATGATCTGATCTCAACGACGACATATTATTAGGTGAAGGTGGGGGAATAGGATAAAATTCTCCTAAATGCATCCTCCTAACATAAGAGCATTGTAGTTAGTGTGTGTGTGTGTGTGTGAGTCTCTGTGTATGTTGTACCTCACTTTTGAACACCCCCCCTGTTATTAAAAGTCAATCTGAACGAAGAATATTCTTTTCAATAATTTCTCCCCTTCAGGTTCTTACAATTATAAAATATGAGATATTTGTTGTTATATACCGAATTCCGAAGTCGTTATCACGTACAGTTCGCTTACGTCTTCTACACATAGCTGAAGCTGTTGCAATAAGATCGGCTAAACCGGAACTTTGTATCCAAAAAGAACACGTCCAGACACTGTTCCTACCGTGGCCAAACTTGGATTGATGATTCTTCTTCTCACCAAGAGTACTCCTTCCCCTTAACCCTCTTGGCCTTTTTTCCTTTGCTTATTATTACAAATAATAATATTATTATTATTATTACAATTATTATTATTATTCGTCATAATTTATGCCCTTCATGCAAACATTCTCTCAATACTATCGAATTTTTCGTTTATACTATCCGGACTTATTATCAGTAGTGATATTATCTCTTTTCTCAATATATGCCTCCACCTGTTTCTTCATTTCACATATTCGTTATTTCATTATGAACCTCTCATTGCAGTCTTACTATCTCCTGTTTAACACAGACCACTTTGTACTAGCCACTCACTCACCTGACACCTTTTATAACCTTGAACTGACTTGTCAATTTTCCTACCCCACACTCTACAAATCTATTATGATTGATCGCCATTGTCTCACATTTCGCAACATTTCGTAATTGAATTCAGACCAGAGCAAGTTTGTCACACAAATACGACTATTTATTTTGACACGCCATAACTACTAATCTGTTATTCCACGTTAAAAAAGGGATCATCCGCCGCATAACTGGCCTTTATTGTAACGACAACAAATATTATATTTTATGATTGTAAGAACCTGAAGAGGAGAAATTATTGAAAAGAATATTCTTCGTTCAGATTGACTTTTAATTTTTTTTAATAATAATAATGATTTACTTTATTCCAAAAACAGTACTTATAATACAGAATGGAATTCTCAGTATCTGTCACAATATTGCATCTGATTTACTCAAAATATATATATATATATATATATATATAATTAAAATTAAAACAAAATTAATCGGAGGAATTTGTCCACATTTACGACATAATTATTAGACATAATAATAATAATAACAGTGAGTTTGTTTCAAACGGTATTGCGATTCAGTTTGGAAACTTCAGCATGTTATAGATTATTGGGTCTAATGTTCTGTTGATTTCATAATATGGGAATTTTCCACACTATCAAATCTTACAACCCCTGTTATCACTGGTTTAATTAATTAATTGATTTTTTCTATAGTTTGGTTTGTAAGGGTTTGTTATGTTTTTACGAGTTGATCACGGACTGATATCAGTTAGAGAACCATTGAAAACCAGGGAGTACTGGACAGCTGGCGATGATTCCCAAACTAGGATGAAACAGCAGTTGCCCAGTACTCCAGTGCTGGTTTTCAATGGTTCTCTAACTGATATCAGTCCGTGATCAACTCGTAAAAAAACTAATTGATTAATTGTTTAGTCTATCTAGGAAATTTAATTTCGATCACTGAAACACGTGAGTGAATCCTGTTGGCATAACTCTGTTCTCTTTTGTGTTGATGCCATTTGTTTGTCTACTCGCAATGATGAGGAAAGTTTCATCTACATACAAAATGCTGATGTGTAGTCACATGATGTCTGCTTTGTCTTTGACAGTCTGGTATATTTTACTGTATGTGCATATTGATCGTATTTCCATTATAACTCACAGTATGTTTTGTCTGTCCATTAACTAGGTAAACAATGTATGACCTTTTTGTCACATGACATTACAACCAATCAGAATCCAAGGTTGGTAAGAAAAACTACTGTCTTATTATCTTATTGGTTCATGTATGTATTAGTCATTTTCATACATACTTTTGACTGAATCGTGTAATGTATATGCGCAACACATTTCGAACAATCTGATCACACACGGACTTGTATTTATTTATTTTTTTATTTTGGTTACAGCTTCATGCCACACTGTATTTTCAGTACAAGTATGGAATTTTCAGCATGGATATCGGTAGCCCAAATTTTGCAGGCCAACCATAGATATCGGGTATGCGTCGGCAGAGAATCGAACCTCGGACCATGTGCATGGTCGGCGAGAGTCCTAACCACTGTGCCACCGACGCAAATATATAATAAATATATAAATATAAAAATAAATAATAATAATTAATAAAGAGGTAAGAGGTGAGAAAATAGACTACCTAGGTTAAGTTAAAAGGACATATTGAAGGTGAAAATAACAATGAAGACCACTAAACCAAATAACAGAGGTAATAGTACATCCACTCAGGCTAGTATCAAAACAAAATTTACCAAGGAAAGTAGGTTTGAACTCATAAAGGTGGTTTAAACTTTCTAATTGCCAACTAGGGCTTCCACAAACTTTAGGATACGCCCCAAACACGTTTTATAGATAGGTTTAAAAGATCTGTTAACGTCAATTTTATGTCCTGTCTCTATAATATGTATCGCAATAGAAGAGCTAGTTCTCCTGTTCTCACCGTTAATAGGTTCTGAAGATTCCATTTGTTTCTGGAGCCATTTAGGAATATGCTCTGAAGCCAGCCCTTACTTGCAGAGATCGATGAGTCCTCCCTGTGTGTATGTGTGTCCACACGTACATTCAAATTGGTAAATACAGTGGGATGTGACGTCATTTTTCGCATGTTCAAAGGGCTTAGATAGATAGATATATTGGCTTTACATTCTCTATTATTATGATATTGGCTGCATAAAAAGTCTTTTTGACAGCAGCGTTCAGTCTTTGTCTAGTTATCAAGCTTCTTTGATGCCCCATATAGGGTAGCTTGATGTACACGTCTTTCTTAGGGGCGAGTTGTAGAGTGGGTCTTGGTGATCTGACTACTTTATATCTCCTGATGAACTTGTCTGGATAATTGTTATCAACCAGAGTTTGTGTCAACTTTCTTTCTTCTTCATCAAGTGTGTCCTCAGTGCATATTCGTTGGATTCTACTGAAGAGGCACCTCACTCACTAAGGCTCTTTTGTACCGAACAGGGCAGAAACTGTGGTAATTAAGATACTGTCCTGTCCAGGTAGTTGTTCTATAAATAGATCTTTTTATTGACCCATCAAGCCGTCGGCCAAGCAATATGTCTATGAAAGATAAACAATTTTCTTCGTCTTCTACAGACAGATGTAAGTGATATGCTATTCTGAACTTCATTCATTCGATTTGAAATTGAGGTGTCAGAACAAGACTTATCACCGATGATTACGACATCATCTACATACCTTCCATAAAGTGGCACATTTTCGATTAAATCCTCCGATAAATTCTCAATGTACGACATATAAATATCTGCTAAAGGGGCCCTAACGGACTTCCCATAGCAACACCATCAACTTGGCGGAAACAGTCGCCTTCAAATGTAAACCTAACATTGTCGGTACATAGAAGTAATAAATCCCTTATATAAGATATAGGGAAAGGGATGAAAAAATTGTTTGTGGAAATATAATCACACAAAATGTCAACTGTTTTGAGCAAAGGCACATTAGTGAATAACGAGTTTACATCAAAAGAGTACACATTCTTATTCATAACATTAATATTACTATCGTCAAGAAAATCAACCAATTCAAATGTATCTTTCAACACATACTTATCTACTAACGGTGAGAACAGGAGAACTAGCTCTTCTGTTGTGATACATATTATAGAAACAGGACATAAAATTGACGCTAACAGATCTTTTAAACCTATCTATAAAACGTGTTTGGGGCGTATCCTAAAGTTTGTGGAAGCCCTAGTTGGCAATTAGAAAGTTTTGGAAACATTTATTTCCCGATACGGATTTAAAACAAGCAATAAAGGTTAATAAAGCAGGATTTAATGAATTCATCAAATTTCGGTAGAACTCGTCAGCTGAATACTCTACATACACGGATATATACTTTTGAAGTTACATTGGGAGATATAGGACTGATAAGTAAATAAACTACATTGAATTAGTCATGCAGAAAGACAGGTGCGAATGTTTTTCCAGGTCATGTGCAATTAGATAAGGGGAGAGAGTGTATGGGAGATCAAAATTAAGATAAATTGCATTACGCTTCAATTACATCACTTAGATAAACAATTAGACATTAGAGAATTTAACAAGAATTGCTGATGGAGCATTTGCCAAAATGGTTGAAAACAGCTGAGTTCAAAGTGCCAAAATCCTCAATAACAAAGCATCTTGTGGATTACGGGCATGAAATCGACGCAGTCAAGTCATTCACCATTGTCAGCAGACAAAGAAACAAGAAGATGCTTGCAATTGCAGAGGCTTGTGCAATTCGAGTTTACAAACCAGGTCTCTGTGTACAAAAGGAGATGGTCGTGACTCTGAATCTACCATGGTAATGCGTTTTACTTACAATTCTACCTCTTATTATTATTTTATTATTACTATTATTATTCTCATTATTATTATTATTATTCTTGATTCATTTAAAACTATCCTTTATCAGTAGCATTATCTTAACCCACTTCAACACTATTATTATTATTATTATTGTTATATTATATTATTGTTATTATAACTATTACTATTGACATCCCTCTGGTTGCAATTCTTGTTAAATTCTCTAATGTCTAATTGTTTATCTAAGTGATGTAATTGAAGCGTAATGCAATTTATCTTAATTTTGATCTCCCATACTCTCTCTCCCCTTATCTAATTGCACATGACCTGGAAAAACATTCGCACCTGTCTTTCTGCATGACTAATTCAATGTAGTTTATTTACTTATCAGTCTTATATCTCCCAATGTAATTTCAAAACTATATATATCCGTGTATGTAAAGTATTCAGTCTTATATCTCTCAATGTAATCTCAAAAGTATATATATATATCCGTGTATGTAGAGTATTCAGCTGACGAGTTCTACCGAAATTTGATGAATTCATTAAATCCTGCTTTATTAACCTTTATTGCTTGTTTTAAATTAGAAAGTCTAAGCCACCTTTATGAGTTCAAAAGCAATTCGTCATCGAACTAAACCTACTTTCCTTGGTAAATTTTGTTTTGATACTAGCCTGAGTGGATGTACTATTACCTCTGTTATTTGGTCTAGTGATGTTCATTGTTATTTTCACCTTCAATATGTCCTTTTAACTTGACCTAAGTAGTCTGTTTTCTCACCTCTTACCTCCTTATTAATTTCACATATATTCCTATGACAAGTCCGTGTGTGATCGGATTGTTCGAAATGTGATGTGTGCGCAAATATGCACATTAAACGATTCAGACAAATTACGTCTTCTTATTGCTTTATCTAAATTCATAAAGGGAACTAATTGTTTTCAATATACTTTTGTAATCAAAACAAGATTTTGAGCGAACAATTGTTTTCGATAACTTCTTCTTCCTCAGGCTTCCTCTACAGTTATAAATCCATGAATAATAGAGTACATATAGCCAATAAAGGCAAATGAAAATAATATCAGAAACTGTATTGGGGTGCATGTATGTGTAAGTTGAGATGATAGTCCATTAGTAGTTAACATAGTCAATCAAATGTGTATAGGGTGTATAATCAGAAAAATGTGATGAAGTGTGAATTAACAATTGGGTGATATAGTGCTGTTTTATAGTCAACAGAATACAAGTGTCATTGGGGTGAGAGAAATGCGATAGCCACAAAATACATACAAACACACATCAACAAAGGGGACGCTGAATGTAAGGGCTGACCGATAATGTCTAATGATAAAATAAAGAGGCTAAATTGTAAATTGTAATAAGATGTTACAGAATTGGTAGGCTTAGTTTAAAATCACAAAGGTTGACAAAAAATTAAGGTTAAGGATGGGGTGAAACAAACTGGGTGGAGAAATGGATAATGAAGACATGATATCACAAAGTGATAATAATGATACGAAAAATTATGATCCTGGTGACCTTATAGTGGGCCAGCGTAGACAGAGAGAGAGTGAATAAGTTTTTTCTGTACACATAGGTTTGGTCTCTCTCTATTAATCTCTATAGCCTCAGCTATGACTAGGAGGCGTAATCGTGTGCCTTTGGGGAGATTGTTCGGTACTCGGTACACAACTATAAATGACTCATCTACTTTTATATAGTGTTCGCTATCTACTAGATGAGACAGAATTGCACTGTTTATTAATTTGGTTGCTCTTTTCCCAAGCCAAACAGGAATATGTTCACGAGTGCGTAAAGATAAATTCCTTTGGGTATGACGTATATAACTAGCTCCACAGGAGCAGTTGAATTTATATACACACATTGATGTCGCCATTTTGGGTAATCTATCTTTAATGCACAGTATCAATATCGGTTTGGTTGAGAAACTGACATGCAGTTTTGCGGCATTATAATTTCTTTCAACTGCTGTCGTTAATCTACGGTTTAATATATCGCTGGATATATCGCCTTTGAATTGTACATTTAAGTAAAGCTTTTCTTACTTACTGTGTCTCGCTTAGTTTTGTGTGTAGTTTCATTGATATACTTCTTTACGAAGTTGGTAGGATAGTCGTTTTGTAGCAAGGCGTTTGTAAGATTTCTTATTTCATCTCCAATACAATCGTCGGTGCATATGCGTCTAATTCTATGGCTAAGACAGCGGATTAGGTTGCGCATATATTGTATAGGTAGCTATGGAAGCTATGGAAGTGGGTGTACTGACCATTCCACGTCGCTGTCCAATTGATGTTTCGCTTTTTGGGACAGTCTGTTCTTTTTGTAAGAACATCCTGAAATGGAATACTACCTTGGAGTTCCTCTTCACAAGTGAATTTGATAGCTGGGTGTACCTTAGTGAAGACTTGTAGCAAGTGTTGTTTATCTAAATTATTGTTACAAATGATAGAGGTATCGTCAACATATCGACAATAATAATCGAGTTTGTTTAGTATCTCTTTTAAAGGACCATTTTCCAGTTTACATGGAAATATGTCAACTAATAAGGAACCAAGGGGAGTACCCATAACAACCCCATCCATCTATTTGGCGGTAATACTCCTTGTTAAATACAAATTAAACGTTCATAGTGCATTTTAGTAGTAATTCTTTCAATTTTCTTAGTGTGATCCCAATTTCTATTTTCCTTTCTACGAGTTGTAGTCGACAGTTTCTACAAGGAGGACGTTGGTAAATTGTGATGTTACTGTGGTGAGAGCTGTCTACTAGCCAAATTGGTAGACAGTAATTCACGTCAATATTTACGTTCCCAAGATTTGTCGTGAGAAAATGTGAACAAAGATTGACTTTGCGTAGGCGGATGCAGTTAACAAAAAGAGGATTTGACATTCAAGAAACAGCCACAAATAGATGAAAGATTAACTTTACGTGAGAAACAACCAATCGGAAGACTGTGTTTGTTTAAATATCCATAGTAATGTACATGAAATATATAAATATGCGTTGATTTCCTTAATAAATGATCTGTTGCCTGACTCTTGCCTTCTGTCGTTACAGTAGTTCCACTTGTCTTTGTTTTAAAACATTTTGAAACAACACATCTAAATTCTTATTATTTATGCGTTTGTTGGTTCTACGGTCAGTCTGAGAACTCGTCTTCTTACCCCCTTAATGTTATAATTATTTGTAATAGCAGCATTTCGCAATGACCAGATTACAGGAATTCAACCAAAACACAGAGAGAGATGAATTTAGGAATTTGTATTTGGCGGAATTATTATTCAAATCAAATAATAAATATATTAACAAACAACAGTAAGTATTTAAACAATACAGAGATAGAAATCGTCAATCACCACATCCGCCACATGTCGAATGTTTCCTTGCATATTTATAATGATGTCTCGGTTCGCTTGCAAGTCGCTGCGATCTTCTAACTGATTCTGTGATATTATTTTCATCAGTATCATCTGGACGTATTTCTGAATTATCTATAAAATAAATCAGGATTAGTAGCGGAATCATTAAAATTATAATCGGAACGACCTACCTCATTTATTTTCACTTGATCCAGGTGTCTGTTGTGAACTGAATGATCTTCGATGTCTAATGTCTTCACCATTCGATTTCCCAACACAAGGTCTATAGTCATTCCCTCTACAATAATGTACATCAGAAATCGTGGACATCAGATGTGTTCCGAGAATTCGAGATCTGAATAGTTTAGGAGGACTTTCATGGGTACTTGTATGCTCCGAATTGCGATATTCAAGTAGGAAGTTATCAACACATCTCTCTAACTCGTCAAAATGTTTAGGACTCATTGATGCTATGGCACTCTTTAATGTTCGTACAAAATTTTCTACCAAACCGTTAGACTGAGGATGACGTGGTGCTGTGTACAAATGACGACAACCCATATGTTTAAGCCAATCGCTGAAGTTCTTCTCAGTGAAATGAGTACCATTATCAGTAACTAAGACATCTAGAATTCCTTCTCGACTAAAAATCTTTCTCAACGCTCTGTGAGTGAATTTTGAATTAGGACTATCTGTAATTATAACTTCTGGCCATCAAGAATAAGAATACACAATAATTAAGGAATAGCATGTATTTGAGAATGGACCACAGTAACCCGCATGAATACGCTGCCAAACTTCACAAGACGAAGGCCATGCTTTCCACGATGACTTCCCATAGGACATTTTGTGCAAACAACTGGAACAGCTCTTTCATCTCTTGCTAATGTCAGTATCAGTTTCCGGCCACCAGCACGTTAGACGTGATAAGGATTTCATTTTGTCAGCTCCCAGATGAGCAGAATCAAGATCATCCAGAATCGTAGATCTTAATGTCGGAGGAATAATAATTCTGTCATTCAGACATAGAAATCCTTCAGGATGGACTGAAACCTCATCTCTTAGCCTACAAAAATCCAGGAATCTTCGCTTACACTGAATATTACAACCTATTTTGTTGCACATATAATGCTTCCGTAATATTTCCGAGTATCGTTTATAAGTCGAACTCTATCTACAGGTAAAGGCTAGACTAACAAACAATCAGTGTCATTAGGAGAATTTCCAAATAATGAATAGCGAGATAAGAAGTCTCCATGAAGTGTATCCTTAGCCGATCTGTGTTCAATAGTGTAATCATATGCACTTAGTTCTGAATTCCATCTTTGAACCATAGGAGCAGATGATCTATTCAAAGATTTTTCTGGATTGTAAATGAATTTCAAAGCCTGATGATCAGTAACTATGTGAAACTTAGCACTAAAGAGATACTTGTGCAGGTGTCTTATTTCCCATACACCTGCTAGAGCCTCTCTCTCAGTTTGTGAGTACCCTTGTTCACTCTTACTTAGACGTTTTGAAATACAAATAACAGGTTGTCCATTTTGCTCAAGTACTGCAACTCTACCCATAGGAGAGGCACCTGTAGTGAGAACAGACTTATCTTTCGATGAAAAAGGTCTGAGGAAGCTGGTCTATCAAGAAACTTCAAAGTTCTTGGCAAGATATCTTCATCTTGTTGTTCCTACTTAAATTGTTTACTGGAGACAATATCAAAAATAGGAAATAACAATTGAGTGAAATTGGGAATGAATCTGGGGTAAAACTGAAGAGTACCAATCCATGATTTGATCTCAACGACGACATATTATTAGGTGAAGGTGGGGGAATAGGATAAAATTCTCCTAAATGCATCCTCCTAACATAAGAGCATTGTAGTTAGTGTGTGTGTGTGTGTGTGTGTGTGTGTGTGTGTGAGTCTCTGTGTATGTTGTACCTCACTTTTGAACACCCCCCCTGTTATTAAAAGTCAATCTGAACGAAGAATATTCTTTTCAATAATTTCTCCCCTTCAGGTTCTTACAATTATAAAATATGAGATATTTGTTGTTATATACCGAATTCCGAAGTCGTTATCACGTACAGTTCGCTTACGTCTTCTACACATAGCTGAAGCTTTTGCAATAAGATCTACTAAACCGGAACTTTGTATCCAAAAAGAACACGTCCAGACACTGTTCCTACCGTGGCCAAACTTGGATTGATGATTCTTCTTCTCACCAAGAGTACTCCTTCCCCTTAACCCTCTTGGCCTTTTTTCCTTTGCTTATTATTACAAATAATAATTATTATTATTATTACAATTATTATTATTATTCGTCATAATTTATGCCCTTCATGCAAACATTCTCTCAATACTATCGAATTTTTCGTTTATACTATCCGGACTTATTATTATTAGTGATATTATCTCTTTTCTCAATATATGCCTCCACCTGTTTTCATTTCACATATTCGTTACTTCATTATGAACCTCTCATTGCAGTCTTACTATCTCCTGTTTAACACAGACCACTTTGTACTAGCCACTCACTCACCTGACACCTTTTATAACCTTGAACTGACTTGTCAATTTTCCTACCCCACACTCTACAAATCTATTATGATTAATCGCCATTGTCTCACATTTCGCAACATTTCGTAATTGAATTCAGACCAGAGCACGTTTGTCACACAAATACGACTATTTATTTTGACACCCCATAACTACTAATCTGTTATTCCACGTTAAAAAAGGGATCATCCGCCGCATAACTGGCCTTTATTGTAACGACAACAAATATTATATTTTATGATTGTAAGAACCTGAAGAGGAGAAATTATTGAAAAGAATATTCTTCGTTCAGATTGACTTTTAATTATTTTTAATAATAATAATAATTTACTTTATTCCAAAAACAGTACTTATAATACAGAATGGAATTCTCAGTATTTGTCACAATATTGCATCTGATTTATTCAAAATATATATAAAATTAAAACAAAATTAATCGGAGGAATTTGTCCACATTTACGACATAATTATTAGACATATTAATAATAATAATAACAGTGAGTTTGTTTCAAACGGTATTGCGATTCAGTTTGGAAACTTCAGCATGTTATAGATTATTGGGTCTAATGTTCTGTTGATTTCATAATATGGGAATTTTCCACACTATCAAATCTTACAACCCCTGTTATTACTGGTTTAATTAATTAATTAATTGATTTTTTCTATAGTTTGGTTTGTAAGGGTTTGTTATGTTTTTACGAGTTGATCACGGACTGATATCAGTTAGAGAACCATTGAAAACCAGCTACAGGGAGTACTGGACAGCTGGCGATGATTCCTAAACTAGGATGAAACAGCAGTTGCCCAGTACTCCCTGGTTTTCAATGGTTCTCTAACTGATATCAGTCCGTGATCAACTCGTAAAAAAACTAATTGATTAATTGTTTAGTCTATCTAGGAAATTTAATTTCGATCACTGGAACACGTGAGTGAATCCTGTTACCATAATTCTGTTCTCTTTTGTGTTGATACCATTTGTTTGTCTACTCGCAATGATGAGAGAAGTTTCATCTACATACAAAAGGTTGATATATAGTCACATGATATCTGCTTTGTCTTTGACAGTCTGGTATATTTTACTGTATGTGCATATTGATCGTATTTCCATTATAACTCACAGTATGTTTTGTCTGTCCATTAACTAGGTAAACAATGTATGACCTTTTTGTCACATGACATTACAACCAATCAGAATCCAAGGTTGGTAAGAAAAACTACTGTCCCATTATCTTATTGGTTCATGTATGTATTAGTCATTTTCATACATACTTTTGTCTGAAACGTATAATGTATATGCGCAACACATTTCGAACAATCTGATCACACACGGACTTGTCATAGAAGTACATATATATGAAATTAATAAAGGGGTAAGAGGTGAGAAAATAGACTACTTAGGTTAAGTTAAACGGACATATTGAAGGCCAAAATAACAATGATGACCACTAAACGAGGCGAAGTTCAACAATAGAGACCCAAGATTGTAAATGTTCCAATGACTCTGAACGCATGCTAGTTATTGGTTGAGGAAGCTCACCATACTGGTAAGCGACACTGAATTAATTGTCTTCTAGGAACTTTCTTTGGAAAGTTGAAACTGACTTTGATGACTGGTTGTTATTGGTGTCGAAAGTTTAACTTTGCGTGAATATCTTCTTTCTGTCCACTTACTGGGTGCCACAGCGAATAACGTTTGGGTTTTAGGAATTTATGATACCTAGATTCGCAAAGGGTTTATGGAGCTGATTCTAGATAGGAGTGCTGATACACTCCTTCCTATTATTCAGCGTCTAGTGTTACCAGGCACCACCATTCACACAGATGAATGGGCGGGATATAGCCAAATATCACAATTGGGATATATACATCATAGAGTGAACCATTCGAATGATTCCGTCGACCCTGTCACCGGTACTCATAATAATTCCATCGAAGGTTTCTGGGGAAGATTAAAAAATAGAAAAAAAGCTATAAATGGTTTTCAAAACCAAGTTATTTTTAGTCATCTGGATGAATACATGTATAGAAATTGGTTCAACTTAAAAACTGAAACCCCAATACAAAATTGGGAGATATTTTTATCTCATATTAGAGAAAAATATCCTGTTTAACGTTTCTTATGCTTTTTTATGTAAATATACGTAAGATTTTATGCAAAAATCATCCTTTTTTCTGACTGGTCGGCTCTAGGTCACTTGTGCGTTCGTTCCTTGGGACTCTATTGTACAACTTTGCCTGAAGACCACTAAACCAAATAACAGAGGTAATAGTACATCCACTCAGGCTAGTATCAAAACAAAATTTACCAAGGAAAGTAGGTTTAGTTCGATGACGAATTGTTTTTGAACTCATAAAGGTGGTTTAAACTTTCTAATTGCCAACTAGGGCTTCCACAAACTTTAGGATACGCCCCAAACACGTTTTATAGATAGGTTTAAAAGATCTGTTAACGTCAATTTTATGTCCTGTCTCTATAATATGTATCGCAATAGAAGAGCTAGGTCTCCTGTTCTCACCGTTAATAGGTTCTGAAGATTCCATTTGTTTCTGGAGCCATTTAGGAATATGCTCTGAAGCCAGCCCTCACTTGCAGAGATCGATGAGTGCTCCCTATGTATGTGTGTCCACACGTACATTCAAATTGGTAAATACAGTGGGATGTGACGTCATTTTTCGCATGTTCAAAGGGCTTAGATTGATAGATAGATATATTGGCTTTACATTCTCTATTATTATGATATTGGCTGCATAAAAAGTCTTTTTGACAGCAGCGTTCAGTCTTTGTCTAGTTATCAAGCTTCTTTGATGCCCCATATAGGGTAGCTTGGTGTACACGTCTTTCTTAGGGGCGAGTTTTAGAGTGGGTCTTGGTGATCTGACTACTTTATATCTCCTGATGAACTTGTCTGGATAATTGTTATCAACCAGAGTTTGTGTCATCTATCTTTCTTCTTCATCAAGTGTGTCCTCAGTGCATATTCGTTGGATTCTACTGAAGAGGCACCTCACTCACTAAGGCTCTTTTGTAATGAAAAGGGCAGAAACTGTGGTAATTAAGATACTGTCCTGTCCAGGTAGTTGTTCTATAAATAGATCTTTTTATTGACCCATCAAGCCGTCGACTAAGCAATATGTCTACGAAAGATAAACAATTATCTTCGTCTTCTACAGACAGATGTAAGTGATATGCTATTCTGAACTTCATTCATTCGATTTGAAATTGAGGTGTCAGAACAAGACTTATCACCGATGATTACAACATCATCTACATACCTTCCATAAAGTGGCACATTTTCGATTAAATCCTCCGATAAATTCTCAATGTACGACATATAAATATCTGCTAAAGGGGCCCTAACGGACTTCCCATAGCAACACCATCAACTTGGCGGAAACAGTCGCCTTCAAATGTAAACCTAACATTGTTAGTACATAGAAGTAATAAATCCCTTATATAAGATATAGGGAAAGGGATGAAAAAATTGTTTGTGGAAATATAATCATACAAAATGTCAACTGTTTTGAGCAAAGGCACATTAGTGAATAACGAGTTTACATCAAAAGAGTACATATTCTTATTCATAACATTAATAATACTATCGTCAAGAAAATCAACCAATTCAAATGTATCTTTCAACACATACTTAACTTATAGGAAATCAAAACAAATGATTCAGCGAAGAGACTCTTTTCAACGAATTTCTAATCAAGCTGTACAATCGTATATATATGGTTCTTAAGAAGTTATATCCGGTGAGGGAATTGAAACATAGGTGTGAATGCATGAAATAATAATAATATGAAGTGCAATTAAAACTAAAATGTTTGTGATTATAATCGTAGTTAAATGTCAAGTGGCAAAGCAAATTAATGTCATATATAGAATAATTCATAGGATGGATAGAACTTGAAAAAGGTGTGCAATTATAAGATTAGTAGACAAATCGAAAAAATAAAAACGTTACGTAATATTGTGTGAAATTTAATAGCATAGAATTTAATGTTGCATAAAGGAATTGATTTAGAATGACAAGTGGAACAAGTGAAATAATACCGGGGACAATTAAAAGTGAGAGTAGTAATAGTAACAATTGACTTAATAAGGAAGAGTATACAAATTGAATAGACAAAAATGAAAAAATGGAGAGTTGGTAGAGCTAAAGTATGATTGGGGATTACCATACTTTAGCATAGAGGGATTAAGACCATGAAAGTTGGAGGGGTTGAACGAACTTCTTCTGTACACAGAGATCTGGCTTTTCTGTTTCGATAGCCAAACCTTCAGCAATGCAGATGAGTCGGGTACGTAGGGATTTGGGTAGATTACTCTTTGCCTTGTAGATGACTATTAACTGTGAGAACAGGAGACCTAGCTCTTCTATTGCGATACATATAATAGAAACACGACATAAAATTGACGTTAACAGATCTTTTAAACCTATCTATAAAACGAGTTTGGGGCGTATCCTAAAGTTTGTGGAAGCCCTAGTTGGCAATTAGAAAGTCTAAGCCACCTTTATGAGTTCAAAAACAATTCGTCATCGAACTAAACCTACTTTATCTATAGTTTGGTTTGTAAGGATTAGTTATGTTTTACGAGTTGATCACGGACTGATATCAGCTAGAGAACCATTGAAAACCAAGGAGTACTGGACAGCTGCTGTTTCATCCTAGTTTGGGAATCATCGGCAGTACGCACCCAGTGGCTGAATGGTATACGAGCTTGCCTTGTAACCGGAAGGTCCTGGGTTCGAATCCCAGTGGGTGCGTACTGCCGATGATTCCCAAACTAGGATGAAACAGCAGCTGTCCAGTACTCCTTGGTTTTCAATGGTTCTCTAGCTGATATCAGTCCGTGATCAACTCGTAAACCTACTTTCCTTGGTAAATTTTGTTTTGATACTAGCCTGAGTGGATGTACTATTACCTCTGTTATTTGGTTTAGTGGTCTTCATTGTTATTTTGGCCTTCAATATGTCCTTTTAACTTGACCTAAGTAGTCTATTTTCTCACCTCTTACCTCTTTATTAATTTCATAAATATGTATTCCTATGACAAGTCCGTGTTGTGCGCAAATATGCACATTAAACAATTCAGACAAATTAAGTCTTCTTATTGCTTTATCTAAATTCATAAAGAGAACTCATTGCTTTAAATATACTTTTGTAATCGAAACAAGATTTTGAGCGAACAATTGTTTTCGATAACTTCTTCCTCAGTCTTCCTCTACAGTTATAAATCCATGAATAATAGAGTACATATAGCCAATGAAGGCAAATGAAAATAATATCAGAAACTGTCTGTATTGGGGTGCATGTATGTGTAAGTTGAGATGATAGTCCATTAGTAGTTAACATAGTCAATCAAATGTGTATAGGGTGTATAATCAGAAAAATGTGATGAAGTGTGAATTAACAATTGGGTGATATAGTGCTGTTTTATAGTCAACAGAATACAAGTGTCATTGAGGTGAGGGAAATGCGCTAACCACAAAATACATACAATCACACATTAACAAAGGGGACACTGAATGTGAGGGCTGACTGATAATGTCTAATGATAAAATGAAGAGGCTAAATTGTAAATTGTAATAAGATGTTACAGAATTGGTAGGCTTAGTTTAAAATCACAAAGGTTGACAAAAAATTAAGGTTAAGGATGGGGTGAAACAAACTGGGTGGAGAAATGGATAATAAAAGCATGATATCACAAAGTGATAATCATGATAATAATAATAATACGAAAAATTATGATCCTGGTGACCTTATAGTGGGCCAGCGTAGACAGACAAAGAGAGTGAATAAGTTTTTTCTGTACACGTAGGTTTGGTCTCTCTCTATTAATCTCTATAGCCTCAGCTATGACTAGGAGGCGTAATCGTGTGCCTTTGGGGAGATTGTTCGGTACTCGGTACACAACTATAAATGACTCATCTACTTTGATATAGTGTTCGCTATCTACTAGATGAAACAGAATTGCACTGTTTATTAATTTGGTTGCTCTTTTCCCAAGCCAAACAGGAATATGTTCACTAGTGCGTAAAGATAAATTCCTTTGGGTATGACGTATATAACTAGCTCCACAGGAGCAGTTGAATTTATATACACACATTGATGTCGCCATTTTCGGTAATCGTAATCTATCTTCAATGCACAGTGTCAATATCGGTTTGGTTGAGAAACTGACATGCAGTTTTGTGGCATTATAATTTCTTTCAACTGCTGTCGTTAATCTACGGTTTAATATGTAGCTGGATATATCGTCTTTGAATTGTACACTTAAGTAAAGCTTTTTCTTACTTACTGTGTCTCGCTTAGTTTTGTGTGTAGTTTCATTGATATACTTCTTTACGAAGTTGGTAGGATAGTCGTTTTGTAGCAAGGCGTTTGTAAGATTTCTTATTTCATCTTCAATACAATCGTCGGTGCATATGCGTCTAATTCTATGGCTAAGACAGCGGATTAGGTTGCGCATATATTGTATAGGTATGAAGCTATGGAAGTGGGTGTACTGACCATTCCACGTCGCTTTCCAATTGATGTTTCGCTTTTGAGGCACCGTCTGTTCTTTTTGTAAGAAGAACATCCAGAAATGGAATACTACCTTGGAGTTCCTCTTCACAAGTGAATTTGATAGCTGGGTGTACATTATTGAAGACTTTTAGCAGGTGTTGTTGATCTAAATTATTGTTACAAATGATAGAGGTATCGTCAACATATCGACAATAATAATCGAGTTTGTTTAGTATCTCTTTTAAAGGACCATTTTCCAGTTTAGATGGAAATATGTCAACTAATAAGGAACCAAGGGGAGAACCCATAACAACCCCATCTATTTGGCGGTAATACTCCTTGTTAAATACAAATTAAACGTTCATAGTGCATTTTAGTAGTAATTCTTTCAATTTTCTTAGTGTGATCCCAATTTCTATTTTCCTTTCTACGAGTTGTAGTCGACAGTTTCTACAAGGAGGACGTTGGTAAATTGTGATGTTACTGTGGTGAGAGCTGTCTACTAGCCGAATTGGTAGACAGTAATTTACGTCAATATTTACGTTCCCAAGATTTGTCGTGAGAAAATATGAACAAAGATTGACTTTGCGTAGGCGGATGCAGTTAACATATAGAGGATTTGACATTCAAGAAACAGCCACAAATAGATGAAAGATTAACTTTACGTGAGAAACAACCAATCGGAAGACTGTGTTTGTTTGAATATCCATAGTAATGTACATGAAATATATAAATATGCGTTGATTTCCTTAATAAATGATCTGTTGCCTGACTCTTGCCTTCTGTCGTTACAGTAGTTCCACTTGTCTTTATTTTAAAACATTTTAAAACAACACATCTAAATTCTTATTATTTATGCGTTAGTTGGTTCTACGGTCAGTCTGAGAACTCGTCTTCTTACCCCTTTAATGTTATAATTATTTGTAATAGCAGCATTTCGCAATGACCAGATTACAGGAATTCAACCAAAACACAGAGAGAGATGAATTTAGGAATTTGTATTTGGCGGAATTATTATTCAAATCAAATAATAAATATATTAACAAACAACAGTAAGTATTTAAACAATACAGAGATAGAAATCGTCAATCACCACATCCGCCACATGTCGAATGTTTCCTTGCATATTTATAATGATGTCTCGGTTCGCTTGCAAGTCGCTGCGATCTTCTAACTGATTCTGTGATATTATTTTCATCAGTATCATCTGGACGTATTTCTGAATTATCTATAAAATAAATCAGGATTAGTAGCGGAATCATTAAAATTATAATCGGAACGACCTACCTCATTTATTTTCACTTGACCCAGGTGTCTGTTGTGAACTGAATGATCTTCGATGTCTAATGTCTTCACCATTCGATTTCCCAACACAAGGTCTATAGTCATTCCCTCTACAATAATGTACATCAGAAATCGTGGACATCAGATGTGTTCCGAGAACTCGAGATCTGAATAGTTTAGGAGGACTTCCATGGGTACTTGCATGCTCCGAATTGCGATATTCAAGTAGGAAGTTATCAACACATCTCTCTAACTCGTCAAAATGTTTAGGACTCATTGATGCTATGGCACTCTTTAATGTTCCTACAAAATTTTCTACCAACCCGTTAGACTGAGGATGACGTGGTGCTGTGTACAAATGACGACAACCCATATGTTTAAGCCAATCGCTGAAGTTCTTCTCAGTGAAATGAGTACCATTATCAGTAACTAAGACATCTAGAATTCCTTCTCGACTAAAAATCTTTCTCAACGCTCTGTGAGTGAATGTTGCATTAGGACTATCTGTAATTATAACTTCTGGCCATCTAGAATAAGAATCCACAATAATTAAAGCATAGTATGAATTTAAGAATGAACCACAGTAATCTGCATGAATACTCTGCCAAACCTCACAAGACGAAGGCCATGCTTTCCACGATGACTTCCCATAGGACATTTTGTGCAAACAACTGGAACAGCTCTTTCATCTCTTGCTAATGTCAGTATCAGTTTCCGGCCACCAGCACGTTAGACGTGAGAAGGATTTCATCGCATTAGCTTCCAGATGAGCAGAATCAAGATCATCCAGAATCGTAGATCTCAATGTCGGAAGAATAATAATCCTGTCATTCAGACATAGAAATCCTTCAGGATGAACTGAAATATCATCTCTTCGGTTATAAAAGTTCGAAAATCTTCCCTTACACTGAATATTCCACCTTACGAAGTAAAGTTTATAGAAATCTCAGTAAATAAAAAACACCTTTATTTATTTCTCATTTTCGTAATTTTATTTATATTTGAAGGCTGCATGGAATAATGAACCATTTCTTCAATTTCCTGGTGACGGAAACGCCATTGTGCCGACAATACATTTACATGATTTAACCAGGTATCGTTTTTGTAAACAACTAAATACTACTAGCCTTATACATTTTTCGCTTTAACTCCGTGGTCACACAACAGTAGTAAGATTTATCTTTCAGGTATATAAAAGTTTATAGTCGCACCATCAATTGCAGTTCCAACGGAGATGGATTTTCCATAACTGCAGTTACTGAATTTCCTCTCAGTGAGACTCTCGCGTTAAAGGGATATCTCGCAGAACGAATCCATCCGTGCTTCTGTCGAACCAAATCTTAGTAACATTTATCAACATAATGTTTAAATGTCGATCGAAAGCTTCGACGTGACCTACAAAAAAACTCCCATCCCGGGATTTGACGACAACTGGATTTCCGTGTCTAAATGCCGAAAGCAAAGTGAAATATGCGAATATTTTCCATTGTGCAAGGATGTTAACAACAAATACTCTAGGACGCCTACAATTTTGCATGTCGCCACTTGACACTGTTATTCCACGGAAACACTATGAAAATTTGACCGTTGCAGTAATATTTATAATGTTTCGCTCCGTACATCTGTTTTTGTTGATGGACTCGCCTTCAACCGTCTAGGTCTAATTCAAACAGCTTCACAATATGTATATTCATCTAGCCTGATGACTACATTTCAAAATGGTAGACTAAAATAATTTACAATTTTTTTTTATAATTTTGATTACAGCTTGATGCCACACCGTATTTTCAGTACAAGTATGGAATTTTCGGCATGGATATCGGTAGCCCAAATTTCTCAGGCCGACCATTGATATCGGGTGTGCGTCAGTAGGGGTTCGAATCCCGGACCATGTGCATGGTCGGCGAGAGTCCTAACCATTCAGTCAGCGCGAGGTTGGTGATCCACCGCCAATCACCATCAACGGGAGGGATTTGAAAGAGGTTACTTCATTCACTTACTTATCTAGGGAGCATTGTCTCAACTACAGGAGAAACGGACGGACGAGGATGTCAACTCGAGAATCGGGAAGGCGAGAAACACATTCATCAACCTGAAACCAATCTGGAAATCTTCGTCACTCAACTCAGCCTGCGTCAACAACAAAGTGATTCGGATTTTCAATACAAACGACGTCAAGTCAGTCAGTCAGTTCTTCTATACGGATGGATCAGAAACTTGGCCAGTGTGTCACAAACAATATTTCCAACAGTCTGTTGCAGACCTTTATCAATCATCAACTGTCTTCGCTGGCTATATACTGAAGATCAGATGGCCGGAAAGAAAGAAAGAAAGACCAACAAGAAACTATGGGAACAAACGAAACAAGAACCAATCGTTCAACAAATATACAGGAGAATGTGGAGATTGATCGGACACTCGGTGAGCTGAGGAGGCCGCTGGTTGACATCGCGCATCAGGCCAACGCTCGAGTGGAACCCGAAAGGGAAGCGACGTCCAAGTGTGACATGGAGGAGATTGTGTGAAGAGGAATTGAAATAGTATGGACTAACATGGATGCAGGTGAAAAGTACAGCAGAAGACAGAAGGAGGTGGAGACGTTGAAGCAGTTGAAACCCTATGTTCCACTAGGAACCCAAGGGAACAATAATAATAATAATACCGCGTCTGAGGAATAATGAATGTCTAAACCTTGCTTGGTTGATGCATGGTTCAAGTTCGTGACCCAGTGGTTAGTAGTAGTCAAGTGTCTGGAGCAGTGAACAGAACATAAACTAAATTTCCTTTTACCACAATATGTTTTTCATAAACCTTGGTATGGTGTGTTGCATTTAAAAAGTTACCCTTGTGTCCTTATCATTTACACCAACTGCACTATAAATTATTCAGACTATTGGCTATGATGAAATAATCGACCTGTGATCCAACTACTCAAGGGTATTGGGTGGTTGGAGGCTGTCGACTACTTAGGATTCGTGTTTATTGGCCTGGCCTTAATCGGCAACGTGCATCTGTGACCCTGGAGGAAGTCATGCCTCCTGCCTGTTGGAGATTCGAATTTGCGCCATCAACTCTAAGGTATTCCCAAAACTGATTGTCCTGATGTGAGGTTTACTGGATAAATTGATTGGTCGTCGAGGTGTAGACAGTCACACAAATCTAGCCATTGGTGTTGGCGCTGACTGAATGGTTAGGACTCTCGCCGACCATGCACATGGTCCGGGGTTCGAACCCCTACTGACGCACACCCGATATCAATGGTCGGCCTGAGAAATTTGGGCTACCGATATCCATGCCGAAAATTCCATACTTGTACTGAAAATACGGTGTGGCATCAAGCTGTAATCAAAATTCTAAATTATTTTAGTCTACCATTTTGCAATGTAGTCATCAGGCTAGATGAATATATATATTGTGAAGCTGTTTGAATTAGACCTAGACGGTTGAAGGCGAGTCCATCAACAAAAACAGATGTACGGAGCGAAACATTATAAATATTACTGCAACGGTCAAATTTTCATAGTGTTTCCGTGGAATAACAGTGTCAAGTGGCGACATGCAAAATTGTAGGCGTCCTAGAGTATTTGTTGTTAACATCCTTGCACAATGGAAAATATTCGCATATTTCACTTTGCTTTCGGCATTTAGACACGGAAATCCAGTTGTCGTCAAATCCCGGGATGGGAGTTTTTTTGTAGGTCACGTCGAAGCTTTCGATCGACATTTAAACATTATGTTGATAAATGTTACTAAGATTTGGTTCGACAGAAGCACGGATGGATTCGTTCTGCGAGATATCCCTTTAACGCGAGAGTCTCACTGAGAGGAAATTCAGTAACTGCAGTTATGGAAAATCCATCTCCGTTGGAACTGCAATTGATGGTGCGACTATAAACTTTTATATACCTGAAAGATAAATCTTACTACTGTTGTGTGACCACGGAGTTAAAGCGAAAAATGTATAAGGCTAGTAGTATTTAGTATTAGAATGGTGTATGGAGGGAGTTATGTGCATATGACGACGACCTTGCCGTCCGTCGGTTACGGACCATCATACTATGAGTTAGGATGCACGATTTTTCCGGTCAACTTTTGTTAAAGGCTCCTCTTCAAAATTCAGAGACAGTACAGCCAGCCAGCTTGTTCATCTTCCGATGGCGATAACTCACTGCTGCTACGCCCCTAATCACTATTTGCATAAATTCTTCCTCAGATCTTCAGAGCATTGTGAAAAACTTACATAATTTTAGTAACTGCTATGCAACCTACACTTATGACATGGCAGCATTTTCATATACATTCACTCCTAAAAAACATAACTGCCATGTGACATGTGAAGACAGCTACAGGTCAACAAAATCGTAAAGTGTGACTAAAATGCATCTCATTTCACATGATGGTTATCATCACTTGCACACACACTTGTATGCACTAATAACACGATATCTTCATTCATGACAAAAAATAGTTCCATGGTACACAGTTTTCTGCGTATATTTCGACTGACATTTGTATATCTACAAATGTGGTCTTGCTAATCTCTTTACAAGTGTAGGTTGCATAGCAGTTACTAAAATTATGTAAGTTTTTCACAATGCTCTGAAGATCTGAGGAAGAATTTATGCAAATAGTGATTAGGGGCGTAGCAGCAGTGAGTTATCGCCATCGGAAGATGAACAAGCTGGCTGGCTGTACTGTCTCTGAATTTTGAAGAGGAGCCTTTAACAAAAGTTGACCGGAAAAATCGTGCATCCTAACTCATAGTATGATGGTCCGTAACCGACGGACGGCAAGGTCGTCGTCATATGCACATAACTCCCTCCATACACCATTCTAATACTAAATACTACTAGCCTTATACATTTTTCGCTTTAACTCCGTGGTCACACAACAGTAGTAAGATTTATCTTTCAGGTATATAAAAGTTTATAGTCGCACCATCAATTGCAGTTCCAACGGAGATGGATTTTCCATAACTGCAGTTACTGAATTTCCTCTCAGTGAGACTCTCGCGTTAAAGGGATATCTCGCAGAACGAATCCATCCGTGCTTCTGTCGAACCAAATCTTAGTAACATTTATCAACATAATGTTTAAATGTCGATCGAAAGCTTCGACGTGACCTACAAAAAAACTCCCATCCCGGGATTTGACGACAACTGGATTTCCGTGTCTAAATGCCGAAAGCAAAGTAAAATATGCGAATATTTTCCATTGTGCAAGGATGTTAACAACAAATACTCTAGGACGCCTACAATTTTGCATGTCGCCACTTGACACTGTTATTCCACGGAAACACTATGAAAATTTGACCGTTGCAGTAATATTTATAATGTTTCGCTCCGTACATCTGTTTTTGTTGATGGACTCGCCTTCAACCGTCTAGGTCTAATTCAAACAGCTTCACAATATGTATATTCATCTAGCCTGATGACTACATTTCAAAATGGTAGACTAAAATAATCTACAATTTTTTTTTATAATTTTGATTACAGCTTGATGCCACACCGTATTTTCAGTACAAGTATGGAATTTTCGGCATGGATATCGGTAGCCCAAATTTCTCAGGCCGACCATTGATATCGGGTGTGCGTCAGTAGGGGTTCGAATCCCGGACCATGTGCATGGTCGGCGAGAGTCCTAACCATTCAGTCAGCGCGAGGTTGGTGATCCACCGCCAATCACCATCAACGGGAGGGATTTGAAAGAGGTTACTTCATTCACTTACTTATCTAGGGAGCATTGTCTCAACTACAGGAGAAACGGACGGACGAGGATGTCAACTCGAGAATCGGGAAGGCGAGAAACACATTCATCAACCTGAAACCAATCTGGAAATCTTCGTCACTCAACTCAGCCTGCGTCAACAACAAAGTGATTCGGATTTTCAATACAAACGACGTCAAGTCAGTCAGTCAGTTCTTCTATACGGATGGATCAGAAACTTGGCCAGTGTGTCACAAACAATATTTCCAACAGTCTGTTGCAGACCTTTATCAATCATCAACTGTCTTCGCTGGCTATATACTGAAGATCAGATGGCCGGAAAGAAAGAAAGAAAGACCAACAAGAAACTATGGGAACAAACGAAACAAGAACCAATCGTTCAACAAATATACAGGAGAATGTGGAGATTGATCGGACACTCGGTGAGCTGAGGAGGCCGCTGGTTGACATCGCGCATCAGGCCAACGCTCGAGTGGAACCCGAAAGGGAAGCGACGTCCAAGTGTGACATGGAGGAGATTGTGTGAAGAGGAATTGAAATAGTATGGACTAACATGGATGCAGGTGAAAAGTACAGCAGAAGACAGAAGGAGGTGGAGACGTTGAAGCAGTTGAAACCCTATGTTCCACTAGGAACCCAAGGGAACAATATTAATAATAATACCGCGTCTGAGGAATAATGAATGTCTAAACCTTGCTTGGTTGATGCATGGTTCAAGTTCGTGACCCAGTGGTTAGTAGTAGTCAAGTGTCTGGAGCACTGAACAGAACATAAACTAAATTTCCTTTTACCACAATATGTTTTTCATAAACCTTGGTATGGTGTGTTGCATTTAAAAAGTTACCCTTGTGTCCTTATCATCTACACCAACTGCACTATAAATTATTCAGACTATTGGCTATGATGAAATAATCGACCTGTGATCCAACTACTCAAGGGTATTGGGTGGTTGGAGGCTGTCGACTACTTAGGATTCGTGTTTATTGGCCTGGCCTTAATCGGCAACGTGCATCTGTGACCCTGGAGGAAGTCATGCCTCCTGCCTGTTGGAGATTCGAATTTGCGCCATCAACTCTAAGGTATTCCCAAAACTGATTGTCCTGATGTGAGGTTTACTGGATAAATTGATTGGTCGTCGAGGTGTAGACAGTCACACAAATCTAGCCATTGGTGTTGGCGCTGACTGAATGGTTAGGACTCTCGCCGACCATGCACATGGTCCGGGGTTCGAACCCCTACTGACGCACACCCGATATCAATGGTCGGCCTGAGAAATTTGGGCTACCGATATCCATGCCGAAAATTCCATACTTGTACTGAAAATACGGTGTGGCATCAAGCTGTAATCAAAATTCTAAATTATTTTAGTCTACCATTTTGCAATGTAGTCATCAGGCTAGATGAATATATATATTGTGAAGCTGTTTGAATTAGACCTAGACGGTTGAAGGCGAGTCCATCAACAAAAACAGATGTACGGAGCGAAACATTATAAATATTACTGCAACGGTCAAATTTTCATAGTGTTTCCGTGGAATAACAGTGTCAAGTGGCGACATGCAAAATTGTAGGCGTCCTAGAGTATTTGTTGTTAACATCCTTGCACAATGGAAAATATTCGCATATTTCACTTTGCTTTCGGCATTTAGACACGGAAATCCAGTTGTCGTCAAATCCCGGGATGGGAGTTTTTTTGTAGGTCACGTCGAAGCTTTCGATCGACATTTAAACATTATGTTGATAAATGTTACTAAGATTTGGTTCGACAGAAGCACGGATGGATTCGTTCTGCGAGATATCCCTTTAACGCGAGAGTCTCACTGAGAGGAAATTCAGTAACTGCAGTTATGGAAAATCCATCTCCGTTGGAACTGCAATTGATGGTGCGACTATAAACTTTTATATACCTGAAAGATAAATCTTACTACTGTTGTGTGACCACGGAGTTAAAGCGAAAAATGTATAAGGCTAGTAGTATTTAGTATTAGAATGGTGTATGGAGGGAGTTATGTGCATATGACGACGACCTTGCCGTCCGTCGGTTACGGACCATCATACTATGAGTTAGGATGCACGATTTTTCCGGTCAACTTTTGTTAAAGGCTCCTCTTCAAAATTCAGAGACAGTACAGCCAGCCAGCTTGTTCATCTTCCGATGGCGATAACTCACTGCTGCTACGCCCCTAATCACTATTTGCATAAATTCTTCCTCAGATCTTCAGAGCATTGTGAAAAACTTACATAATTTTAGTAACTGCTATGCAACCTACACTTATGACATGGCAGCATTTTCATATACATTCACTCCTAAAAAACATAACTGCCATGTGACATGTGAAGACAGCTACAGGTCAACAAAATCGTAAAGTGTGACTAAAATGCATCTCATTTCACATGATGGTTATCATCACTTGCACACACACTTGTATGCACTAATAACACGATATCTTCATTCATGACAAAAAATAGTTCCATGGTACACAGTTTTCTGCGTATATTTCGACTGACATTTGTATATCTACAAATGTGGTCTTGCTAATCTCTTTACAAGTGTAGGTTGCATAGCAGTTACTAAAATTATGTAAGTTTTTCACAATGCTCTGAAGATCTGAGGAAGAATTTATGCAAATAGTGATTAGGGGCGTAGCAGCAGTGAGTTATCGCCATCGGAAGATGAACAAGCTGGCTGGCTGTACTGTCTCTGAATTTTGAAGAGGAGCCTTTAACAAAAGTTGACCGGAAAAATCGTGCATCCTAACTCATAGTATGATGGTCCGTAACCGACGGACGGCAAAGTCGTCGTCATATGCACATAACTCCCTCCATACACCATTCTAATACTAAATACTACTAGCCTTATACATTTTTCGCTTTAACTCCGTGGTCACACAACAGTAGTAAGATTTATCTTTCAGGTATATAAAAGTTTATAGTCGCACCATCAATTGCAGTTCCAACGGAGATGGATTTTCCATAACTGCAGTTACTGAATTTCCTCTCAGTGAGACTCTCGCGTTAAAGGGATATCTCGCAGAACGAATCCATCCGTGCTTCTGTCGAACCAAATCTTAGTAACATTTATCAACATAATGTTTAAATGTCGATCGAAAGCTTCGACGTGACCTACAAAAAAACTCCCATCCCGGGATTTGACGACAACTGGATTTCCGTGTCTAAATGCCGAAAGCAAAGTAAAATATGCGAATATTTTCCATTGTGCAAGGATGTTAACAACAAATACTCTAGGACGCCTACAATTTTGCATGTCGCCACTTGACACTGTTATTCCACGGAAACACTATGAAAATTTGACCGTTGCAGTAATATTTATAATGTTTCGCTCCGTACATCTGTTTTTGTTGATGGACTCGCCTTCAACCGTCTAGGTCTAATTCAAACAGCTTCACAATATGTATATTCATCTAGCCTGATGACTACATTTCAAAATGGTAGACTAAAATAATCTACAATTTTTTTTTATAATTTTGATTACAGCTTGATGCCACACCGTATTTTCAGTACAAGTATGGAATTTTCGGCATGGATATCGGTAGCCCAAATTTCTCAGGCCGACCATTGATATCGGGTGTGCGTCAGTAGGGGTTCGAATCCCGGACCATGTGCATGGTCGGCGAGAGTCCTAACCATTCAGTCAGCGCGAGGTTGGTGATCCACCGCCAATCACCATCAACGGGAGGGATTTGAAAGAGGTTACTTCATTCACTTACTTATCTAGGGAGCATTGTCTCAACTACAGGAGAAACGGACGGACGAGGATGTCAACTCGAGAATCGGGAAGGCGAGAAACACATTCATCAACCTGAAACCAATCTGGAAATCTTCGTCACTCAACTCAGCCTGCGTCAACAACAAAGTGATTCGGATTTTCAATACAAACGACGTCAAGTCAGTCAGTCAGTTCTTCTATACGGATGGATCAGAAACTTGGCCAGTGTGTCACAAACAATATTTCCAACAGTCTGTTGCAGACCTTTATCAATCATCAACTGTCTTCGCTGGCTATATACTGAAGATCAGATGGCCGGAAAGAAAGAAAGAAAGACCAACAAGAAACTATGGGAACAAACGAAACAAGAACCAATCGTTCAACAAATATACAGGAGAATGTGGAGATTGATCGGACACTCGGTGAGCTGAGGAGGCCGCTGGTTGACATCGCGCATCAGGCCAACGCTCGAGTGGAACCCGAAAGGGAAGCGACGTCCAAGTGTGACATGGAGGAGATTGTGTGAAGAGGAATTGAAATAGTATGGACTAACATGGATGCAGGTGAAAAGTACAGCAGAAGACAGAAGGAGGTGGAGACGTTGAAGCAGTTGAAACCCTATGTTCCACTAGGAACCCAAGGGAACAATATTAATAATAATACCGCGTCTGAGGAATAATGAATGTCTAAACCTTGCTTGGTTGATGCATGGTTCAAGTTCGTGACCCAGTGGTTAGTAGTAGTCAAGTGTCTGGAGCACTGAACAGAACATAAACTAAATTTCCTTTTACCACAATATGTTTTTCATAAACCTTGGTATGGTGTGTTGCATTTAAAAAGTTACCCTTGTGTCCTTATCATCTACACCAACTGCACTATAAATTATTCAGACTATTGGCTATGATGAAATAATCGACCTGTGATCCAACTACTCAAGGGTATTGGGTGGTTGGAGGCTGTCGACTACTTAGGATTCGTGTTTATTGGCCTGGCCTTAATCGGCAACGTGCATCTGTGACCCTGGAGGAAGTCATGCCTCCTGCCTGTTGGAGATTCGAATTTGCGCCATCAACTCTAAGGTATTCCCAAAACTGATTGTCCTGATGTGAGGTTTACTGGATAAATTGATTGGTCGTCGAGGTGTAGACAGTCACACAAATCTAGCCATTGGTGTTGGCGCTGACTGAATGGTTAGGACTCTCGCCGACCATGCACATGGTCCGGGATTCGAACCCCTACTGACGCACACCCGATATCAATGGTCGGCCTGAGAAATTTGGGCTACCGATATCCATGCCGAAAATTCCATACTTGTACTGAAAATACGGTGTGGCATCAAGCTGTAATCAAAATTCTAAATTATTTTAGTCTACCATTTTGCAATGTAGTCATCAGGCTAGATGAATATATATATTGTGAAGCTGTTTGAATTAGACCTAGACGGTTGAAGGCGAGTCCATCAACAAAAACAGATGTACGGAGCGAAACATTATAAATATTACTGCAACGGTCAAATTTTCATAGTGTTTCCGTGGAATAACAGTGTCAAGTGGCGACATGCAAAATTGTAGGCGTCCTAGAGTATTTGTTGTTAACATCCTTGCACAATGGAAAATATTCGCATATTTCACTTTGCTTTCGGCATTTAGACACGGAAATCCAGTTGTCGTCAAATCCCGGGATGGGAGTTTTTTTGTAGGTCACGTCGAAGCTTTCGATCGACATTTAAACATTATGTTGATAAATGTTACTAAGATTTGGTTCGACAGAAGCACGGATGGATTCGTTCTGCGAGATATCCCTTTAACGCGAGAGTCTCACTGAGAGGAAATTCAGTAACTGCAGTTATGGAAAATCCATCTCCGTTGGAACTGCAATTGATGGTGCGACTATAAACTTTTATATACCTGAAAGATAAATCTTACTACTGTTGTGTGACCACGGAGTTAAAGCGAAAAATGTATAAGGCTAGTAGTATTTAGTATTAGAATGGTGTATGGAGGGAGTTATGTGCATATGACGACGACCTTGCCGTCCGTCGGTTACGGACCATCATACTATGAGTTAGGATGCACGATTTTTCCGGTCAACTTTTGTTAAAGGCTCCTCTTCAAAATTCAGAGACAGTACAGCCAGCCAGCTTGTTCATCTTCCGATGGCGATAACTCACTGCTGCTACGCCCCTAATCACTATTTGCATAAATTCTTCCTCAGATCTTCAGAGCATTGTGAAAAACTTACATAATTTTAGTAACTGCTATGCAACCTACACTTATGACATGGCAGCATTTTCATATACATTCACTCCTAAAAAACATAACTGCCATGTGACATGTGAAGACAGCTACAGGTCAACAAAATCGTAAAGTGTGACTAAAATGCATCTCATTTCACATGATGGTTATCATCACTTGCACACACACTTGTATGCACTAATAACACGATATCTTCATTCATGACAAAAAATAGTTCCATGGTACACAGTTTTCTGCGTATATTTCGACTGACATTTGTATATCTACAAATGTGGTCTTGCTAATCTCTTTACAAGTGTAGGTTGCATAGCAGTTACTAAAATTATGTAAGTTTTTCACAATGCTCTGAAGATCTGAGGAAGAATTTATGCAAATAGTGATTAGGGGCGTAGCAGCAGTGAGTTATCGCCATCGGAAGATGAACAAGCTGGCTGGCTGTACTGTCTCTGAATTTTGAAGAGGAGCCTTTAACAAAAGTTGACCGGAAAAATCGTGCATCCTAACTCATAGTATGATGGTCCGTAACCGACGGACGGCAAGGTCGTCGTCATATGCACATAACTCCCTCCATACACCATTCTAATACTAAATACTACTAGCCTTATACATTTTTCGCTTTAACTCCGTGGTCACACAACAGTAGTAAGATTTATCTTTCAGGTATATAAAAGTTTATAGTCGCACCATCAATTGCAGTTCCAACGGAGATGGATTTTCCATAACTGCAGTTACTGAATTTCCTCTCAGTGAGACTCTCGCGTTAAAGGGATATCTCGCAGAACGAATCCATCCGTGCTTCTGTCGAACCAAATCTTAGTAACATTTATCAACATAATGTTTAAATGTCGATCGAAAGCTTCGACGTGACCTACAAAAAAACTCCCATCCCGGGATTTGACGACAACTGGATTTCCGTGTCTAAATGCCGAAAGCAAAGTAAAATATGCGAATATTTTCCATTGTGCAAGGATGTTAACAACAAATACTCTAGGACGCCTACAATTTTGCATGTCGCCACTTGACACTGTTATTCCACGGAAACACTATGAAAATTTGACCGTTGCAGTAATATTTATAATGTTTCGCTCCGTACATCTGTTTTTGTTGATGGACTCGCCTTCAACCGTCTAGGTCTAATTCAAACAGCTTCACAATATGTATATTCATCTAGCCTGATGACTACATTTCAAAATGGTAGACTAAAATAATCTACAATTTTTTTTTATAATTTTGATTACAGCTTGATGCCACACCGTATTTTCAGTACAAGTATGGAATTTTCGGCATGGATATCGGTAGCCCAAATTTCTCAGGCCGACCATTGATATCGGGTGTGCGTCAGTAGGGGTTCGAATCCCGGACCATGTGCATGGTCGGCGAGAGTCCTAACCATTCAGTCAGCGCGAGGTTGGTGATCCACCGCCAATCACCATCAACGGGAGGGATTTGAAAGAGGTTACTTCATTCACTTACTTATCTAGGGAGCATTGTCTCAACTACAGGAGAAACGGACGGACGAGGATGTCAACTCGAGAATCGGGAAGGCGAGAAACACATTCATCAACCTGAAACCAATCTGGAAATCTTCGTCACTCAACTCAGCCTGCGTCAACAACAAAGTGATTCGGATTTTCAATACAAACGACGTCAAGTCAGTCAGTCAGTTCTTCTATACGGATGGATCAGAAACTTGGCCAGTGTGTCACAAACAATATTTCCAACAGTCTGTTGCAGACCTTTATCAATCATCAACTGTCTTCGCTGGCTATATACTGAAGATCAGATGGCCGGAAAGAAAGAAAGAAAGACCAACAAGAAACTATGGGAACAAACGAAACAAGAACCAATCGTTCAACAAATATACAGGAGAATGTGGAGATTGATCGGACACTCGGTGAGCTGAGGAGGCCGCTGGTTGACATCGCGCATCAGGCCAACGCTCGAGTGGAACCCGAAAGGGAAGCGACGTCCAAGTGTGACATGGAGGAGATTGTGTGAAGAGGAATTGAAATAGTATGGACTAACATGGATGCAGGTGAAAAGTACAGCAGAAGACAGAAGGAGGTGGAGACGTTGAAGCAGTTGAAACCCTATGTTCCACTAGGAACCCAAGGGAACAATATTAATAATAATACCGCGTCTGAGGAATAATGAATGTCTAAACCTTGCTTGGTTGATGCATGGTTCAAGTTCGTGACCCAGTGGTTAGTAGTAGTCAAGTGTCTGGAGCACTGAACAGAACATAAACTAAATTTCCTTTTACCACAATATGTTTTTCATAAACCTTGGTATGGTGTGTTGCATTTAAAAAGTTACCCTTGTGTCCTTATCATTTACACCAACTGCACTATAAATTATTCAGACTATTGGCTATGATGAAATAATCGACCTGTGATCCAACTACTCAAGGGTATTGGGTGGTTGGAGGCTGTCGACTACTTAGGATTCGTGTTTATTGGCCTGGCCTTAATCGGCAACGTGCATCTGTGACCCTGGAGGAAGTCATGCCTCCTGCCTGTTGGAGATTCGAATTTGCGCCATCAACTCTAAGGTATTCCCAAAACTGATTGTCCTGATGTGAGGTTTACTGGATAAATTGATTGGTCGTCGAGGTGTAGACAGTCACACAAATCTAGCCATTGGTGTTGGCGCTGACTGAATGGTTAGGACTCTCGCCGACCATGCACATGGTCCGGGGTTCGAACCCCTACTGACGCACACCCGATATCAATGGTCGGCCTGAGAAATTTGGGCTACCGATATCCATGCCGAAAATTCCATACTTGTACTGAAAATACGGTGTGGCATCAAGCTGTAATCAAAATTCTAAATTATTTTAGTCTACCATTTTGCAATGTAGTCATCAGGCTAGATGAATATACATATTGTGAAGCTGTTTGAATTAGACCTAGACGGTTGAAGGCGAGTCCATCAACAAAAACAGATGTACGGAGCGAAACATTATAAATATTACTGCAACGGTCAAATTTTCATAGTGTTTCCGTGGAATAACAGTGTCAAGTGGCGACATGCAAAATTGTAGGCGTCCTAGAGTATTTGTTGTTAACATCCTTGCACAATGGAAAATATTCGCATATTTCACTTTGCTTTCGGCATTTAGACACGGAAATCCAGTTGTCGTCAAATCCCGGGATGGGAGTTTTTTTGTAGGTCACGTCGAAGCTTTCGATCGACATTTAAACATTATGTTGATAAATGTTACTAAGATTTGGTTCGACAGAAGCACGGATGGATTCGTTCTGCGAGATATCCCTTTAACGCGAGAGTCTCACTGAGAGGAAATTCAGTAACTGCAGTTATGGAAAATCCATCTCCGTTGGAACTGCAATTGATGGTGCGACTATAAACTTTTATATACCTGAAAGATAAATCTTACTACTGTTGTGTGACCACGGAGTTAAAGCGAAAAATGTATAAGGCTAGTAGTATTTAGTATTAGAATGGTGTATGGAGGGAGTTATGTGCATATGACGACGACCTTGCCGTCCGTCGGTTACGGACCATCATACTATGAGTTAGGATGCACGATTTTTCCGGTCAACTTTTGTTAAAGGCTCCTCTTCAAAATTCAGAGACAGTACAGCCAGCCAGCTTGTTCATCTTCCGATGGCGATAACTCACTGCTGCTACGCCCCTAATCACTATTTGCATAAATTCTTCCTCAGATCTTCAGAGCATTGTGAAAAACTTACATAATTTTAGTAACTGCTATGCAACCTACACTTATGACATGGCAGCATTTTCATATACATTCACTCCTAAAAAACATAACTGCCATGTGACATGTGAAGACAGCTACAGGTCAACAAAATCGTAAAGTGTGACTAAAATGCATCTCATTTCACATGATGGTTATCATCACTTGCACACACACTTGTATGCACTAATAACACGATATCTTCATTCATGACAAAAAATAGTTCCATGGTACACAGTTTTCTGCGTATATTTCGACTGACATTTGTATATCTACAAATGTGGTCTTGCTAATCTCTTTACAAGTGTAGGTTGCATAGCAGTTACTAAAATTATGTAAGTTTTTCACAATGCTCTGAAGATCTGAGGAAGAATTTATGCAAATAGTGATTAGGGGCGTAGCAGCAGTGAGTTATCGCCATCGGAAGATGAACAAGCTGGCTGGCTGTACTGTCTCTGAATTTTGAAGAGGAGCCTTTAACAAAAGTTGACCGGAAAAATCGTGCATCCTAACTCATAGTATGATGGTCCGTAACCGACGGACGGCAAGGTCGTCGTCATATGCACATAACTCCCTCCATACACCATTCTAATACTAAATACTACTAGCCTTATACATTTTTCGCTTTAACTCCGTGGTCACACAACAGTAGTAAGATTTATCTTTCAGGTATATAAAAGTTTATAGTCGCACCATCAATTGCAGTTCCAACGGAGATGGATTTTCCATAACTGCAGTTACTGAATTTCCTCTCAGTGAGACTCTCGCGTTAAAGGGATATCTCGCAGAACGAATCCATCCGTGCTTCTGTCGAACCAAATCTTAGTAACATTTATCAACATAATGTTTAAATGTCGATCGAAAGCTTCGACGTGACCTACAAAAAAACTCCCATCCCGGGATTTGACGACAACTGGATTTCCGTGTCTAAATGCCGAAAGCAAAGTAAAATATGCGAATATTTTCCATTGTGCAAGGATGTTAACAACAAATACTCTAGGACGCCTACAATTTTGCATGTCGCCACTTGACACTGTTATTCCACGGAAACACTATGAAAATTTGACCGTTGCAGTAATATTTATAATGTTTCGCTCCGTACATCTGTTTTTGTTGATGGACTCGCCTTCAACCGTCTAGGTCTAATTCAAACAGCTTCACAATATGTATATTCATCTAGCCTGATGACTACATTTCAAAATGGTAGACTAAAATAATCTACAATTTTTTTTTATAATTTTGATTACAGCTTGATGCCACACCGTATTTTCAGTACAAGTATGGAATTTTCGGCATGGATATCGGTAGCCCAAATTTCTCAGGCCGACCATTGATATCGGGTGTGCGTCAGTAGGGGTTCGAATCCCGGACCATGTGCATGGTCGGCGAGAGTCCTAACCATTCAGTCAGCGCGAGGTTGGTGATCCACCGCCAATCACCATCAACGGGAGGGATTTGAAAGAGGTTACTTCATTCACTTACTTATCTAGGGAGCATTGTCTCAACTACAGGAGAAACGGACGGACGAGGATGTCAACTCGAGAATCGGGAAGGCGAGAAACACATTCATCAACCTGAAACCAATCTGGAAATCTTCGTCACTCAACTCAGCCTGCGTCAACAACAAAGTGATTCGGATTTTCAATACAAACGACGTCAAGTCAGTCAGTCAGTTCTTCTATACGGATGGATCAGAAACTTGGCCAGTGTGTCACAAACAATATTTCCAACAGTCTGTTGCAGACCTTTATCAATCATCAACTGTCTTCGCTGGCTATATACTGAAGATCAGATGGCCGGAAAGAAAGAAAGAAAGACCAACAAGAAACTATGGGAACAAACGAAACAAGAACCAATCGTTCAACAAATATACAGGAGAATGTGGAGATTGATCGGACACTCGGTGAGCTGAGGAGGCCGCTGGTTGACATCGCGCATCAGGCCAACGCTCGAGTGGAACCCGAAAGGGAAGCGACGTCCAAGTGTGACATGGAGGAGATTGTGTGAAGAGGAATTGAAATAGTATGGACTAACATGGATGCAGGTGAAAAGTACAGCAGAAGACAGAAGGAGGTGGAGACGTTGAAGCAGTTGAAACCCTATGTTCCACTAGGAACCCAAGGGAACAATAATAATAATAATAATACCGCGTCTGAGGAATAATGAATGTCTAAACCTTGCTTGGTTGATGCATGGTTCAAGTTCGTGACCCAGTGGTTAGTAGTAGTCAAGTGTCTGGAGCAGTGAACAGAACAGAACATAAACTAAATTTCCTTTTACCACAATATGTTTTTCATAAACCTTGGTATGGTGTGTTGCATTTAAAAAGTTACCCTTGTGTCCTTATCATCTACACCAACTGCACTATAAATTATTCAGACTATTGGCTATGATGAAATAATCGACCTGTGATCCAACTACTCAAGGGTATTGGGTGGTTGGAGGCTGTCGACTACTTAGGATTCGTGTTTATTGGCCTGGCCTTAATCGGCAACGTGCATCTGTGACCCTGGAGGAAGTCATGCCTCCTGCCTGTTGGAGATTCGAATTTGCGCCATCAACTCTAAGGTATTCCCAAAACTGATTGTCCTGATGTGAGGTTTACTGGATAAATTGATTGGTCGTCGAGGTGTAGACAGTCACACAAATCTAGCCATTGGTGTTGGCGCTGACTGAATGGTTAGGACTCTCGCCGACCATGCACATGGTCCGGGGTTCGAACCCCTACTGACGCACACCCGATATCAATGGTCGGCCTGAGAAATTTGGGCTACCGATATCCATGCCGAAAATTCCATACTTGTACTGAAAATACGGTGTGGCATCAAGCTGTAATCAAAATTCTAAATTATTTTAGTCTACCATTTTGCAATGTAGTCATCAGGCTAGATGAATATATATATTGTGAAGCTGTTTGAATTAGACCTAGACGGTTGAAGGCGAGTCCATCAACAAAAACAGATGTACGGAGCGAAACATTATAAATATTACTGCAACGGTCAAATTTTCATAGTGTTTCCGTGGAATAACAGTGTCAAGTGGCGACATGCAAAATTGTAGGCGTCCTAGAGTATTTGTTGTTAACATCCTTGCACAATGGAAAATATTCGCATATTTCACTTTGCTTTCGGCATTTAGACACGGAAATCCAGTTGTCGTCAAATCCCGGGATGGGAGTTTTTTTGTAGGTCACGTCGAAGCTTTCGATCGACATTTAAACATTATGTTGATAAATGTTACTAAGATTTGGTTCGACAGAAGCACGGATGGATTCGTTCTGCGAGATATCCCTTTAACGCGAGAGTCTCACTGAGAGGAAATTCAGTAACTGCAGTTATGGAAAATCCATCTCCGTTGGAACTGCAATTGATGGTGCGACTATAAACTTTTATATACCTGAAAGATAAATCTTACTACTGTTGTGTGACCACGGAGTTAAAGCGAAAAATGTATAAGGCTAGTAGTATTTAGTATTAGAATGGTGTATGGAGGGAGTTATGTGCATATGACGACGACCTTGCCGTCCGTCGGTTACGGACCATCATACTATGAGTTAGGATGCACGATTTTTCCGGTCAACTTTTGTTAAAGGCTCCTCTTCAAAATTCAGAGACAGTACAGCCAGCCAGCTTGTTCATCTTCCGATGGCGATAACTCACTGCTGCTACGCCCCTAATCACTATTTGCATAAATTCTTCCTCAGATCTTCAGAGCATTGTGAAAAACTTACATAATTTTAGTAACTGCTATGCAACCTACACTTATGACATGGCAGCATTTTCATATACATTCACTCCTAAAAAACATAACTGCCATGTGACATGTGAAGACAGCTACAGGTCAACAAAATCGTAAAGTGTGACTAAAATGCATCTCATTTCACATGATGGTTATCATCACTTGCACACACACTTGTATGCACTAATAACACGATATCTTCATTCATGACAAAAAATAGTTCCATGGTACACAGTTTTCTGCGTATATTTCGACTGACATTTGTATATCTACAAATGTGGTCTTGCTAATCTCTTTACAAGTGTAGGTTGCATAGCAGTTACTAAAATTATGTAAGTTTTTCACAATGCTCTGAAGATCTGAGGAAGAATTTATGCAAATAGTGATTAGGGGCGTAGCAGCAGTGAGTTATCGCCATCGGAAGATGAACAAGCTGGCTGGCTGTACTGTCTCTGAATTTTGAAGAGGAGCCTTTAACAAAAGTTGACCGGAAAAATCGTGCATCCTAACTCATAGTATGATGGTCCGTAACCGACGGACGGCAAGGTCGTCGTCATATGCACATAACTCCCTCCATACACCATTCTAATACTAAATACTACTAGCCTTATACATTTTTCGCTTTAACTCCGTGGTCACACAACAGTAGTAAGATTTATCTTTCAGGTATATAAAAGTTTATAGTCGCACCATCAATTGCAGTTCCAACGGAGATGGATTTTCCATAACTGCAGTTACTGAATTTCCTCTCAGTGAGACTCTCGCGTTAAAGGGATATCTCGCAGAACGAATCCATCCGTGCTTCTGTCGAACCAAATCTTAGTAACATTTATCAACATAATGTTTAAATGTCGATCGAAAGCTTCGACGTGACCTACAAAAAAACTCCCATCCCGGGATTTGACGACAACTGGATTTCCGTGTCTAAATGCCGAAAGCAAAGTGAAATATGCGAATATTTTCCATTGTGCAAGGATGTTAACAACAAATACTCTAGGACGCCTACAATTTTGCATGTCGCCACTTGACACTGTTATTCCACGGAAACACTATGAAAATTTGACCGTTGCAGTAATATTTATAATGTTTCGCTCCGTACATCTGTTTTTGCTGGTGGATTCGCCTTCAACCGTCTAGGTCTAATTCAAACAGCTTCACAATATATATATTCATCTAGCCTGATGACTACATTGCAAAATGGTAGACTAAAATAATTTATAATTTTGATTACAGCTTGATGCCACACCGTATTTTCAGTACAAGTATGGAATTTTCGGCATGGATATCGGTAGCCCAAATTTCTCAGGCCGACCATTGATATCGGGTGTGCGTCAGTAGGGGTTCGAATCCCGGACCATGTGCATGGTCGGCGAGAGTCCTAACCATTCAGTCAGCGCGAGGTTGGTGATCCACCGCCAATCACCATCAACGGGAGGGATTTGAAAGAGGTTACTTCATTCACTTACTTATCTAGGGAGCATTGTCTCAACTACAGGAGAAACGGACGGACGAGGATGTCAACTCGAGAATCGGGAAGGCGAGAAACACATTCATCAACCTGAAACCAATCTGGAAATCTTCGTCACTCAACTCAGCCTGCGTCAACAACAAAGTGATTCGGATTTTCAATACAAACGACGTCAAGTCAGTCAGTCAGTTCTTCTATACGGATGGATCAGAAACTTGGCCAGTGTGTCACAAACAATATTTCCAACAGTCTGTTGCAGACCTTTATCAATCATCAACTGTCTTCGCTGGCTATATACTGAAGATCAGATGGCCGGAAAGAAAGAAAGAAAGACCAACAAGAAACTATGGGAACAAACGAAACAAGAACCAATCGTTCAACAAATATACAGGAGAATGTGGAGATTGATCGGACACTCGGTGAGCTGAGGAGGCCGCTGGTTGACATCGCGCATCAGGCCAACGCTCGAGTGGAACCCGAAAGGGAAGCGACGTCCAAGTGTGACATGGAGGAGATTGTGTGAAGAGGAATTGAAATAGTATGGACTAACATGGATGCAGGTGAAAAGTACAGCAGAAGACAGAAGGAGGTGGAGACGTTGAAGCAGTTGAAACCCTATGTTCCACTAGGAACCCAAGGGAACAATAATAATAATAATAATACCGCGTCTGAGGAATAATGAATGTCTAAACCTTGCTTGGTTGATGCATGGTTCAAGTTCGTGACCCAGTGGTTAGTAGTAGTCAAGTGTCTGGAGCAGTGAACAGAACAGAACATAAACTAAATTTCCTTTTACCACAATATGTTTTTCATAAACCTTGGTATGGTGTGTTGCATTTAAAAAGTTACCCTTGTGTCCTTATCATCTACACCAACTGCACTATAAATTATTCAGACTATTGGCTATGATGAAATAATCGACCTGTGATCCAACTACTCAAGGGTATTGGGTGGTTGGAGGCTGTCGACTACTTAGGATTCGTGTTTATTGGCCTGGCCTTAATCGGCAACGTGCATCTGTGACCCTGGAGGAAGTCATGCCTCCTGCCTGTTGGAGATTCGAATTTGCGCCATCAACTCTAAGGTATTCCCAAAACTGATTGTCCTGATGTGAGGTTTACTGGATAAATTGATTGGTCGTCGAGGTGTAGACAGTCACACAAATCTAGCCATTGGTGTTGGCGCTGACTGAATGGTTAGGACTCTCGCCGACCATGCACATGGTCCGGGGTTCGAACCCCTACTGACGCACACCCGATATCAATGGTCGGCCTGAGAAATTTGGGCTACCGATATCCATGCCGAAAATTCCATACTTGTACTGAAAATACGGTGTGGCATCAAGCTGTAATCAAAATTCTAAATTATTTTAGTCTACCATTTTGCAATGTAGTCATCAGGCTAGATGAATATATATATTGTGAAGCTGTTTGAATTAGACCTAGACGGTTGAAGGCGAGTCCATCAACAAAAACAGATGTACGGAGCGAAACATTATAAATATTACTGCAACGGTCAAATTTTCATAGTGTTTCCGTGGAATAACAGTGTCAAGTGGCGACATGCAAAATTGTAGGCGTCCTAGAGTATTTGTTGTTAACATCCTTGCACAATGGAAAATATTCGCATATTTCACTTTGCTTTCGGCATTTAGACACGGAAATCCAGTTGTCGTCAAATCCCGGGATGGGAGTTTTTTTGTAGGTCACGTCGAAGCTTTCGATCGACATTTAAACATTATGTTGATAAATGTTACTAAGATTTGGTTCGACAGAAGCACGGATGGATTCGTTCTGCGAGATATCCCTTTAACGCGAGAGTCTCACTGAGAGGAAATTCAGTAACTGCAGTTATGGAAAATCCATCTCCGTTGGAACTGCAATTGATGGTGCGACTATAAACTTTTATATACCTGAAAGATAAATCTTACTACTGTTGTGTGACCACGGAGTTAAAGCGAAAAATGTATAAGGCTAGTAGTATTTAGTATTAGAATGGTGTATGGAGGGAGTTATGTGCATATGACGACGACCTTGCCGTCCGTCGGTTACGGACCATCATACTATGAGTTAGGATGCACGATTTTTCCGGTCAACTTTTGTTAAAGGCTCCTCTTCAAAATTCAGAGACAGTACAGCCAGCCAGCTTGTTCATCTTCCGATGGCGATAACTCACTGCTGCTACGCCCCTAATCACTATTTGCATAAATTCTTCCTCAGATCTTCAGAGCATTGTGAAAAACTTACATAATTTTAGTAACTGCTATGCAACCTACACTTATGACATGGCAGCATTTTCATATACATTCACTCCTAAAAAACATAACTGCCATGTGACATGTGAAGACAGCTACAGGTCAACAAAATCGTAAAGTGTGACTAAAATGCATCTCATTTCACATGATGGTTATCATCACTTGCACACACACTTGTATGCACTAATAACACGATATCTTCATTCATGACAAAAAATAGTTCCATGGTACACAGTTTTCTGCGTATATTTCGACTGACATTTGTATATCTACAAATGTGGTCTTGCTAATCTCTTTACAAGTGTAGGTTGCATAGCAGTTACTAAAATTATGTAAGTTTTTCACAATGCTCTGAAGATCTGAGGAAGAATTTATGCAAATAGTGATTAGGGGCGTAGCAGCAGTGAGTTATCGCCATCGGAAGATGAACAAGCTGGCTGGCTGTACTGTCTCTGAATTTTGAAGAGGAGCCTTTAACAAAAGTTGACCGGAAAAATCGTGCATCCTAACTCATAGTATGATGGTCCGTAACCGACGGACGGCAAAGTCGTCGTCATATGCACATAACTCCCTCCATACACCATTCTAATACTAAATACTACTAGCCTTATACATTTTTCGCTTTAACTCCGTGGTCACACAACAGTAGTAAGATTTATCTTTCAGGTATATAAAAGTTTATAGTCGCACCATCAATTGCAGTTCCAACGGAGATGGATTTTCCATAACTGCAGTTACTGAATTTCCTCTCAGTGAGACTCTCGCGTTAAAGGGATATCTCGCAGAACGAATCCATCCGTGCTTCTGTCGAACCAAATCTTAGTAACATTTATCAACATAATGTTTAAATGTCGATCGAAAGCTTCGACGTGACCTACAAAAAAACTCCCATCCCGGGATTTGACGACAACTGGATTTCCGTGTCTAAATGCCGAAAGCAAAGTAAAATATGCGAATATTTTCCATTGTGCAAGGATGTTAACAACAAATACTCTAGGACGCCTACAATTTTGCATGTCGCCACTTGACACTGTTATTCCACGGAAACACTATGAAAATTTGACCGTTGCAGTAATATTTATAATGTTTCGCTCCGTACATCTGTTTTTGTTGATGGACTCGCCTTCAACCGTCTAGGTCTAATTCAAACAGCTTCACAATATGTATATTCATCTAGCCTGATGACTACATTGCAAAATGGTAGACTAAAATAATTTACAATTTTTTTTTATAATTTTGATTACAGCTTGATGCCACACCGTATTTTCAGTACAAGTATGGAATTTTCGGCATGGATATCGGTAGCCCAAATTTCTCAGGCCGACCATTGATATCGGGTGTGCGTCAGTAGGGGTTCGAATCCCGGACCATGTGCATGGTCGGCGAGAGTCCTAACCATTCAGTCAGCGCGAGGTTGGTGATCCACCGCCAATCACCATCAACGGGAGGGATTTGAAAGAGGTTACTTCATTCACTTACTTATCTAGGGAGCATTGTCTCAACTACAGGAGAAACGGACGGACGAGGATGTCAACTCGAGAATCGGGAAGGCGAGAAACACATTCATCAACCTGAAACCAATCTGGAAATCTTCGTCACTCAACTCAGCCTGCGTCAACAACAAAGTGATTCGGATTTTCAATACAAACGACGTCAAGTCAGTCAGTCAGTTCTTCTATACGGATGGATCAGAAACTTGGCCAGTGTGTCACAAACAATATTTCCAACAGTCTGTTGCAGACCTTTATCAATCATCAACTGTCTTCGCTGGCTATATACTGAAGATCAGATGGCCGGAAAGAAAGAAAGAAAGACCAACAAGAAACTATGGGAACAAACGAAACAAGAACCAATCGTTCAACAAATATACAGGAGAATGTGGAGATTGATCGGACACTCGGTGAGCTGAGGAGGCCGCTGGTTGACATCGCGCATCAGGCCAACGCTCGAGTGGAACCCGAAAGGGAAGCGACGTCCAAGTGTGACATGGAGGAGATTGTGTGAAGAGGAATTGAAATAGTATGGACTAACATGGATGCAGGTGAAAAGTACAGCAGAAGACAGAAGGAGGTGGAGACGTTGAAGCAGTTGAAACCCTATGTTCCACTAGGAACCCAAGGGAACAATATTAATAATAATACCGCGTCTGAGGAATAATGAATGTCTAAACCTTGCTTGGTTGATGCATGGTTCAAGTTCGTGACCCAGTGGTTAGTAGTAGTCAAGTGTCTGGAGCACTGAACAGAACATAAACTAAATTTCCTTTTACCACAATATGTTTTTCATAAACCTTGGTATGGTGTGTTGCATTTAAAAAGTTACCCTTGTGTCCTTATCATCTACACCAACTGCACTATAAATTATTCAGACTATTGGCTATGATGAAATAATCGACCTGTGATCCAACTACTCAAGGGTATTGGGTGGTTGGAGGCTGTCGACTACTTAGGATTCGTGTTTATTGGCCTGGCCTTAATCGGCAACGTGCATCTGTGACCCTGGAGGAAGTCATGCCTCCTGCCTGTTGGAGATTCGAATTTGCGCCATCAACTCTAAGGTATTCCCAAAACTGATTGTCCTGATGTGAGGTTTACTGGATAAATTGATTGGTCGTCGAGGTGTAGACAGTCACACAAATCTAGCCATTGGTGTTGGCGCTGACTGAATGGTTAGGACTCTCGCCGACCATGCACATGGTCCGGGGTTCGAACCCCTACTGACGCACACCCGATATCAATGGTCGGCCTGAGAAATTTGGGCTACCGATATCCATGCCGAAAATTCCATACTTGTACTGAAAATACGGTGTGGCATCAAGCTGTAATCAAAATTCTAAATTATTTTAGTCTACCATTTTGCAATGTAGTCATCAGGCTAGATGAATATATATATTGTGAAGCTGTTTGAATTAGACCTAGACGGTTGAAGGCGAGTCCATCAGCAAAAACAGATGTACGGAGCGAAACATTATAAATATTACTGCAACGGTCAAATTTTCATAGTGTTTCCGTGGAATAACAGTGTCAAGTGGCGACATGCAAAATTGTAGGCGTCCTAGAGTATTTGTTGTTAACATCCTTGCACAATGGAAAATATTCGCATATTTTACTTTGCTTTCGGCATTTAGACACGGAAATCCAGTTGTCGTCAAATCCCGGGATGGGAGTTTTTTTGTAGGTCACGTCGAAGCTTTCGATCGACATTTAAACATTATGTTGATAAATGTTACTAAGATTTGGTTCGACAGAAGCACGGATGGATTCGTTCTGCGAGATATCCCTTTAACGCGAGAGTCTCACTGAGAGGAAATTCAGTAACTGCAGTTATGGAAAATCCATCTCCGTTGGAACTGCAATTGATGGTGCGACTATAAACTTTTATATACCTGAAAGATAAATCTTACTACTGTTGTGTGACCACGGAGTTAAAGCGAAAAATGTATAAGGCTAGTAGTATTTAGTATTAGAATGGTGTATGGAGGGAGTTATGTGCATATGACGACGACCTTGCCGTCCGTCGGTTACGGACCATCATACTATGAGTTAGGATGCACGATTTTTCCGGTCAACTTTTGTTAAAGGCTCCTCTTCAAAATTCAGAGACAGTACAGCCAGCCAGCTTGTTCATCTTCCGATGGCGATAACTCACTGCTGCTACGCCCCTAATCACTATTTGCATAAATTCTTCCTCAGATCTTCAGAGCATTGTGAAAAACTTACATAATTTTAGTAACTGCTATGCAACCTACACTTGTAAAGAGATTAGCAAGACCACATTTGTAGATATACAAATGTCAGTCGAAATATACGCAGAAAACTGTGTACCATGGAACTATTTTTTGTCATGAATGAAGATATCGTGTTATTAGTGCATACAAGTGTGTGTGCAAGTGATGATAACCATCATGTGAAATGAGATGCATTTTAGTCACACTTTACGATTTTGTTGACCTGTAGCTGTCTTCACATGTCACATGGCAGTTATGTTTTTTAGGAGTGAATGTATATGAAAATGCTGCCATGTCATAAGTGTAGGTTGCATAGCAGTTACTAAAATTATGTAAGTTTTTCACAATGCTCTGAAGATCTGAGGAAGAATTTATGCAAATAGTGATTAGGGGCGTAGCAGCAGTGAGTTATCGCCATCGGAAGATGAACAAGCTGGCTGGCTGTACTGTCTCTGAATTTTGAAGAGGAGCCTTTAACAAAAGTTGACCGGAAAAATCGTGCATCCTAACTCATAGTATGATGGTCCGTAACCGACGGACGGCAAGGTCGTCGTCATATGCACATAACTCCCTCCATACACCATTCTAATACTAAATACTACTAGCCTTATACATTTTTCGCTTTAACTCCGTGGTCACACAACAGTAGTAAGATTTATCTTTCAGGTATATAAAAGTTTATAGTCGCACCATCAATTGCAGTTCCAACGGAGATGGATTTTCCATAACTGCAGTTACTGAATTTCCTCTCAGTGAGACTCTCGCGTTAAAGGGATATCTCGCAGAACGAATCCATCCGTGCTTCTGTCGAACCAAATCTTAGTAACATTTATCAACATAATGTTTAAATGTCGATCGAAAGCTTCGACGTGACCTACAAAAAAACTCCCATCCCGGGATTTGACGACAACTGGATTTCCGTGTCTAAATGCCGAAAGCAAAGTGAAATATGCGAATATTTTCCATTGTGCAAGGATGTTAACAACAAATACTCTAGGACGCCTACAATTTTGCATGTCGCCACTTGACACTGTTATTCCACGGAAACACTATGAAAATTTGACCGTTGCAGTAATATTTATAATGTTTCGCTCCGTACATCTGTTTTTGTTGATGGACTCGCCTTCAACCGTCTAGGTCTAATTCAAACAGCTTCACAATATGTATATTCATCTAGCCTGATGACTACATTTCAAAATGGTAGACTAAAATAATTTATAATTTTGATTACAGCTTGATGCCATACCGTATTTTCAGTACAAGTATGGAATTTTCGGCATGGATATCGGTAGCCCAAATTTCTCAGGCCGACCATTGATATCGGGTGTGCGTCAGTAGGGGTTCGAATCCCGGACCATGTGCATGGTCGGCGAGAGTCCTAACCATTCAGTCAGCGCGAGGTTGGTGATCCACCGCCAATCACCATCAACGGGAGGGATTTGAAAGAGGTTACTTCATTCACTTACTTATCTAGGGAGCATTGTCTCAAATACAGGAGAAACGGACGGACGAGAATGTCAACTCGAGAATCGGGAAGGCGAGAAACACATTCATCAACCTGAAACCAATCTGGAAATCTTCCTCACTCAACTCAGCCTGCGTCAACAACAAAGTGATTCGGATTTTCAATACAAACGACGTCAAGTCAGTCAGTCAGTTCTTCTATACGGATGGATCAGAAACTTGGCCAGTGTGTCACAAACAATATTTCCAAAAGCCTGTTGCAAACCTTTATCAATCATCAACTGTCTTCGCTGGCTCTATACTGAAGATCAGATGGCCGGAAAGAAAGAAAGAAAGACCAACAAGAAACTATGGGAACAAACGAAACAAGAACCAATCGTTCAACAAATATGCAGGAGAAAGTGGAGATTGATCGGACACTCGGTGAGCTGAGGAGGCCGCGGGTTGACATCGCGTCGAGTTGAACCGGAAAAGGGAGGGGGCGAGTAGTGGGACGTCGAAGGGTGACATGGAGGAGATTATGTGGAGACGAGTTGAAACAGTATGGACTAACGTAGATTCAAGTGAAAAGTACAGCAGAAGACAGAAGGAGGTGGAGACGTTGAAGCAGTTGTAGCCCTATGTTCCACTAGGAACTCAAGGGGACAATTATAATAATACTAAGTTTGGTCAATCGATTTGGTGTTTTAATATGTCTTTGGTCTAAGCAGAACAAATAATAATATAGGAGTTGAGGGATAAGAACTTGCGTTTATATACATTGTACTTTGCTTAAACGTCAACATCCCGTCTCTCTCCTAAACGTCCATAGGTTATACATAAATGTCAACTGGAGACCGATTACAAAAGTTTAAGTAATCAAATAATAAATATTAGGCATTATAACTTCCGACTGTTGTAATACTGAATACATGTAGCACAAAGTATATTGATTTTAGTGGAATTTGTTTACAAGTGTGTCGGTAGTACAGTGGCATAATACTTGTCAGTTACATTCGGGAGGGAGGTCAGAGGTTCATTCCTGGCCACTAGCACACTCCTAAACCTGACCCAGTGTACTTTCTTCTAACAAGCCTGGAAAAACAGAAGGAGGGTTGCTTGTGAAGCTAACACCCCTCACCCTGTAAAATCAACACCACAGCTACTGGAACTTCAGAGCTCAAAGCAAAGGAATAGTTATAGATATCTCATGGACGTCTTCCAAAAGAATGGATATCCACGGAATTTCATCAAAAGACATATACCCTCAAGCCAACCAATCACACCAAAAGCCCCCAAGGAAAGCACAAAGAAAATTGCCTTACCATATATAAAGGACATCTCAGAAATCACTACAAGACTATTCAAAACTTTGGGAATGGACGTCGTACACAAACTAACAAAGTCACTTCAATCAATTCCATGTCAACCAAAAGACTCAACAGCGAAGGAAGATAAAACCAACATCATCTACAAAATAGATTGTATCAAATGGGAAAAACACTACATTGGCCAAAGTGGATGTTCCCTTCGTATCCACGATCATAAGCTAGCTGTCAAAAGACATGATATCCACTCCCTCATATCACTACATACAGACAACCACGGACATCAATGCGACTGGGACAACGTTCAAATATTAGACAGAGGAATCAACAAGAATGCTAGAGAATTTTTAGAAGCTTGGCATTCCAGTGAATCATCAATCAATAGACACATCGACATTGACAAAATTTATCAGCCGATAAGAAAGAAACGTCACACACAAAGGATCAAATTTCAAGTCAAAGAAACAATGAATTACAATACAAATAACCTAGAAGGTGTGAAAACACACAAAAACAACCAATCACGTCCAAGGTCACCCACCAGGAGAGATGATTAATAAACTCGTGGAGAAATCTGAAAGCTCACTTCGACGAATTGAAGTATGCGCTGAAGATGTCGCCTTGTAGGGCGATGAAAGCTTCGCAAATTAACTATCCAGCTCAGAGAACACAACCATATCAAAAAGAAATAGTTGTTTACAAAAACGATACCTGGTTAAATCACGTAAATGTATTGTCGGCACAATGTTGTTTCTGTCTCCAGGAAATTGAAGAAATGGTTCACTATTCCATGCAGCCTTCAAATATAAATAAAATTAGGAAAATGAGAAATAAATAAATGTGTTTTATATTTACTGAGATTTCCATAAACTTTACTCCGTAAGGGGTAAAAAGACGAGTTCTCAGACTGACCGTAGAACCAACTAACGCATAAATAATAAGAATTTAGATGTGTTGTTTTAAAATGTTTTAAAATAAAGACAGGTTTTTATCAAGTGGAACTACTACTACTACTGGAGTGGCATGTGTTACTAAAAAGTGTTTGTATATAGTGCATTGGTGACATCCTCTTTATTGATTCCTATTTGTCAACAAGACTGCCTCCATCGTATTTCATAATCATGCAGTTTGGCGGTTATTTACACCAACTTTAGTGCGTCGGTGGTATAGCCTTTAGGACGCTCACCGACCATGCACTTTGTCCGGGGTTCAATCCCCGGCCACTGACGCACTCCTTTACCTCGCTGAGCCAGAAATAATGCTGGTAAAGAGGAACGGTTGGGCATGAGGCTAGCAATCCCATCCTGTAAAAATTGAACACTGCTACAGAAACTTCAAGCCACTAGCTTGAAGCCTTATATTCCACTGGGAACGTGAAGGAATAAAAAAACTGGTAATGTGCTAAGAAATAAAATTCGTCATTTGGAAATTATCCAAATTTTTTCGTGGTGACAAACTAGTACAGTTTCCTTTGGTAACGTAAACTATAAAGATCACAATATGAGGTATGTTCGATACCCATAAATGACAATCAACAAGATGATCTTGACCCCAAAATGAGCAAAATGGCAGTGTACGACGTTTACACAATCACTCCGATAGCTTTGCCACTAATCTAAACACGACTGTTTCACAACAGTGGTTCTCAGCTACTCATATCCACTAGTAAGTAGTATGTGGTAGCATCAACACCTATTTCGCTTGCTTTCCTGATTGTTGTGTGTGTGTGTGTGCAGTATCAGGATTAGATCACATATATACAGTGATCTGAATAATTTCCAGTTTCCAGTGAAAACTGTGGTGATTATAGGCCTTGTGTAGCTGCATAATCTGTAAATAACCAATCTTCAAGGGACACCTATAAGGCATTGTACGAAATTCCTAGTCGCGTGCGTGTGTTCAGGATCATGTATATAGTGAAAATGTAGACTGAATAATTCACTCTCTCTCTCTTCAGTGGTACGAAGTGCTGACTAGCCATCAGCACATATTATGGTTCCAGTGCAATTTTCATCCGCCTAGCTTACTAACCAACCGATAGTAAGGTCAAGTAAAAGAGGGAGGAAGGCTGTGCGTGTTAGACTGGCGGCCACAACCTACAAACAACATTACCGCCTCTGAAAATTGAATCTCAAAGATTTATGTCCCGCCTGAGGATGCAAAGGAATGAAAAAAACAAGATTATGAAAATGGGAATGATGATAGAAATCGTCAGTAACACTTCTATCTGAACTATATTACCTTGAAAAAATGATGAAACACATTCTGAGTCTCTCCGTATGTTACACCACATGCCACCACATAAGTGAGTAGTTTCAATTTATTCTAAAATAACAATAATAACATTATTATTATTATTTGAATAACTATACATTTTACTTACTGTTTTCCCTTGTTGTATTACAGACTTCTCAGCAAGTATGTGTTCTTTATAATTAGAATGTGCCTTTCTCCTCAGGTAATCATCATCCGTGAACGGCATCTCTCGATCATTCTAGAATTTCGCCCTACATGAGATACTTATGATGTAATAGAAAACCTACTGGATCTGGTAGTGAACTTTTTGCCCATGTCAACACCGATGAGATGAGGATAAATTGTTTTTGTGCGGCAAACTTATCAAGATTATCGTGTAGTTTCTCCAATATCCATAAGGCATCATCAATGGTCTTATAATCATCTTTAATGTTGTAGATTATGCAATCACACTGCATAACTTTTTCGATGAAATTCTCACGTTTTTCATCCTGTCAATAATCATCAAATGGAATGATTAAAACAAGAGTTAGTGAATAGAGAACATGATTTAAGCAGATTCAGGTTTCCTTACGGGTGGAATAGTGACTTCTTGTCAGGCCTTACAATTAATTGCATGATAAAATTATTGAGCATAGATAATAATAATAACAATAATAATTTGCTTTATTCGAAAACAGTACTTGTGATACAGAATGGAATTCTCAGCATTTTTACTACAGTATTGCATCCAGTTAGTACATTATCAATAAATAGAATTCTACATAGATTAAGGAGATCTCAGTTCATTATGACAGCAACATATTGGCATGTCGGGAGCAAAGCCAAAATTGAACAGAGTGTTTGAAGGTGTTAGAAAAGTAGGTGCTAGCATATTTACTGGCGTAAGCGAGAGAAGGAAACAAAGCAGCACATAACGGAAAAAAAGAGAAAGAAAAGGAAGAAAGAAAGAAAATGTTGTACCTATAAATTATATGAGTTGGAAAGACGAGGTCCAGTTGTACTACTGACTATTTAGTGAATTATAGGTGTCACACCTAATGCTTTCTTTGTCGCATAGAACACGAGCCAAGTAAGGTATGGTTGAGTTTTTGTACTTGCTGGTGCGAGCATATAGTTTTCTATATAGGCTTCTGGTTTTTCCTGATGAGATACAAGGGGAGAGTTGTGAGTGAAGAGGATGGTGTGAGTTAGATAAAATGGATTTGGCCCATTTTTCACATGAGTCCATGTGCCTGTCGACCAGAATATTAACAAGCTGGTTAAATGGCACGTTGCTTACCCTGCTGACAACCTTTAACATCCTGTGTAATGAGGTATAATCTTTCTTCAGTAGCCCGGGAAAAACTAAGGGGGAACAATAGAGAATAATAGGCAGAATGCGAGAGTTAACGAATTGTAGGAGTAAGGGTTGGGTTATATCAGAATGTCTTAACTTCTTGATGTAGAAGGTAAGACGGAATATTTTCTTAGAAATCACCAAGATATGAGACGATCAGGAAAGATCATCAGATAGAATGACGCCTAGGTATTTAATTTCCGACTTGGTTTCTGTCTCAGTGCCATCTATGTTCCACACCTCGTGAGAGCCAACCAGTTTGTTTAGGTCGGATTCATGCCTAAAGGTGAAATTGACTGTTTGGCATTTGGAGGGGTTTAAGGTAAGACCGTTTTGCTTGGACCACTGGCTAATTTCTGACAGAAAGCCATTAAGTTTAGAGCAGTCACTTTGACATTTGACAGGCAAAGATACTGTCAGGTTGTCAGCATATTTGACAAAATTAATGTCATTTGAAGATGGTAAGTCATGTAGAAAGAAAGAAAAGAGAAGTGGGGAGAGTACAGCACCTTGGGGGACACCATCTTCAGTGAGTACAGCAGAGGAGGATTTACCTTTGTATACGGTGTACTGCATTCTGTTAGAGAAGTAGGAATGCAACCGGTTAGTGACGCAGTACTCAGTTTTTGTCCTAGACAGCTTACTTAGCAAGAGACATCTAGGTACAGAGTCGGAAGCAGAAGTGAAGTTGAGAAACGTGTAACGAATGTATTTGGCACCTTTATCTAATGATGAGACGATACTGTTGTGTAAGACGGCTGCAGCGTCTAAAGTGCTCCTACCGTGTCTATAGGCAAATTATTTGGGGTCTTCAAAGCTTTTAAGGGAGGGTTCAAGTTTAGGAAGTAGCTTGATATTACGAACTCTTTGAAGACACGTGATCGTTGACACATTGCACAATTTGATTAATGGTGATTAGCAGAGCAATCTAGGATGTTGCTTTCATCTTATCTGGGATTCATCAACTGAGTATTTCTCCATATCTGGTATTCTGACTGAGGCTAGAAACCAGAACTCATAGTTTCAGATGCTGTTAGGTGACTACAACCACCCCTTATAGTAGAGAAAATGCAATTTCGCAGAAATTTTTTATTTTTCCAAGCCTTTTTCTGTTGATTGTGGCTAGCAGTGGAATGCAGAACACGCGTTTTCTCCGTTATTTTCCCACTAACCTACTCGATTATACTTCATCATGATGGGTGCTGAATGTGAATCTCAGTAGAAACATCATCAGTAGTTAAGAGTGTAGTTACGTCCATCTGACAAGGATGGAATTAGCATCCTAGACTGTACCGCTAGTCACCATAAATTAAACAAATTAGTATTGTGATGAGAGCTGGCTGCTAGCCAAAGCTGGTAGACAGTAATTGACGTCAGTGTTTATGTCCTCAATATTGGTGGTGAGAGACGAATAACTGTAGACCTGAGGCTAGCGCCCGCTCATGCCACAGCGGCAGTTCTGCTTACCAAAAATGGCCCACTTTGCACTCACATTCAATGCAAAACTCCATTTAAGTGAGTTAAGCTTCTCACCCATTTAAAGTTCGAGAATAGGTTGAGGATGTTTCCTCCCCAATGCCTCTAATTATTCGCTTTACCGGATAAAACTGTTCCAGAATGCCAGCTATCCTGAGGGAAACTTCGGAGGGAACAAGCTACTAGGTCGTTCGATTAGTCTTTCGCACCTATACTCACGTTATACGATCGATTTGCACGTCAGAATCGCTACTGTCCTCCACCAGAGTTTCCTCTGGCTTCAACCATCGCAAGCATAGTTCACCATCTTTCGGATCTCAACATGTACGCTCTTGCTATGCCCCGACGGTGTACATAGCATAAGGCCACATATCTACATCATGGGAAGGGCCGGTGATGCGCCTGCTGCTCGCAGCTTGGAATTAATGAGCAAAACAACAGGATCTCACCTCAGCCTGGACAAGCCAAACCTTCACTGCGCCTAGTCTATGCAATAAAAATGTATGTGAAAAGACGCCATTTATCTTAAGGATGTGATGTACTTGAGCAGTCTAACCATAAATATCTACTTGTCAAGTCAATTTATGTAAAAAAAATTAAAATATACAAAATGATAATGGCTTTACGAGTAAGGATGATAATCAAGGATAATAAAAAATTGTCTTTGTGTATACAGGTGGTGAGACATGCTTAAATTCATAGACAACTATGGCCAAAGCTTATTTCACTATACACCCCATTAACGGCTTTTGTAGATAATCTTGAAAACTGTTTGACAGTGAGCTTGTTATTTGTACGCATCATGTGTTTTGCTATGGAGGAGTTTGATAGTCTGCCACAGTTCAATAATTCTTCAAGACACCTGGGTATTTATGTTCTCTAACCATCATGTGTGGCGTGCAATTACGCCTCCCTTTATGTGTTTAGCCACGCACATACAGATTTAAACGGGCATACAGAATACAGTGTGACATAATGATGTAATCACTTGTGGGGCTTGTTGTGGACCATGCTGTTGACTTCTTCACTGACACTGTAGGCCAAACTGTATAGTAAGTTTTACAGGTGATATAATTTAGTCTGTCTTAAAATCCTACAACTTATTTCCCCATAATAAGGTTAATTGATGTAAATGCACTTCTTTCGGACAGAATAAACTATAGACTTTTAAACTAATTGACCTTAACGCCCGTTAAGAAACTCCGAAGGATGTTCATCTTCAACAAGAGTATCCGTCAGTATTTCACATTCACTATCTATGCACTGAGTTGTACAAATACTCTGAATCCTTTTAAATAAGAATTTTATCAGGCATCTCTTGTATTTTAATGGACGGAAAGTGTGAAAAATGTATATACCACCATGTCCAGCTACGCTTTATGTAAGTGGACTGCATTATTAAGCCCTTCTCTCCTTGAGTCAAAAGTACATCTAGGAATGCAAGTTGGTTGTAACTTCCTTCCTCACATGTAAGATCTTGATGATTTTGTACAGAGTTAAGTCTGTCCAGTGGATCCGTATCATCTTTATCCATATTACATGTGTCACAGTAATGTCATCGGAGTATCTCCTATGTAAAAGCGCTTTCGCGATCAAATAGCCAGGCAGATTTCCAATGTAAGACGTACATATCAGCCAACAATAGTATTAGGCAACTTTCTGTAGAAAAGCCACTCGCCTATCGACCGTTCTAAGCTTCAGATGTGAAGTGGACGTTGTCAATACATAATAATAATAAATGAAATACGTAAGAGGAATTAGGAATAAAAGACAACTAGAAGATATGTAGTAGCAAGGAATGTCAACAGTCCTAATTAAATGTGCCTTATTAAACGAACGAGAGCATTTTTGTCTTTTATATTCATGTCAGGAATTTCAAAAGTATCTTCCAAAGACAAATTATATAATTCGCTGCTTATTCGGTTTTATGTATAGACTAACTGTTTGCCATTTTATTTGTGAGAAAATGACACAGGGACAGAATAGACTATGTTGAATCGTCAGCTTTATGAATCTTGGGTAATCCATAGAGGTGTGGGAAGTCAGATCTTATGGGTTCAGAGGACCAAACTCTTCTTTGTCATTAAAACCCATGCTGCAAAATTCCACTAAATGAGATGTTACTTTTTCTTCTAATTTTCTAACATCATCAAATGGGACTTCAGCTATGAATTTACATTTTTCACAAGAACAGAAATGTTGTCGTCCCATAATCGCAGTTATCCGCTACAACTTTACCTAATCCTTTGTAAGATGATAGGATGATCATATCGGACCTACAATATAGTTCTTTAGGGCTCTGAAGTGCATCGAAGTCAAAAAAGTTTTTTCTCCTGTCTGAATTACAGAATTTATGTGCTACACCAACAAAATTAGCTTTCACTCAGCTCTGGTCCTCTGTTGAGGGAATAAAATCTCAGCTGATCATAGAAATTTTCAAATTGGTAATCGATAGCTAAACCAGGAATTTCGGTTGGTGGTATAGTAAGTAATATTCCTAGGGTATGATATAAATTAGCTCACGCTGTCAATAAATGTTGGATATGTTGTTCTAATGGTTATTTTTTCATGCATTAGGTGTGGAAAATTTTGAAGTGAAGGGTGAATGTTGTAGGCGCTTCAATTAATACTCCTTTACTTTTTGGAAGCATATCATAAATTATAAAATATTTCACAGTTTAAAATAGAGTCATGACTTATGGTTTTGTTCGGTTGCTTCGAGTTTGGTCAAACTCGTCGCTTTCCCTACGAAAGAGTGGCAAGTGATTACATTTAACATAGTGGAGATATTTGTAGTGGACTTATGTTAGAGTTCACTAGTATTACAAAATATGAGAAATAAAATTCAAGTCAATGGAATGTTAAGTAACAGTAGATTACCAAAAATGCAACGACACGTTATATCAACAAAAGGGTTACTTGGAAATAAAGTTTAAGTCTTCTGCTACAAATTATTTATATAACCCACGGAGACGTTAATTGTTTGGACGGAGTAGGTTGTAGCTGCTGTGTCCCGGTTGTAGAATTGTCTTCGGTTGAGCGTAGTGGACTTCTACAATAAATCCGAAAGATACAACACGGTGAGAGCTGAGCTAGTAAGCCGAAGAAACCAAGGAGAAGACGAAGTCTCCAACAGCAGAGTGCATTTTTCAATCGTACACGGAAGCCCAGTGAATTTCAACAAGAAGCGTTTTAAACAAAAATTATGTACAATATCTCTAATTTCTACAAATAACCAAAAAGTGTACAATCACATTGTTACGCATTCCACATATTAATAGATATCAGAAAATTGTGGAAAGCGCGCTCCTTGAATACGATGTGACTTTTCCTCTCTAACCGGAAAATACCTATTTTGTGAATTATCCGCTTGGGAAACCTGATCTTCCTAGCCGGTGAATTAAATTCAACTATTACTTACATATCGAATCTCTGTGTGGTAAGTCCAGCTGTCTCGAACTACTGCCAAAGCTTCAGGTGCTATTTTTGTAGCAGCATCTTCCTCACTCGTTCAGATAAACAAGACTTGTTGGTCTACCACGTGATTGCTGTGAAGCCGGTCATCCAGAAAGTACTAGGTAAAGTCAAAAACCTTTTTCTTTTCCTTGTCTTGTACTTTTTCAGTGGGTAGATACTGTTGCACTCTTATTCTTATACAGCATAAGTTTTAGCGATAGTTAATATGGCTGTAGAAAGTAACCTTGGAAATGGCACCAAAACACCTTACTCTGTAGTCACAAGGGCTTCAGCCAGAGAAGGCAAAAACGCAGGGACACTAACCCCAAGTCGCATACCTATCCTAAAGACCCGTGTAGGACTCGTCTGTCCTGATACTATGCCTGCATTGCCGCAGTCTAGTCCTGAAACGGCGCAGGCAATACTAGTAGGACAGGATACTACACCTGCACCAACTGAAAGCCAATGTGTGAAGTACAACAAACCTAAAAGGAAACGCTCAAGACGTCATAAGACCTCGGAAGCGTCACCAAGTAAGGGAGACGAATACCAGGCGTGCAATATCATTGTTTCTAAAGCTGACTCAGCTTTCGAATGCAACTTTTGCAAACGGTGGGTGCACTGCCGTTGCGACAAAGAGGTACCGAAGTCATACTACCCTGGCGTAGTCACATAGAGCGTGTCTGCGGTTAGCAGAAACAACACGCCGCCCTTGTGTCCCAACACGGTCTTATGTAGCTCCCCACCTGCTAACATCACATTGCCAAAACTTGGCACAGACAGTAAGAAGGACACTCCAGTCCTACTGACTGAAAATGCCGATTTTAACAAGGTTGGACCTAAAACATCAAGAAAGGATAGAATTAGAGAAGCGCCACTTGAATCCACAAGCAAGCTTGGCAACACAACAAAGGCTGGCCAGAACCTGATGAAGCCTAGAGTTGCTGATGCCGCAAAGGAATACGAGAAGCCAAAGGCCAAACCTAAGTCTGAGGTTAATCGGTCTAATTCGCTCATCCTCTTTAACGTACCTGTGAGCAAGGACAGTTTGCTTGAACAGCGGGCTCTGTTTGATCAGGAACAGTGGTCCAACCTGTGCAATAAACTAGGTCTGAACATTAGTTCAGTGAAATTGTGCAGGCTGTACAGGGGTGTCCACACACTTCAAGGTAAGCCACCCCCATTACGGGTTACACTGGACTCTGCCGAAGAGGCTGAGAAGGTACTATTGATGGCTCAGGTACAAGCCATCGACAGAAGTTCGAACATAAGGGTGAGATAAGACAGACCATGGGCTATCAGACAAATGGCGAGGGAGTCACCGGAACTGATACCTTCTACCTCTATGGTGGTACACGATGTTCCGGAGCTGGAAACGGGCACTGCCTGTGAAAAACACATGCATGACGTACAGCAGTGGAGATGGCTGTCATCTCAGATGGCCCTTGGCGCTTCTGGAGCCATCTCCATTTCCCGACTACCTCGCCCCGCTCATCTCACACTGATTAGCTCTCCAAAGCTGCTAAGTGTCACATTCAACTCCCCAGAGCAGTTGGCCATAGCTCTTCAACGGTGGTATGAGGTCAAGGGGAAAATAGGAGGACACATCCGATGCTGCGAAAGCAGACCTCGAACCATAAGGAAGCAGCAAACGGAGGCTTTAACACGTCCCCAAGCTTCAGTGACACTCGAGCGATGCAGTTCTGAGAACAACAGTCTGTGCCACCCAAGTGTCCTGCCTAAACCCAAGGGAAAAAACCGCAACGGGCCGGTTCCATCGGAACTGGCCAACTAGTCCCAACACTAAGTCCCCTACCAGCAGACAGCTTCACGTCAGCTACCCAACAACACGCTGAGGTTGTAAGACTCATTGTCAGCTGCCTATATAGCAATGTGAGGGGGCTGAGAGGAAAAATAGGTGAACTCCGAAGTCTCCAAGCACACCTACAACTGAAAACGATCATTCTCACCGAAACATGGCTAACCCCCACTATCGCCGATAATGAAATCAGTATAGGTGATATGGTTCTGGTCAGGAGAGACAGGGATAATAAGGAAGGAGGGGGAGTTGCCATATACTTTGATAGGCAACTTAAATGTGTTCGCGCAACGGACCCACCACTTATTGAACTCCCAGACTCCATATGGTGTCATTTCACCGTAGGCCACACCAAGCATTTACTTGGTGGCATCTACCGATCTCCCACCTGTGGGGCACAGCACTATCACAGGGATACGAGACTTGGGCTATGACCAAATCACCATTGCTGGAGATTTCAACGCCCCATCACTGAACCTTGGCTCGGGGTATGCTAAGGGAAAATTCGGCCGAAATCTACTGCAAGCCATTCGGGACACGGGACTGACTGAGAATGTTGGAGACGACACTAGGTGGGGCCCTAGTGGAAAGTCATCAAAACTAGACTATATTCTAACTAGTGACCAACTACTCGTCGAAAAGGTCTAGATCATGACTCCTCTAGTAAGTAGTGACCATGCAGTCATAGGTTTCGATCTCGTTCTCCGTGAGCACTTGCAGTGGGTAGCTACGCAACCATGTCTGTGTTACAGCAAGGCTGACTACGCTGAAATGCGGAGGCTGTTGTCCGATGCAGACTGGCCTTTTGCATGGGATGAGCTGTCTGTGGATGAACACTAGAAAGTGGTAAAAAAGATTATTCATACAGTAATCTCGAATACTGTCCCTTTAGTCACAACACAGCCCAAAAGAAAGTCATCATGGTTAAAAAGAGGCACGCAGCGTATTCTGCAAGCAAAGCGGAAGGTTTGGTTTACGTGGCGCGTATCTAAAAGCCAGATCGACCATGATGCATACCTGGAACTCAGGAACCGGTGCAATGCAAGAGTCAGGAGGTCATTCCAGGCTAACCTTGCTAAAAAACTCCCGGCAAACCCGAAGAACTTGTACCGGTTCATGTCGGAAAGGAAACCGACCAACCAAGGGGCTTGCGCCTTAGTAGGCCAAAACGGTCAATATCTCACTAGTCTGGAGATGGCTGAAACATTTAGTTTAGCCTTCGCCAAACAGCTAAACAGCAATGTGGACATTACCGTTACGAACCAAAATGGTGGCATGACTATTTCACAGGAGGAAGACCAAATAGCCACCCCCCAAATAAACCCTGCAATAGTACTGAGAAAGCTGCAGCGACTCATACCTGGGAAGTCCCCAGGTTGTGATGACATCAGGCCATCTGTTCTGAAACAGTGCGCCGAAGCTCTCTGTAAGCCTTTATGCGACTTGTTCCAACACTCCATGGAATCGGGGAAACCGCCAAGGGAATGGAAAAGAAGCATTCTTTCCCCGATCTTCAAGGGTGGGGATAGGCAAAATCCCACCAGTTATAGACAAGTAGCTCTACTCCCAGTGGTATCGAAAGTACTGGAAAGTATTATTGATGATCACATCAGGGAATATCTAGATAGGTCTAAAATACTCCATGAAGCCCAACACGGTTTCAGGAAAGGCAGATACTGCGTGACTAACTTAATATCAGCTTGGGACGACTGGAAATCATGCCGGGATATGAATGTTCCAGTACATGTGATCTTTCTTGACTTTGAGAAGGTATTTGACACTGTTCACCATGACCTTCTCCTACACAAAATAAGCCAGGTAGGTCTAGGTAAACCGCTTCTGTCATGGTTGAAGGACTACCTAACTGAAATGCAATTTTGCACTAAGGTTAATCGAGTCCGATCATCTTGGCACAACTCGTCATCAGGAGTGTCGCAGGGTTCTATCCCAGGAACACTGATGTTCTTGATTTTTATCAATGACTTACCATGCCGTCTAAACTGCCCGACTCTTCTATACGCTGACGACGTGAAGATATGGGGGGGGGCGATAAAGTGTCCGGAGGACTCAGATAGACTGCACGCAGAACTAAACCTTCTGGAAGACTGAACGATGGCCAGTGGCAAAGAAGTGAAATTACGCACCTGTAGACTGCAGAATGCAAGTTACACCCTGTTCAATGGAAGCTTGTCCTGCTCAACGTCGGAACGTGACTTAGGTCTAGTTCTAACGGAGAAAATGGACACAAGCGTAAATTACGCGGGGGATGTAGCGAAGGCATATGCGGTCGTACACTTTACACATAGACAATTAGGTGCACTCACTCCTGATCTGCTTCTAAGGTTGTACAAACAATACGTCAGACCGCATCTTGAAGTGCATAAAATCATTGCACTCCATTGCTAAGAAGAGACGCCAACCTCTTGGAAAGAGTCCAAAGACGGGCAACAGAAGGAGTGGTTGGTCTCCGAAACAAACCATATGATGAAAGGCTGAAGAAATGAGGCCTATTCACACTCAGTTACCTTCGCCTTAGGGGGGATTTGATTACTGCCTACAAAATAATAAATGATCAGAATCACCCGAACAAAGGTGTTCTGCCATTGGGTAGGTATAGGCTCCCTCGTGGAAATCCTAGAAGGATATCTCATCAGAGGGCAAGGACCCGGGTGCGCTCCCACTTCTTTTCCCTGCGGGTGTGCCGTCCCTGGAATTCCTTACCGGCAGATGTAGCTATGGCACCATCTGTGGACGCCTTTGAGCGAAGGCTGGACAACCATGCAGCGACACAAGGACTGCATCCAAATGGCCTATCCCCTTAAAATCCCATACACCATTCAGATGTAGACAACTAAGTTCGTCCTTTTACTTCTTTACATTCTCTTCAGTCTTGCTCTCCTGACATCTTTAACTACACCTATTATTATTATCTTTATTACCGGTATATATACATATACCGGTTGACTGACTGTTGTTACGTTTTCTTATTCTTTCTCTGTCTGTTATTCTGAATACCTTCACTGATTATATCCATTATTATTATCTCTTTTCCATTGACGACTATACCGAAGGACTAACTGGTGAAAGGATCAACTCCATTCACAGTAGTAACAGTCTTAACACACCTCATACTACAAACCACATATAATTAACCCCAGCACTACTCCTGTTGGAGTCAACCAAAACTACGACAGTCGAGTGGGGCGGGACGAGCTACTCAGAGGTTTACTGAAGATCAGAAACCTATACCTCACAATCAAGAGGCGATCACAAAGAAATCAAATTGGTTTACACTATCTCGCAAAAACGATATTGGATATTGGATAATAACTGACCCTCAAATTGGTGGTGCACAAAAGCACTGGTTGAGATTAATATGCCCTATTAGAGAATCCGGAGGCTTTGGGGCAGTCTCAGGGTATTCAAGATATATAATGCACATTCCCTAAATTTTCGCTCAAATATTTACGTTGATTTGCCATCGTGACCATTAAATTACACACAAACTGTTTACTTGGGTGTTTCTGCAGGAAAGAGTTGAAGACACTGACGTTCTACAGACAGTCTATGATGCCTGTTTCTGCAGTCGCATAAGTCCATTCCAACTACCATAGTCAATCATTCTAAAATGAAATGAATTCAAACCAAAAGACTTACTGGTGCGTATAATATGAAATAAAATTTTTATTATACGACTAAAACAGCCTAAGAGTTTGCAAATTTTATTGACTTAATTACTGGCGGTTTACCGGCATAAATTGTTGCTTCTATAATATTTCTTCAATTCACAAATAAGTAAGAATAAAAAGAGCTTTCTATTCTGTTTTGTGGACTTACCACAGCAATAATATTAACGAAATCTGGAGCGTGTTTTATCCCTTCATCTAAAGTGCCGTATACTGTATATCCCTGAATAACACCTGATGGCTTGGTTTCCTCTTCATTTTCCTCCTCCATAGCCTCTTCATCTTCATTTTTGAGGATTTTGCCGCTGTGGATTGTGTCGAGAACTAAGAATAAAGGATTGATAAATTTCAATACCTGTGCGATATTACATTCATCGTATCTGTTAACATTAGCAATAAAGACCTTTGGACTTTTCGATGTATCCATTTCCGTTTTGAAAGTTCATGTTATTCGTCGTCATAACGATGAATTTCATTGGTTCCAATATCCAATATCGTTTATACGAGATGAAGTAATTACTAAACCAAGAATTAATATCGTAAAAGATAATTAAAATACAAATCCAGCATACAATAATTGTCTGATTTATGTAATTCGAATCCAATATATCCAATATGGTGTTGACGAGCTAGAATAGACCAATTTGATTTCTTTGTGATCGCCTCTTGATTGTGAGGTATAGGTTCCTGATCTTCAGTGAACGTCTGTGTAGCTCGTCCCGCCACTCAACTGCCATAGCTTTGTTTGACTCCAAAATGAGTAGTGCTGGGATTAATTATATGTGGTTTGTAGTATGTGCTGTGTTAAGACTTTGTTCCTACTGTAAATAGAGTTGACCTTCCAAAAGCTGGTCCTCCGGTATCGTCTTCAAAAGAAGAGAGATAATAAATATAACAGATACAACGGGTGTAGGATATCCAGGACATCTATGCGCCGGTGGCGCAGCGGTTAGGACGCTCGCCGACCATGCACGTGATCCACGGTTCGATCCGCGGCCGACGCACACCCGATATCATTGGTCGGCCTGCAAAATTTGGGCTACCGATATCACATGCTGAAAATTCCATACTTGTATCAAAGAATACTATGTGGAGTCAAGCTAAAATAAATTAAAAAAATAAAAGTCAGGAAAAGAAAAAAGAAAACGTAAAAACAGACATCCAATTAAATTTAAAGTTGATATACATATATAAATATATATATGTACATAACATCAGTAATGATAATGATAATAAAAATAAATGCAGTAGTTTGAGAGGTTAGGAGAGTAAGACAGGAGAGAATGTAAAGAAGTGAATCGAAGAATTTAGAAGTTTGCCCATGATTTCGCTATGGGATTTTAGGGACTAGGCTATTCGAACGCACTCATTGTTCCAACCTTCATTTAAAGCTGTCCAGAGACAGTGCCGTAGGTACATCTGTCAGTTAGGAGTTACAGCGATTGCAAACCCTCAGTGAAAAGAAGGGAGTCGCACCCTAGTCTTTGTCCTCTGGTGAGCTATCATTCTGGGATTTTCGCAAGGAAGCTCATAACTATTCAATGGCAGGACTCATTTGTGTGATTATCATGGTCACTCATTATTTTGTAGGCAGTTTTGCTATACGGATCAGAAACTTGGTGAGTCACAAAGAATATTTCTAACAGGTTGCAGACCCTTATCAACAACTGTCTTCGCTGGTTCTATACTGAAGATCAGATGGCCGGAAAGAATCACAAACGAGAAGCTATGGGAAGAAACAAAACAAGAACCAGTCGCTCAATAAATATGCAGGAGAAAGTGGAGATGGATGGACACTCGCTGAGGAGGCCGCTGGGTGACATCGCGCGTCAGGGCATAGCTCGAGTGGAACCCGCCGAAAAGGAAGCGGCGAGTAGTGGGACGTCCAAGGGTGACTCGGAGGAGGTCGTGTGAAGAGGAGCTGAAACGTATGGACTAACATGGATGCAAGTGAAGAGTACAGCAGAAGACAGAAGGAGGTGGAGACGCTGAAGCAGATGAAGCCCTATGTTTCGCTAGGAACGCAAAGGAACAAGAATATAATAATAATAATAATCAAATCCCTCCTAAGCCGACGGTAGCTAAGTGTGAATAGGCCTCATTTCTTCAGCCTTTCATCATATGGTTTGTTTCGGAGACCAACCACTCCTTCTGTTGCCTGTCTTTGGACTCTTTCCAAGAGGTTGGCGTCTCTTCTTAGCAATGGGGTGCAATGATTTTATGCACTTCAAGATGCGGTCTGACGTATTGTTTGTACAACCTTAGAAGTAGATCAGGAGTGAGTGCACCTAATTGTCTATGTGTAAAGTGTATGACTGCATATTCCCTCGCTACACCACCAGTATTGTTAACGCTTGTGTCCATTTTTCCGTTAGGACTAGACCTAAGTGTCGCTTTGACGTTGTGCAGGACAAGCTTCCATTGAACAGGGTGTAACTTGCATTCTGCAGTCTACAGGTGCGTAATTTCACTACTTTGCAATTTTTCACATTGAAAGTCATGCCACTGGCCATCGTTCAGTCTTCCAGAAGGTCTAGATCTGCGTGCAGTCTATCTGAGTCCTCCGGACACTTTATCGCCCCCCCCCATATCTTCACGTCGTCAGCGTATAGAAGAGTCGGGCAGTTTAGACGGCATGGTAAGTCATTGATAAAAATCAAGAACATCAGTGTTCCTGGGATAGAACCCTGCGACACTCCTGATGACGAGTTGTGCCAAGATGATGGAACTGGATTGACCTTAGTGCAAAATCGCCTTTCAGCTAGGTAGTCCTTTGCCCATGGATGAAATGGCCCACCTATATCTGCCTGAATTATTTTGTGTAGGAGAAGGTCATGGTGAACTGTGCCAAATGCCTTCTCGAAATCTGAGTAGACCACATGGATGGGAATATTCACATCCCACCATAATGCCCGAAGCTGATAGTACGTTTGTTACACAGGATCTGCCGTTCACGAAACCATGTTGCGCTCCATATAGTCCAGTAGTACTATCAAGGTGCTCCCTGATGTGATGATCAGTAATATTTTCCAGTACTTTTGATACCACTGGGAGTAGCGCACCGATCTATAACTGGTGGCATTTTTCCTGTTCCCACGCTTGAAAATCTGAGAAATGATAGCTCTTTTCCACTCCCTTGGCAGTTTCCCCGATTCCATTGAGTGTTGGAACAAGTCGCGTAAGGGCTCACAGAGGGCTTCGGTGCACTGTTTCAGAACAGATGGCCTGACGTCGTCACAACCTGGGGACTTCCCAGATGTGAGTTGCTGTAGCTTCCTTAGTACTATTGCCGGGTTTATTTCGGGGAGTAACCACTAGGTTTTCCTCCGGTGAAGTAGTAACTTCTCCATTTTGGTCCGTACCGGTAATACCACCATTGATGTTAGACTATTTGGCGAGGGCTATACTGAATGTTTCTGCCATCCCCAGATTAATGAGGCATTGATCGTCCGGACCTACTAAGGCAGCTGGACCCTGGTTGGTCGGTTTTCACTCCAGATACACTCCTACTTTGAATCAAAACTGCTTTGAGCCTATCGTACTAGTTGTCTGCTGGGGCGCTGTCAACTATATCGCTAATGTCCACTAGAACCTCTGTGGGTAGTGCGGCTAAAACACATCCATACTTCGCGATCTGTGACTTGGTTCCGCGGGTAGCAAGAGGGGGTTCGATGATGGTGAACCAAATCCGCGGCTCAGTGAAACCGAATAGCGGTAGAAGCAGATCAACTATTGCGTTGATTGATGAGTCCTGTGCCTCGTTAGTCTCAGTTGCAGCAGGTGAACGTGTAGGTGAGGACATGATTATTATGCGAATATACATGTAAACAGATATAAATATATATAGAATGTTCAGTCAAAACAAAATGATAACAATATAAATATAGAGTTTTTGTAAAGCTATGAAGTTCAAACGGGCTCACCAATTAATGTGTAGGGGACTGTCTAGAGCAAGATCATTAGCATAACAAATATGCGAATAAAAATCGAAGTCAATGAGAGTACAATGCAACAATATATTATCAAAATGCAGTAATGAGTGATATTAATTAATAGGTTACTTGGATGTACTGTTAAAGCCCACTGCTACAATCTGAATAGTGAAACAGATTATCTAATGTCAAGGAATGATTCCAGATACCACCTAATGAGGCCAGAAACCAATATATGCAACAGGATTATTTTCGGTTGCTGCAAACCATAGCCCCTCTTGCAGCACAGTTTGTTCAGGGAATAGTAGACACGCTGACAATGTCTCATCTGAGAATCCCTCCGAACATAACATAGGCAACCAGGAGTTAGGGATAATAACAAGAAAACCCACTAATTACCCTCCCAACAAAACTGGTTTTCTATAAATTATGCTCTTAAATGCTCGATCTCTCCTTAACAAAATAACTTCCCTTCGCAGCTTGGTATACATGGAACGGTCAAAACTGATCCTGGTAACCGAAAGTTGGCTAACTAATGATATACCTGACACAAAGCTGATAATTGATAACTATGACATCCACAGGAATGATAGAGTGGACAAAAGAGGAGGCGGGTGTCTAATATATGCTTCTAAATCTACTGACCCCAATACTTTTACAAACCTAACTATCGACAAACTCCCAGAATCTAAGTGGATAAGCATCCACACGAATGAAAATAAAATTCTAGTGGGATGTATATACGGAGCCCCAGCAGCCCTAAAACGACTGATACGGTCATCGCGGAAATACTAGAGCGTGTACCTACTCTGGAATTCAACTACAAAATAATTTGTGGCGATTTTAACCTCCCCGGAGTGAACTGGGATACCTGCACTGGACCTAGAATCTATGACGAGCTCCTAGAAGCTATAGATGTAGGAGGATGGAAGCAGTGCGTACGCCTCCCAACACGACATAACAATATTCTCGACTTAGTCCTCTGCCACAAAATAGAGCTGATCTCGATAGAGGTGGAGGATAAACTCGACAACAGTGATCACAACATACTGTACTGCACCCTACCTCTTCAACTAATAACTAAACACACACCTAAAAATTCCCCGGTTCACTATCAATATAGGGACTATAGAAATGCCGACTGGGAATTCCTACCAACGCTCTTGAGAAGCTCTGACTGGGATGAATACTTTACCAATGATAACTTAGAAGTAACACTTGATACCTTCTACAAGACGGTCAGTTCGGTAAGAGATACAATCGCACCCCTAAAGTCTGTCTTAAGGACACCAACTCTTTTCATAGACAGCAAAACGCGATTAAAACTGAGGAAATTGAAAAGGAAATTTTATTTATATAAAGAATTTAGTGCATTACACCAGATACATGAAACATTTAAAAATCTTGAGGAGAGACATAAAATGAAGGCACAACTCGAGGAAAATAAAGCCCTAGGGGGCACCTCTAAAACCCAGGAACTCTGCAAGATCTTGCAAAAACGACTAAACAAGAGTAAAGAAAATAATGTCGGCCACTTGGAGCATGAAGGTATAATTTATGATGATCCCCAGATTATTTGTGTACTCCTAAACCAATGGTTCTCCAATAACACCAAATCGCATCCGTCTCCAATCCTCGATATAACCTGCAAAAATAACTACGAGTTAGGTGAAGTCAACTTTAATATACAAAATATAGCATCAGCGGTAAAGACATTAAAAGCTAACGGTAGTTGTGGGATAGATGATATACCATCTATCATTTATAAAAACGGTGGCTCGGATTTGATAATACTATTACTTAGAATATTCACCCTCTCACTAGTGACTGGGACCTACCCTGAAACTTGGAAAAACACGTATATACTACCCAAGCATAAAGGAGGAGCCAAAACTAGTGCATGTAATTATAGGCCTATCAATATAACACCTGTCATATCAAGGATCATGGAGAAAGTAATCAAAGACCAAATGTCAGACTACTTTCTAAAACACAAACTCATCAACCAGTCACAACACGGATTCCTTAAAAAAGATCTTGCGTCATTTGCCATATAGACTTTTTCAACGAGATCACCTAGAGAAGAGATAGGAGAGAACTAGTAATTATCCTCTATTTCGTTATCAGGAAAGCCTTCGACAGAGTTCCACATAGTTTGTTAGTCAGCAGGCTATGCTCACTAGGGATACGCAACCCCCTCCACAACTGGATAAAATCATTTCTCAGTGACAGAAATCAGACAACAAAAATTGGCTCGATGACCTCCAGGCCTAGGCCGATTAGCAGTGGTGTCATCCAGGGGAGTGTATTGGGACCCCTTCTTTTCATTATATACATTAACAGTATATGTGAGTGCTTTAGTATAGGCAAGCCAATACTGTATGCAGATGACTTAAAGGTGACATATACCTGCACAAACACAGATATCGGTACAACTATGAACTCCAGACATGAAGAATTAACAAAAATGGATATATGGTGTGACACCTGGAGACTTGAGTTTAATGTCGAAAAGTGTGGCTGGCTCTGCATAGGCTGTCCCAACCTAGAACTCGACCTAGCAATTCAGGGCCACAAAATCCCTAGACTCAAATCTGTGCTAGACCTAGGACTGACATATTCACACAATCTATCATTTTCTGAACATATCTCGAAACAAGTATCGAAATCACGCAGGCTTATTGGTCTCCTACTCAGGAACTTCTACAGAAGTGAATCCAGAATACTACTGTACAAGGTTTGTGTGCGCCCACTCCTAGACTATTGTTCATTCATATTTAGTAGTATACGCATAGAAGACAAACTAAAAGTAGAAGGAGTACAGAGGTACTTCACGCTGAAAGTAATCGGAACCGAAAACGGCACAAACTATTCTACCAGGTGTGAAATTCTAGGACTAGAAACATTATGGTTAAGACGACTGCGACTAAATCTGGTACTCTTCTATAAACTACTTAACCATATAGTGTATACCCCTACTAATTGTACTTGGTTTTCAGAAGACACTGGATATAACCTTAGACACACTAAAGGTACGGTGGCTATAGAACAATGTAAAACAGCCACCAGGCAAAAATTTTTCATGATTAGGTATGCCCAAATATGGAACAAACTACCTGAGGAAATGCGACTAGCAAGCTCACTGGTGTCCTTTGAAAAAGCTCTAAATGACACACTAAGTGGGTTTGCAAGTGATATCAGTGCTAATTCCTATGTAAGAGCTTCAGAAATTATAGGCCCATTTAGTGTATGAACTTAGAGACTACACCTGTTGTTTCTTTTGCCTTTATCTATAATTTCAGACAGAGAGGCAGCAGTCATGAAAATAACAGCCATACACATAAGAGTCGATCGAATTATGTCTACCTGATACAAAGCCTGAACCATAATCAACCTACGAATGAAATATGAGAAAACAAGGTCGAGACTTACCACAACATCACATGGAAGGATATAAGTTACTTCGAAATCATTTATAATCCACCAACTGGTCTCCTTTCCGAAAGGAATGCGGCGATACTTTATCCACAGTGATGAGGAAATACATAAATCCACAGTTCCCGTTGTATACACTCACTGGAGATTGCAGCCAACAAAGTAATGCATTTAAAGCATATGCACACTTCCCATAATCACGGCGACACCGCGGAATACATCAAAATCGCAGTGTAATCAAACCCAACACGCGATGTAATTAACTGAATCCGAAAGGCAAACCAGTTGTAGTACGTATTTGAATATTCATCCATATGTCCATCATGATGACAAATCCAAATCACTACCTATACAGCGTCAATAAATCTGGATATCTATGAAATGACGAAAATATGCTGATAGCTGCATTTCAGATCCCAATGACTCATTCGATAGCAAAATTCTGCTCCTGCATGCCTCTTTCGGCATTTGTGTATGGATTGGTTCGCAGTTACTCAGGTTCCAGACCGAAAAGAATAAAAAATTCACCAGTTGCTGAATTATGATTACTTCTCTGTATGTTTAACTGGATAATAACTGCTGTGGTGAGCCTTTTGCAGATTATATTGCTTAAAACATCGTTTACGGTAAACTAAGTAACGTTTAATAAGCCATTTTTATACTTTTGTGACTAGTCCACCATATCGACCGAATGTAACGCAACACTCAGTTGTTACGCTCATGTTCAACAAAATCAAACAATAATTGTGCTCAGGATTATGCCATATAAACTGTTTCAACTTATGCAGAGTGTACTTACGGTCAATATTTCATTATCTTCCCATGTATATATATTGTGTTAGTGAAAAATTTTAAACATGTTTACTCCATGTGTGCATTATTATGATATTGATGATGCCTGTCAACTGGAGTCCCTCAAGTGCATAAAGTGGGAACATATTATTGTAAGACGCATTTTATTGTTTTATGAGGGAAATGACTTCAAGCTTTATTTATTTTCCCAAGTATATGTAATCCATCCAACGCATACTTGGGTTTTTTTGTTAATGCGAAGTCAGTATCTCTATATTTGTTGGTGTGTTCCATTGAATCACCAGTTATCCGATTTTCCCCACAAAATAAAGATAAAATGACAACAACCATGTTATTTAACCGCAATCCATGTAATTTGAATATGTAACTTAAATAATTCTTATCCATTCCTATACAACTTGTGTGTCCTATATTTGTATGAATAAATATGTACCCTATTATATTACCATCACTAACCATACTTACTAATCGTATGTGTAATCTATCGAATTGATGATGCCTGTAAACTGGCGTCCCTCATGTAAATAATGAGAATATACTATTATCATTTACAAATTATTTATATAATCCACAGAAGCGTTGACTGTTGGAATCGTGTCTACTGATAGAAGCTGTGTTCCGGTTGTAGATTTGTCTTCGGATAAGGATAATAGGTTCCTGCAATAAATCCAAAGTATACAACACGGTTTGAGTGGAGTGAGTAGACAGCAATGGCAAGAGAGAAGGTGAAGCTACCAACAGTATAGTGTATTTCAAACTGCACTCGGAAGTTGTACGTATTTAAACATAAATAGTTTTAAACAAGAGTCATGTACAATGCTTCTAATTTCAAAATCTAACCAAAAGGTGTACAAACACATGGTTACGTAGTGTAGGATTATGCTTCTCCTACAGATTTAGTCCTTCCTCCACACTGACGACACAGAGTCTTGGGTTAGCTATAGTTAAATCAGAATGACTTGACTTAAACTTTATCTGTTTCTAAAACATAAGGTAAATCATACAATTACACCAAGAAAAATATACAAATCCACTGTCATTCAAAAAAAGGACAAAAACGCACCGAACAGTATTGAGGGTACGGACAAAATGAACAGTCAATTAATTACATGTATACACAAATAGAGTGACAGACAACGAAGAACATTCAAGGTCACATCACGTGGTGTGACTTACAATAAATTGACCAATAATCGCGACAAGAAGGTCACATCATATTGATTAGCTGTCTATCATATAGTCTATCTATCTATCTATCTATCACGATTAACACTCCCTGCGAACGATCACCACGTTGACTTCTTGTACCTGGAACCATAAAGTTGTCTTCTTCTTCCAACAAACATACGCTTCTTATACCTCGTTCGACTTCTTGAGTTGCAGTTTTCAAACGCACCGTCCTGACGCGGCCATCTTGGTCATAGTACACCTGCTTAACTATAGCCTTTCGCCAGAGACCTCTCTGTGTGTCAGGATTGTTAACTAAGACGAGATCACGAGGTTGTAGGTTGCGCTTTATATTCAGCCATCAGCATCAGAAGATATCCGCGTAGCCATTTATGCCAGAGCAAATCAGTCAAATATTTTGGAAGTAGTTGACTATAGTGTTGGAAGAAAGTATATCCATACATAGCATTCGCTTTACCTTTGTAATATTGTAATTTTCTTAAGAATTCACCAATTGCTGAATGAGCCACAGTTGAAAGCCTTTTTGGAACGACTACTTCATCTGTACTTACCATAGAATCGTCAGCTTCAATCAAAACAGCGGCTAAAACAAATCCATACTTCGCGATCTGTGACTTGGTTCCGCGGGTAGCAAGAGGGGGTTCGATGATGGTGAACCAAATCCGCGGCTCAGTGAAACCGAATAGCGGTAGAAGCAGATCAACTATTGCGTTGATTGATGAGTCCTGTGCCTCGTTAGTCTCAGTTGCAGCAGGTGAACGTGTAGGTGAGGACATGATTATTATGCGAATATACATGTAAACAGATATAAATATATATAGAATGTTCAGTCAAAACAAAATGATAACAATATAAATATAGAGTTTTTGTAAAGCTATGAAGTTCAAACGGGCTCACCAATTAATGTGTAGGGGACTGTCTAGAGCAAGATCATTAGCATAACAAATATGCGAATAAAAATCGAAGTCAATGAGAGTACAATGCAACAATATATTATCAAAATGCAGTAATGAGTGATATTAATTAATAGGTTACTTGGATGTACTGTTAAAGCCCACTGCTACAATCTGAATAGTGAAACAGATTATCTAATGTCAAGGAATGATTCCAGATACCACCTAATGAGGCCAGAAACCAATATATGCAACAGGATTATTTTCGGTTGCTGCAAACCATAGCCCCTCTTGCAGCACAGTTTGTTCAGGGAATAGTAGACACGCTGACAATGTCTCATCTGAGAATCCCTCCGAACATAACATAGGCAACCAGGAGTTAGGGATAATAACAAGAAAACCCACTAATTACCCTCCCAACAAAACTGGTTTTCTATAAATTATGCTCTTAAATGCTCGATCTCTCCTTAACAAAATAACTTCCCTTCGCAGCTTGGTATACATGGAACGGTCAAAACTGATCCTGGTAACCGAAAGTTGGCTAACTAATGATATACCTGACACAAAGCTGATAATTGATAACTATGACATCCACAGGAATGATAGAGTGGACAAAAGAGGAGGCGGGTGTCTAATATATGCTTCTAAATCTACTGACCCCAATACTTTTACAAACCTAACTATCGACAAACTCCCAGAATCTAAGTGGATAAGCATCCACACGAATGAAAATAAAATTCTAGTGGGATGTATATACGGAGCCCCAGCAGCCCTAAAACGACTGATACGGTCATCGCGGAAATACTAGAGCGTGTACCTACTCTGGAATTCAACTACAAAATAATTTGTGGCGATTTTAACCTCCCCGGAGTGAACTGGGATACCTGCACTGGACCTAGAATCTATGACGAGCTCCTAGAAGCTATAGATGTAGGAGGATGGAAGCAGTGCGTACGCCTCCCAACACGACATAACAATATTCTCGACTTAGTCCTCTGCCACAAAATAGAGCTGATCTCGATAGAGGTGGAGGATAAACTCGACAACAGTGATCACAACATACTGTACTGCACCCTACCTCTTCAACTAATAACTAAACACACACCTAAAAATTCCCCGGTTCACTATCAATATAGGGACTATAGAAATGCCGACTGGGAATTCCTACCAACGCTCTTGAGAAGCTCTGACTGGGATGAATACTTTACCAATGATAACTTAGAAGTAACACTTGATACCTTCTACAAGACGGTCAGTTCGGTAAGAGATACAATCGCACCCCTAAAGTCTGTCTTAAGGACACCAACTCTTTTCATAGACAGCAAAACGCGATTAAAACTGAGGAAATTGAAAAGGAAATTTTATTTATATAAAGAATTTAGTGCATTACACCAGATACATGAAACATTTAAAAATCTTGAGGAGAGACATAAAATGAAGGCACAACTCGAGGAAAATAAAGCCCTAGGGGGCACCTCTAAAACCCAGGAACTCTGCAAGATCTTGCAAAAACGACTAAACAAGAGTAAAGAAAATAATGTCGGCCACTTGGAGCATGAAGGTATAATTTATGATGATCCCCAGATTATTTGTGTACTCCTAAACCAATGGTTCTCCAATAACACCAAATCGCATCCGTCTCCAATCCTCGATATAACCTGCAAAAATAACTACGAGTTAGGTGAAGTCAACTTTAATATACAAAATATAGCATCAGCGGTAAAGACATTAAAAGCTAACGGTAGTTGTGGGATAGATGATATACCATCTATCATTTATAAAAACGGTGGCTCGGATTTGATAATACTATTACTTAGAATATTCACCCTCTCACTAGTGACTGGGACCTACCCTGAAACTTGGAAAAACACGTATATACTACCCAAGCATAAAGGAGGAGCCAAAACTAGTGCATGTAATTATAGGCCTATCAATATAACACCTGTCATATCAAGGATCATGGAGAAAGTAATCAAAGACCAAATGTCAGACTACTTTCTAAAACACAAACTCATCAACCAGTCACAACACGGATTCCTTAAAAAAGATCTTGCGTCATTTGCCATATAGACTTTTTCAACGAGATCACCTAGAGAAGAGATAGGAGAGAACTAGTAATTATCCTCTATTTCGTTATCAGGAAAGCCTTCGACAGAGTTCCACATAGTTTGTTAGTCAGCAGGCTATGCTCACTAGGGATACGCAACCCCCTCCACAACTGGATAAAATCATTTCTCAGTGACAGAAATCAGACAACAAAAATTGGCTCGATGACCTCCAGGCCTAGGCCGATTAGCAGTGGTGTCATCCAGGGGAGTGTATTGGGACCCCTTCTTTTCATTATATACATTAACAGTATATGTGAGTGCTTTAGTATAGGCAAGCCAATACTGTATGCAGATGACTTAAAGGTGACATATACCTGCACAAACACAGATATCGGTACAACTATGAACTCCAGACATGAAGAATTAACAAAAATGGATATATGGTGTGACACCTGGAGACTTGAGTTTAATGTCGAAAAGTGTGGCTGGCTCTGCATAGGCTGTCCCAACCTAGAACTCGACCTAGCAATTCAGGGCCACAAAATCCCTAGACTCAAATCTGTGCTAGACCTAGGACTGACATATTCACACAATCTATCATTTTCTGAACATATCTCGAAACAAGTATCGAAATCACGCAGGCTTATTGGTCTCCTACTCAGGAACTTCTACAGAAGTGAATCCAGAATACTACTGTACAAGGTTTGTGTGCGCCCACTCCTAGACTATTGTTCATTCATATTTAGTAGTATACGCATAGAAGACAAACTAAAAGTAGAAGGAGTACAGAGGTACTTCACGCTGAAAGTAATCGGAACCGAAAACGGCACAAACTACTCTACCAGATGTGAAATTCTAGGACTAGAAACATTATGGTTAAGACGACTGCGACTAAATCTGGTACTCTTCTATAAACTACTTAACCATATAGTGTATACCCCTACTAATTGTACTTGGTTTTCAGAAGACACTGGATATAACCTTAGACACACTAAAGGTACGGTGGCTATAGAACAATGTAAAACAGCCACCAGGCAAAAATTTTTCATGATTAGGTATGCCCAAATATGGAACAAACTACCTGAGGAAATGCGACTAGCAAGCTCACTGGTGTCCTTTGAAAAAGCTCTAAATGACACACTAAGTGGGTTTGCAAGTGATATCAGTGCTAATTCCTATGTAAGAGCTTCAGAAATTATAGGCCCATTTAGTGTATGAACTTAGAGACTACACCTGTTGTTTCTTTTGCCTTTATCTATAATTTCAGACAGAGAGGCAGCAGTCATGAAAATAACAGCCATACACATAAGAGTCGATCGAATTATGTCTACCTGATACAAAGCCTGAACCATAATCAACCTACGAATGAAATATGAGAAAACAAGGTCGAGACTTACCACAACATCACATGGAAGGATATAAGTTACTTCGAAATCATTTATAATCCACCAACTGGTCTCCTTTCCGAAAGGAATGCGGCGATACTTTATCCACAGTGATGAGGAAATACATAAATCCACAGTTCCCGTTGTATACACTCACTGGAGATTGCAGCCAACAAAGTAATGCATTTAAAGCATATGCACACTTCCCATAATCACGGCGACACCGCGGAATACATCAAAATCGCAGTGTAATCAAACCCAACACGCGATGTAATTAACTGAATCCGAAAGGCAAACCAGTTGTAGTACGTATTTGAATATTCATCCATATGTCCATCATGATGACAAATCCAAATCACTACCTATACAGCGTCAATAAATCTGGATATCTATGAAATGACGAAAATATGCTGATAGCTGCATTTCAGATCCCAATGACTCATTCGATAGCAAAATTCTGCTCCTGCATGCCTCTTTCGGCATTTGTGTATGGATTGGTTCGCAGTTACTCAGGTTCCAGACCGAAAAGAATAAAAAATTCACCAGTTGCTGAATTATGATTACTTCTCTGTATGTTTAACTGGATAATAACTGCTGTGGTGAGCCTTTTGCAGATTATATTGCTTAAAACATCGTTTACGGTAAACTAAGTAACGTTTAATAAGCCATTTTTATACTTTTGTGACTAGTCCACCATATCGACCGAATGTAACGCAACACTCAGTTGTTACGCTCATGTTCAACAAAATCAAACAATAATTGTGCCCAGGATTATGCCATATAAACTGTTTCAACTTATGCAGAGTGTACTTACGGTCAATATTTCATTATCTTCCCATGTATATATATTGTGTTAGTGAAAAATTTTAAACATGTTTACTCCATGTGTGCATTATTATGATATTGATGATGCCTGTCAACTGGAGTCCCTCAAGTGCATAAAGTGGGAACATATTATTGTAAGACGCATTTTATTGTTTTATGAGGGAAATGACTTCAAGCTTTATTTATTTTCCCAAGTATATGTAATCCATCCAACGCATACTTGGGTTTTTTTGTTAATGCGAAGTCAGTATCTCTATATTTGTTGGTGTGTTCCATTGAATCACCAGTTATCCGATTTTCCCCACAAAATAAAGATAAAATGACAACAACCATGTTATTTAACCGCAATCCATGTAATTTGAATATGTAACTTAAATAATTCTTATCCATTCCTATACAACTTGTGTGTCCTATATTTGTATGAATAAATATGTACCCTATTATATTACCATCACTAACCATACTTACTAATCGTATGTGTAATCTATCGAATTGATGATGCCTGTAAACTGGCGTCCCTCATGTAAATAATGAGAATATACTATTATCATTTACAAATTATTTATATAATCCACAGAAGCGTTGACTGTTGGAATCGTGTCTACTGATAGAAGCTGTGTTCCGGTTGTAGATTTGTCTTCGGATAAGGATAATAGGTTCCTGCAATAAATCCAAAGTATACAACACGGTTTGAGTGGAGTGAGTAGACAGCAATGGCAAGAGAGAAGGTGAAGCTACCAACAGTATAGTGTATTTCAAACTGCACTCGGAAGTTGTACGTATTTAAACATAAATAGTTTTAAACAAGAGTCATGTACAATGCTTCTAATTTCAAAATCTAACCAAAAGGTGTACAAACACATGGTTACGTAGTGTAGGATTATGCTTCTCCTACAGATTTAGTCCTTCCTCCACACTGACGACACAGAGTCTTGGGTTAGCTATAGTTAAATCAGAATGACTTGACTTAAACTTTATCTGTTTCTAAAACATAAGGTAAATCATACAATTACACCAAGAAAAATATACAAATCCACTGTCATTCAAAAAAAGGACAAAAACGCACCGAACAGTATTGAGGGTACGGACAAAATGAACAGTCAATTAATTACATGTATACACAAATAGAGTGACAGACAACGAAGAACATTCAAGGTCACATCACGTGGTGTGACTTACAATAAATTGACCAATAATCGCGACAAGAAGGTCACATCATATTGATTAGCTGTCTATCATATAGTCTATCTATCTATCTATCTATCACGATTAACACTCCCTGCGAACGATCACCACGTTGACTTCTTGTACCTGGAACCATAAAGTTGTCTTCTTCTTCCAACAAACATACGCTTCTTATACCTCGTTCGACTTCTTGAGTTGCAGTTTTCAAACGCACCGTCCTGACGCGGCCATCTTGGTCATAGTACACCTGCTTAACTATAGCCTTTCGCCAGAGACCTCTCTGTGTGTCAGGATTGTTAACTAAGACGAGATCACGAGGTTGTAGGTTGCGCTTTATATTCAGCCATCAGCATCAGAAGATATCCGCGTAGCCATTTATGCCAGAGCAAATCAGTCAAATATTTTGGAAGTAGTTGACTATAGTGTTGGAAGAAAGTATATCCATACATAGCATTCGCTTTACCTTTGTAATATTGTAATTTTCTTAAGAATTCACCAATTGCTGAATGAGCCACAGTTGAAAGCCTTTTTGGAACGACTACTTCATCTGTACTTACCATAGAATCGTCAGCTTCAATCAAAACTCGCAGAATCGCATAACAAGCACAATAATGTCATCAGCATTTTCTGCTGGAGAATAAAACTCCATGGAAGTTACAACTGAAGGAATCATTGACAACCAATTAATATAGACTACATCTGAGACATCGCCTTGAGCACAGTCGGTGTTCAGACCGAACTGCTCTAGAACAAGAGGTAAATCAGATAAATAAATATCAACGCACTCAGCTCGACACTTATCTATTGCAGATGGAAGGTTTGAAAACTTGCTGTCATACGTTCCTCCTGGTTCACACCAACTTTTTACAGGACCTCCATCTATGACATATTCAGTAGTTTTCGTGTGGAAATTTCGTTTTCCATGACAATCACGCCGAAACAGTTTACCAGAACCATATCCCATCAGTTCATGAAGTCCAACTTGTAGTTCAAAGGAACTTTCAGCATGTTCCACGTACATTTGTTTGTCTTCATTACGTAGAAATTCTGTTTTGGGATCCTTGAAACGAACACTAAGTACATTATCCAAAGAAACATTTTTAAATCCATCAACTTGTCGTACATCATCATAGTTAGGAGTATTAGTTCCAACAGGAATTCCAGCAGTTGCAAAAGTCACTACATCCAAACTAGTAAGGTCTGACTGTAAGAATTTATCTCTTTCATATGTAGAAGGCCGTGGTAAATTTGTTAACAACCTTTCAGCGTTATTTACAAGTCGTTGGAATTTTGTTGACAGTGATCTATTTACAACAGCGACAAATAATTCAAACTTTGCACGAACGCCAAAGGGATCACGGTATGACTCGATAAACCCAATATACTTTTCAACAACAGGGTTCTTATCTTTAACCCATAACCTGAAGGCATCTTTGTGAGTGGCTACTGAGCCAGTAGTGAAGCTTTCAGCATACTGATGCCACATTTCTGATTCGATTTGGTTAAGCGAGTGTGCTTTAAAATCGACTAGTAACTTCACCAGCTCACTATAGTCAACATATTCAAGCTGCAAAGATGTGTCCGAAGGGAGGGCATCTCTTAACTTTTCACGACGTTGACTTAGAGGGATTTGCAGGTCATGGTAACGTTGGGCTAACTGTCTTTGTTTTTCTTGGATAATAGGAGCGTCGAAATGACTTTCTGCAGCAAGCGTGTCAGCCTGGACTTTGAATGCATCTATAGCTCACGATGAGTAGCTACATCAGATTCAAGCAAGTTGTGCCGCTTTTGTACGTTCATCACACGACCGACATCCTCTGAGGCTATATGAGCTTCAACATCATTCAACCATAACTCGACATCTTCTACGTTGCGAGCGAACTGTTGTTGCCTACTTGTTTGATCTAAATTTTTCTTCTTGTCTCCCATGGCATTTACGAGATGAGACCAAGTTTCATCCAACTGTTCAATCTTTGCTTTTATTTCTGGCGAGTTGTAGTGGTTTGCATTTAACAAATCCTGACCTGTCTTTTTAATATCTTCAACGCGGGATTGGTTCGCTTGTATTTCTGCCTCAAAACTCTGATGCTTCTGCACCTTTGTTTGCAAATTCGTGGAGTCTTTGTAACTTTCATCAAGTGCATTTCTAAGTTTTCCTGATATCCACGACTGCATTTCATCTGCATCTCCATCGAACATTTGGTAATGGTGGGAATCTTGAAGACGCTGACGGCGGTTCTGAGCTTTCTCCTTCAATGCATTTCGTCTATTTTGAAGACCTTCCTGAATCTCATCAACCTGTGCAGCCGCATAGTGGGTTGATTCGATTAATTTTGCAGCGAATTCATCAAGTTGTCGCATCTTTTCCTCTTGTTCTAAAAGTGACTTTTCGAAGTCTTCATGTTTCCTTATGAGTGCTTCCACAGAATCGAGTGAGTCTCCCACATCTTTTATTTCTAGGAGGGCCTCTTGCATACCAATCCAAGATTCCGACTGTTCAGCGTCGCGGTAAAAATACTGAAGGCTCATACACTCTTCTAGCTGTTCACGTCTTTCCTCACACAACCGCATCAGGGAGGCTCTCTCTCTTTCAAGGGTGGAAAGTTTAGCAGCTATGTCTCCACTACAGGGATGGCCAACTCTTTGTAATGCCTGACCTTCTTGCATGCATGTATCGAAACTGTCAGCTCGAGAATTTATCTCAGCGGTGTATTCCTTATGTCGCTCTACTTGGGCTTCAGCACCAGCTACATCCTTTGCCAAATCATCCGCCAATATTAACGTCTTCATGTCATTCATCCAGATGCTCAAGTCTCTCCAGTCAACCAAAAAGCGATGCATCTTGAATGACTCTTCCAGTTTACCTCTCCTACCTACAGCCTGACTTTTCAGCTTATCCCATGCAGTGATTAAGGCGTCATACTTGCCTTGTATAGTGTCTTGCGAATCAGGATGCCTCCGTGCAAGCGCCTTAGCATCATCTCCAAGTTGAACAATCTTTTCATCTGGGGCAGTCAAATCCCTTTCTAATGCTTCGTGCTTCCTTTGTAAGGCTTGGACTGAAGCAAGATCACGACCACAGTCCTCAATGGATAAAGGAATGGACTTTCCATTCACCCACGATATAGCTTTATCTGTGTCTCTAAAGAAGCGCTGTATCTCATAGGCTTCCAGGAGCCTTTCTTGTCGTTTTCTAGCCAGATCCTTCAGACGTTCTAGAGCTTTGCGGACCTGTCTGAACTTTTCTATGACTAGGGCATCCTCAGGAAATTCCTCTTTTAGAAGTTCATCTGCCTTCCGATAGATGTCTTCGGCACGACTTTCTTGATACTCGAGATCATTTGTAAACTCATCAAACCTTTTTTGAAGTGTCTCAACATGTTCCAAGTCTTGACCCAAATCCTCTGATGTTACGTAAGTTTCTTTTTCACGTATCCAGAAAAGTATCTCGTCGACTTGGCGTAAGAACTGGACCAATTTAAGGGTTAGGTTAATAAGACGTGATTTTTCTCTGAAAATAGCCATAAGCCTTTCCCACAGGGCATGCAATTCATCAAGACGGTTTTTGATAATGTCTGTCGCGTAGTGCCCCTGACCAATCATTTCTTCTCTCGCAGAATCCAGAGCTGACAGTGTTTCAGCATGAACTGTTACTTCGAACTCAAACTCTTGATGTTTCTGTTTCTTCAGCTGAAGATTACTGAGTTCTTTAAAATCCCCATTTGCATATGTTTGCAGTTTTTTATCGATCCAACACTCAAGTTCATCGGCATCCTTCTTAAAATATTGATATCTTTCAAGCATGTCCAGAAACTTAGATATGCCTCTGGCGAACTCATCATTAGGAGATAAAGCAACTTTATGAGAAGTAGAAGGTTTGTAAGGCGATTTATTGTGACAAGAACATTCGCGACTACCTTGTCGTAATCTTTCTAATTCCATTTCTTTCTCTTTTTGGACTATGCGCAATTTCGCTAGCTCCAATTCTACCATATAGTGTGATTTATTCTCGTTGCTTCCAGGGAAATCATCTTCATTACTCTTTCCTAACCGTGGAGTTAACGACGGCATCGTTTCATAACTTTCGTCTGCCATACTGTTCGAAACTTTGTAGGATTATTTTCGTCTTACAGATTTAGTCCTTCCTCCATACTGACGACACAGAGTCTTGGGTTAGCTATAGTTAAATCAGAATGACTTGACTTAAACTTTATCTGTTTCTAAAACATAAGGTAAATCATACAATTACACCAAGAAAAATATACAAATCCACTGTCATTCAAAAAAAGGACAAAAACGCACCGAACAGTATTGAGGGTACGGACAAAATGAACAGTCAATTAATTACATGTATACACAAATAGAGTGACAGACAACGAAGAACATTCAAGGTCACATCACGTGGTGTGACTTACAATAAATTGACCAATAATCGCGACAAGAAGGTCACATCATATTGATTAGCTGTCTATCATATAGTCTATCTATCTATCTATCTATCTGTCGCGATTAACATGTACCCCACACACGCGCCTTTGTAGGATCAAATGGTCAATATTTCACTAGTCTGGATATGGCGGAAACATAAAGTTAAGCCTTCACCGAACATTCAAAGAGCAATGTGGGTATTACCGGTACGGACCAAAATGGTGGCACTACTATTTCACAGGAGAAAGACCTAGTGGTTACTCCCCCAAATAAACCCGGCATTAGTACTAAGGAAGCTACAGCAACTCACATCTGGGAAGTCCCCAGGTTGTGACGACATCAGGCCATCTGTTCTGAAACAGTGCGCCGAAGCCCTCTGTGAGCCCTTGCGCGACTTGTTCCAACACTCAATGGAATCGGGGAAACTGCCAAGGGAGTGGAAAAGAGCTATCATTTCTCAGATTTTCAAGCGTGGGAACAGGAAAAATGCCACCAGTTATAGATCGGTACGCTACTCCCAGTGGTATCAAAAGTACTGGAAAATATTACTGATCATCACATCAGGGAGCACCTTGATAGTACTACTGGACTATATGGAGCGCAACACGGTTTCGTGAACGGCAGATCCTGTGTAACAAACCTACTATCATTACACTCTACCAGAGTGCCCAAGTTTTATTCTTATATCAAACCTACTATCAGCTTCGGACATTATGGTGGGATGTGAATATTCCTATCCATGTCAACGTGATGATCATTTGCGAGGAGTGTGAACGCGACAGATAGATAGCCAATCAGTTTGATGTGACCTTGTCACACCATGTGATGTAGCTGTAGTGTACATTGTACCTTCGAACTTTTGTTTGAACGGACTCACCTGACATTTAGCACTCCCTCCTCTTTCGATTGTTGAAACTCGTACGTTCTTGGTTCGCTATCTCGTTGTGCTTTAATCCAGCGCACTATCCGAGCCTACCACAGCCAAGGCTGCAGATAAGTGCGTAACCTCTTATTTCTTATCAAATTCCATATCTCTTTTGTGTAAATACAATTCTGTTCCAGTCACAGTTGCCATCTCAAGTCTTTCAGCCCTGATTACGTTCGTTAGTACTTGCAAGTTAGGCAGAGTACGATTAAGGTCATAAGCGATGAAGAAGTTTTGTAAAAGTGCTTAATTTAGGTCAAAGTTAAGCCAAGCCTTATTCTTATATGACCTAGAGTGTTCATTTTTTCAATCAATATTTGTGTGTACATGTTATAATTTACCGTTCAATAAGTCCGTTCCCTCAATACTGTTCGGTACGTTTTTCTCTTTTCTTGAGTGACAGAGGGTTTATATATATTTTTTCTGGTGTAATTGCATGATTTATTTTATGTTTTAGAAACAGATAAAGTTAAAGTCAAGTCACTCTATTTTTAAATATAGTAAAGGGAAAACTCTATTGTCAATACTGAGCGGGAGTACTGATGTATAGACACAACTAATCCTAGAGGCCCTTATGCGACTTGTTCCAACACCTAATGGAGTCGGGGAAACTGTCAAGGGAGTGGAAAAGAGCCATTCTTTCTCCGATCTTCAAGCGTGAAGATGGTCAAACTGCCACTATAGTGGCATATAACTATAGTTATAAACCAGTAGCTCTACTGCCAGTCATATTGATATACATTTATGTATACATATATATATATATCATGTTACCTTAAATTACAGGTTTTTAAACTTGATAGACATAACAAGCAAATGAACGATAGCAGCATTATCGAAAACCTGCAAAATGTTTCACATATTTTCTATTCACCTACAGTCTTAAGACGGAATATATATATATATATATATTATCATTGACGATCAGATCAGGGAGCACCTCGATAGGTCTAATATACTACATGAATCCCAACACGGTTTCAGGAAAGGCAGATCCTGTGTAACAAACCAACTATCAGCTTGCGACGATCGTACTTCATACTGGGATATGAATGTTCCAGTCCATGTGGTCTACTCAGACTTCGAGAAAACATTTGACACTGTTCAACATGACCTTCTATAGGTATAGGTAAGCCAATTCTGTCATGGTTAAAGGACTACCTAGCTGAAAGGCAATTTTGCACTAAGGTCAATCCAGTTCCATCATCTTGGCACAACTCGTCATCAGGAGTGTTGCAGGGTTCTATCCCAGGAACACTGATGTTTTTCATTTTTATCAATGATCTACCATGCCGTCTAAGCTGCCCGATTCTTCTATACGCTGACGACGTGAAGATATGGGGGCGATAAAGTGTCCGGAGGACTCAGATAGACTGCACGCAGAACTAAACCTTCTGGAAGACTGAACGATGGCCAGTGGCAAAGAAGTGAAATTACGCACCTGTAGACTGCAGAATGCAAGTTACACCCTGTGCAATGGAAGCTTGTCCTGCACAACGTCAAAGCGACACTTAGGTCTAGTCCTAACGGAAAAATGGACACAAGCGTTAACAACACTGGTGGTGTAGCGAGGGGATATGCGGTCATACACTTTACACATAGACAGTGGGCTGCACTCACTCTTAAGCTCTTTCTAAGGTTGTACAAACAATACATCAAACTACACCTTGAAGTGCATAAAATCATTGCACCCCATTGCTAAGAAGAGACGCCAACCTCCTGGAAAGAGTCCAAAGACAGGCAACAAAAGGAGTGGTTGGTCTCCGAAACAAACCATATGATGAAAGGCTAAATAAATGAGGCCTATTCACACTTAGATACCGTCGGCTTTGGGGGGGGGATTTCATTACTGCCTATAAAATAACGAGTGACCATAATCACCCAAACAAAGGTGGCCTGCCATTGAGTAGTTATGAGCTTCCTTGTGAAAATCCCAGAATGATAGCTCACCGGAGGACAAAGACTAGGGTGCGGTCCCCTTCTTTTCACTGAGGGTTTGCTGTCCCTGTAACTCCTTACTGACAGATGTACCTATGGCACTGTCTCTGGACAGCTTTAAATGAAGGTTGGACAATCATGCAGCGACACAAGGAGTGCGTTCAAATAGCCTAGTCCCCTTAAAATCCCATACACCATTCAGGGGTAGACAATTAAACTGGTCGTTTTACTTCTTTACATTTTCTCCTGTTTTACTCTCCTGACAACTTTAACTACACCTATTATTATTATCATTATATATATATATATATTTACCGGTTGACCGACTGTTGTTACGTTTTCCTATTGTTTTTCTGTCTGTTAGTCTGAATAACTTCACTAATTATATCTAGTATTATTATGATCTCCTTTATTTTGACGACGATACCAGAGGAGTAACTGATGAAAGGATCAACTCCATTCACAGTAGTAACAGTCTTAACACACCTCATACTACAAACCACATATAGTTAATCGCAGGACTACTCCTTTTGGAGTCAAACAAAGCTACGACAGTCGAGTGGGGCGGGACGAGCTACTCAGAGGTTTACTGAAGATCAGAAACCTATACCTCACAATCAAGAGGCGATCACAAAGAAATCAAATTGGTTTATACTAGCTGGTAGAAACGATATTGGATTCGAATTACACAAATCAGACAATTATTGTATGCTGGATTTGTATTTTAATTATCTTTTACGATATTAATTCTTGGTTTAGTCATTACTTCAGTTTTCGTTTTTAGACATCCTACTGTTTATTTTCGGTTTTTTAATCTAGAAATTCAGACATCTCCCAAAATGTTTCGAGTTACCAAAGCCTCTCACAATCAAAGTTTACCTGTTTATCCTATGGATGAGTTGGTAAAAGCACGTAGTGAGTTTAGATATCGGTGGAGAAGACGAATGACCGAAAATCCCTTGGCCAGATTAATCATTACTGATCATTACAGATACCCGCCTAATATAATCTTGAAAAACTGGGAGAAATATCCGTTTGACGAGACTGGTGATGAGTCAGACAAGCGTCGGTTCCTTTCAGCTATGAGTGATAAAATGAGAAGTAGAATAATAATGTTGAAGTCACAGCCTTATATACCTTCTGAAATTTATGATAATATGATATCTGAGGAAGATTTTCAGCATGTTTGTTCACTACTATCAAATGAGGTGTGCATCACGGAGAACTATTTTCAATCGATAAGTCAAAATCAATGCATTTCAGCATGTTATTTTATGTGATAATTGTGATTTTCTTGGGAGCAATGAAGACGCAGTGGAACACTTGAAACAAACCGGTCATTCAACGTGTAGTAAATACTCACCAATTTTATTATGTAGATGACTCTGGTGCTACTAAACCATGTGAACTAAAAGAACCACGCGTCATCTTTTATGCACCTGATCGAATTTATGGTTGGAGTATCGGTGATTCAGTGATATCTTGTCGAACTTCACGTAGGACAACATATCACTGAATCACCGATACTCCAACCATAAATTCGATCAGGTGCATAAAAGATGACGCGTGGTTCTTTTAGTTCACATGGTTTAGTAGCACCAGAGTCATCTACATAATAAAATTGGTGAGTATTTACTACACGTTGAATGACCGGTTTGTTTCAAGTGTTCCACTGCGTCTTCATTGGTCCCAAGAAAATCACAATTATCACATAAAATAACATGCTGAAATGCATTGATTTTGACTTATCGATTGAAAATAGTTCTCTGTGATGCACACCTCATTTGATAGTAGTGAACAAACATGCTGAAAATCTTCCTCAGATATCATATTATCATAAATTTCGGAAGGTATATAAGGTTGTGACTTCAACATTATTATTCTATTTCTCATTTTATCACTCATAGTTGAAAGGAACTGACGCTTGTCTGACTCATCACCAGTCTCATCAAACGGATATTTCTCCCAGTTTTTCAAGATTATATTAGGCGGGTATCTGTAATGATCAGTAATGATTAATCTGGCCAAGGGATTTTCGGTCATTCGTCTTCTCCACCGATATCTAAACTCACTACGTGCTTTTACCAACTCATCCATAGGATAAACAGGTAAACTTTGATTGTGAGAGGCTTTGGTAACTCGAAACATTTTGGGAGATGTCTGAATTTCTAGATTAAAAAACCGAAAATAAACAGTAGGATGTCTAAAAACGAAAACTGAAGTAATGACTAAACCAAGAATTAATATCGTAAAAGATAATTAAAATACAAATCCAGCATACAATAATTGTCTGATTTATGTAATTCGAATCCAATATATCCAATATGGTGTTGACGAGCTAGTATAAACCAATTCGATTTCTTTGTGATCGCCTCTTGATTGTGAGGTATAGGTTCCTGATCTTCAGTAAACCTCTGAGTAGCTCGTCCCGCCCCACTCGACTGTCGTAGCTTTGTTTGACTCCAAAATGAGTAGTCCTGGGATTAATTATATGTGGTTTGTAGTATGTAGTGTGTTAAGACTGTTACTACTGTGAATGGAGTTGATCCTTTCATCAGTTACTCCTCTGGTATCGTCGTCAAAATAAAGGAGATCATAATAATACTAGATATAATTAGTGAAGTTATTCAGACTAACAGACAGAAAAACAATAGGAAAACGTAACAACAGTCAGTCAACCGGTAAATATATATATATATATATATAATGATAATAATAATAGGTGTAGTTAAAGTTGTCAGGAGAGTAAAACAGGAGAAAATGTAAAGAAGTAAAACGACCAGTTTAATTGTCTACCCCTGAATGGTGTATGGGATTTTAAGGGGACTAGGCTATTTGAACGCACTCCTTGTGTCGCTGCATGATTGTCCAACCTTCATTTAAAGCTGTCCAGAGACAGTGCCATAGGTACATCTGTCAGTAAGGAGTTACAGGGACAGCAAACCCTCAGTGAAAAGAAGGGGACCGCACCCTAGTCTTTGTCCTCCGGTGAGCTATCATTCTGGGATTTTCACAAGGAAGCTCATAACTACTCAATGGCAGGCCACCTTTGTTTGGGTGATTATGGTCACTCGTTATTTTATAGGCAGTAATGAAATCCCCCCCCAAAGCCGACGGTATCTAAGTGTGAATAGGCCTCATTTATTTAGCCTTTCATCATATGGTTTGTTTCGGAGACCAACCACTCCTTTTGTTGCCTGTCTTTGGACTCTTTCCAGGAGGTTGGCGTCTCTTCTTAGCAATGGGGTGCAATGATTTTATGCACTTCAAGGTGTAGTTTGATGTATTGTTTGTACAACCTTAGAAAGAGCTTAAGAGTGAGTGCAGCCCACTGTCTATGTGTAAAGTGTATGACCGCATATCCCCTCGCTACACCACCAGTGTTGTTAACGCTTGTGTCCATTTTTCCGTTAGGACTAGACCTAAGTGTCGCTTTGACGTTGTGCAGGACAAGCTTCCATTGCACAGGGTGTAACTTGCATTCTGCAGTCTACAGGTGCGTAATTTCACTTCTTTGCCACTGGCCATCGTTCAGTCTTCCAGAAGGTTTAGTTCTGCGTGCAGTCTATCTGAGTCCTCCGGACACTTTATCGCCCCCATATCTTCACGTCGTCAGCGTATAGAAGAATCGGGCAGCTTAGACGGCATGGTAGATCATTGATAAAAATGAAAAACATCAGTGTTCCTGGGATAGAACCCTGCAACACTCCTGATGACGAGTTGTGCCAAGATGATGGAACTGGATTGACCTTAGTGCAAAATTGCCTTTCAGCTAGGTAGTCCTTTAACCATGACAGAATTGGCTTACCTATACCTATAGAAGGTCATGTTGAACAGTGTCAAATGTTTTCTCGAAGTCTGAGTAGACCACATGGACTGGAACATTCATATCCCAGTATGAAGTACGATCGTCGCAAGCTGATAGTTGGTTTGTTACACAGGATCTGCCTTTCCTGAAACCGTGCTGGGATTCATGTAGTATATTAGACCTATCGAGGTGCTCCCTGATCTGATCGTCAATGATAATATATATATATATATATATATTCCGTCTTAAGACTGTAGGTGAATAGAAAATATGTGAAACATTTTGCAGGTTTTCGATAATGCTGCTATCGTTCATTTGCTTGTTATGTCTATCAAGTTTAAAAACCTGTAATTTAAGGTAACATGATTGTCCAATTTTCCACCGATCGTAGCTTCATTTAACTGCGAATATTATTAGTGCGTGTTGAATTATCCTTATTTCTAGATTTGTTACTGTGTCTTGGAAGAAAATCTGTATACAGAATATGATGACTCATGTTTACTCGTCCAACTTCTGTAATATTAGAAGTCATAACTATCGACCGAAGGGCGTGTGTACTGCTCATCAGTCCGCTCCATCCTCCTATATGGCCGGGTGTGAGACATGGCCATTGAGAAGGGAAGACATGAAAAGATTAGCTGTCTTTGATCATAGTTGCCTGAGTGCTATCTCCCGTGTGAAGTGGTGTAATAAGGTGAGTAATATTGAGGTTAGGCTTTGGTTGATTGCTAGGTAAGGAGGGGAAATCAATCGACGAGAGTGTGAAATTACATCGACTGAGATGGTTAGTACATGTGTTCCGTATGCCTAGTCCATCGCCTTCGTCGACAATGGGCAATGTTAGCTGATATAGGGTCAGGCTGGAAAAGAGCTAGCAGTGGTCAAACGAAAACATGTTCTAATCAGTCAATGAAATCTACAACAGTTAGTTTCAGTATGTCACATAGGGAGGTGTGGACTTCGTGGTTGGGGTCCTCGGGACGGTAAAAACCAGTGACGGCTGGAAACAATTGGTGATATGGCTCAAAATCCTCGTTCTGAATGTTTGGCGCAGATGCATCCACTCCTTTTGACTTATAATTTCCAATGAAACTGTTTTCTTCGTTATTACTATTCCTTTGTCTCACACCTCTGTTTACTGTCTCTAATATGCATTTCTTCTCATGCTTTGTGTGCTACGTGGAGTGTGGCGACTCGAACTTCCGCATATGTGTGCAAAGTTCTCTGTCGAAAACAGACAGACAGACAATAATGATAGTATTAGTAATAATGGTATAACGATTATAAATCATAAAAAGGAAAATGAAAGTGAATTCAAGTAAAGTATCTCTGAAAATGTCCAAGTCGACTGATTTTCGCATAAAACATGGTGCTTTGTGTTCATGTATACGCCATTTGATTGAAATTATCTCAACCAGAATGGAAAGTTTTAACTTTAAGATGTATAGCTGCATCAATCACTAGTGGTCTACAACCTGTCTTTGCTTTGCTGTTCTTTACTCAGAAATGTATGCTATATATTTAATTTAAGTCAGTAGGAAGGTGAGATAATAGAGATGAAGATGAAGACAAAGGTGAGTGAGGAATAGAGAGGTTTCGCGTGCTCTTCGTGTTGTGAGGGCGATTGTTACTTCCCGGCTGCCCAAACCGTGGGAGTTGGTTGCGTGACCGCAGAGCCCAGGGGACAACTGCTTGAGGCCGGTCACACACGGCCTGTTTTTGTTTGTTGTTTTTCATTTGGTGTGTCTCAGTAGCGTATTTATCACTTCTGCCCTGTGACACGGCAGCAGAAAGCGCGATCGTTGTTAATCCGGGCCCCGACCGATCCGGCATGAGATTTTGTGATTTATTTGAAGTCATAGGATTGGATTGGGTACCTGCTTTTAGTCTAACCGCTATCCAAACAACCTTCCTGGCATGGTAGGACCTGCAGTAACATAAGTTCCAGCCAGTATAGCTTGTTGGGTCATTGCGGTGTTCAAGCCCGACCACCACGTCAAGGTAGCAGCTTTCGGTCGGGTATTTAACTCAAAAACTAGATGAAATGCAAACCAGAGTTAATTTCATTTCAAGTATTATAGCTGAACTTGGTTTAATTCGATTGATCTCCTCTACTTGTCAGGGTTATTTTCTCGGTGTTTCGGGTGAAAAGTTAACCAGACGTTTACGTGAGAATCTGTTCGCATCTATGTTGAAACAAGAAGTAGCATGACATGATCAACCAGAGCATAGTCCAGGTATTTTTTTGGTTAGGCTAATAACAGATGCAAATAAAGTGAATTCACTTTGTGGTGTATCATTGGGTCGATTAATTGAGTCCATTGTACTAGTGTGATTGCTTCATTAACTATCGGTTTCGTCTCTAATTGGAAATTGACTTTAGTTGTGTTAGTTTTCTTCCCAGTGATTATGTTATGTGCATCGGTGGCACAGTGGTTAGGACACTAACCGACCATGCATATATTGCGGGGTTCGATCCTCTGCCGATGCACATTTGATATCAATGTTTGGCCTTCAAAATTTGGGCTACCAGTGGTATCACATGCTGAAAATTCCATACTTCTACCAAAAAGTACAGTGTGGAATCAAGCTATAATAAAAAAAATTTACAGCTTCGTCAAATTCGTAACCGTTCTTAAGGCAATAAAGCGACTGCAGCAGCTCGTATGATTATTATTATTTATGAAGCTCTTAGTTCAACAAGAACAATGTACGCTTATAATTTCGAAGATTACTTTTATAAACAGTATTGTTCTATACTCAATTCGGAAGTGACTGCTGGTAATCGTAGCTTCATAGTTTTATCCATTTGTCTATGCATTGGCTCAATCATTACCAATATGTGCATACGCAGCTGCATTTTCATGTGGAGCTTATCTAATGAGTATTGAAGAGATCACTTTGATGGCAATATTCATGGTCTCCGCCGCTATCAGTTTCGCAGCTCAAGCACTTGGTAGAAAGAACATCACATATTGGCCCAGAAATGAAACATGCCTCATTGGCGGCAGCTGATCGAATTTTTGAACTTTTAGATGGAAAGTCTAAAATACCTCTGAGTGAAGGTTTATTTATACCTTGATCAACGTTTAAATAGTTTACCTATAGAATTTAGACAAGCCTCATTCCGTTATCCATCTCGGCCAGAATCTTGGATTTTAAAGAACTTCTCACGTACATTTGAACCTGGTCGAAAGACAGCTATGGTAGGACTTTCAGGATCTGGTAAGACCAGTATACTAAGTTTAATTCAATGGCTTTATGACACTGGAAATGTAGTATATTTTTCAATGGTATTAATCGTCGAGTAATTTTACGGAAATGGATTCGTCAACAAATTGGTGTTGTCAGTCAAGAACCACAATTATTTAATATTTCTATTATGGGAAATATTGCTTATGGGAATAAGGCGAATAATGCTATAACAATGGATGAAATAATAACCAATGCAGCACGTCGTGCAAATATTCATGAATTCATCACGAGTCTTCCAGAGGGTTAAAATACGCTAGCTGGTCCCCGTGGAGCACATATACCCACTGGCCAACGACAAAGATGGAAGGAAGCACAACATTTGATTGATTTGTTCTGGCATAGATGGCTACGTGAATATCATCCGATGCTGCAAACAAGATCTAAATGGTTGGATATAAAGTGTAACCTACAACCTGGTGATCTCGTCCTAGTTAACAATCCTGACACACCGAGAGGTCTCTGGCGAAAGGCTATAGTTAAGCAGGTGTACTATGACCAAGATGGCCGCGTCAGGACGGTGCGTTTGAAAACTGCAACTGAAGAAGTCGAACGAGGTATAAGAAGCGTATGTTTGTTGGAAGAAGCAGACAACTTGAAGGTTCCAGATACGAGAAGTCAACGTGATGATCGTTCGCGGGGAGTGTTAATCGCGACAGGTAGATATACTGTATGATAGACAGCCAATCAGTATGGCGTGACCTTGAGTGTCCTTTGTTTTCTGTCACTATTTGTGTGTACATGTAATTTATTAACCGTTCATTTAGTCCGTTCCCTCAATACTGTTCGGTACGTTTTTGTCTTTTCTTGAGTGACAGGGGGTTTATATGTTTTTCCTGGTGTAATTGTTTGATTTATTTTGTGTTTTAGAAACAGATAAAGTTAAAGTCAAGTCACTCTGTTTTTAAATATAGTTAAGCCAGAACTCTGTATTGTCAGTACTGAGTGGGAGTACTGATGTGTAGGCAAAACTAATCCTAGAGGCCCTTATGCGACTTGTTCCAACACCTAATGGAGTCGGGGAAACTGTCAAGGAAGTGGATAAGAGCCATCCTTTCTCCGATCTTCAAGCGTGAAGATGGTCAAACTGCCACTAGTTATTGACCAGTAGCTCTACTCCCAGTCATATTGATATACATTTATGTATATATATATATATATATATATATATATATATATATATATATATACATATCAACTTCAAACATAATCAGCTGACTGTTGTTACGTGTCCTTTATTTCTTTATCTGTATGATAGTCTGAATAACTTCACTAATTATATCTATTATCACTATTATGATCTCCATTCTTTTGACGATGATACCGGAGGACTAACTGATGAAAGGACTAACTCCATTCACAGTAGTAACAGTCTCAATACACCTCATTCTACAAACCAAATATAATTAATCCCAGCACTACTCATTTTGGAGTCAAACAAAGCTACGACAGTCGAGTGGGGCGGGACGAGCTACTCAGAGGTTTACTGAAGATCAGAAACCTATACCTCACAATCAAGAGGCGATCACAAAGAAATCAAATTGGTTTATACTAGCTCGTAGAAACGATATTGGATTCGAATTACACAAATCAGACAATTATTGTATGCTGGATTTGTGTTGTAATTATCTTTTACGATATTAATTCTTGGTTTAGTCATTACTTCAGTTTCCGTTTTTAGACATCCTACTGTTTATTTTCGGTTTTTTAATCTAGAAATTCAGACATCTCCCAAAATGTTTCCAGTTACCAAAGCCTCTCACAATCAAAGTTTACCTGTTTATCCTATGGATGAGTTGGTAAGAGCACGTAGTGAGTTTAGATATCGGTGGAGAAGACGAATGACCGAAAATCCCTTGGCCAGATTAATCATTACTGATCATTACAGATACCCGCCTAATATAATCTTGAAAAACTGGGAGAAATATCCGTTTGACGAGACTGGTGATGAGTCAGACAAGCGTCAGTTCCTTTCAACTATGAGTGATAAAATGAGAAATAGAATAATAATGTTGAGGTCACAACCTTATATACCTTCTGAAATTTATGATAATATGATATCTGAGGAAGATTTTCAGCATGTTTGTTCACTACTATCAAATGAGGTGTGCATCACAGAGAACTATTTTCAATCGATAAGTCAAAATCAATGCATTTCAGCATGTTATTTTATGTGATAATTGTGATTTTCTTGGGACCAATGAAGACGCAGTGGAACACTTGAAACAAACCGGTCATTCAACGTGTAGTAAATACACACCAATTTATTATGTGGATGAATCTGGTGCTACTAAACCATGTGAACTAAAAGAACCACGGGTCATCACTTATGAACCTGATCGAATTTATGGTTGGAGTATTGGTGATTCAGTGATATGTTGTCCTACGTGCAAATTGACATTCCCAGATAAGGTGAGATTTGTTTATTGTAATCGAAATTCAGTTACCATGATATTGAGAGGTTAATCACACTCTCTTTCTGTATGCATGCATAAGTCTGGTTTAAACCGTTTGATTGTGATCGCTTCGGCAAATCGTAGTAAATTTGCTGTCTATTTAATATTTTGAAGGACTTAGAAATCTCTACGAGATGTCCGGTATCAACAAACAATATGTCTGTTAATTGCACTCTGAGAATATTTGCTTCCTTTCAGCCAGGCACAGGTTTCTTGGAATATGTTGTTGAGAAAAGCGGATAGAAGCCCTTCTTTCTGTCCTTCCAATGTACTTGCTCCCGCAAGTGCAGACAGCTGATTAAATTTGAAGTTGATATATATATATATATATATATATACATATATTTGTATATTTGCATATGTATATGTTTATATATATATATATATATATATATATATATATATATATGTATACATATAGGTAACAATAACTGTAATAATAATAAGTGTAGTTAAAGTTGTCAGGAAAGTGAGACATGAGAGAATGTAAAGGAGTAAAACGACGAACTTATTTGTCTACCTCTGAATGGTGTATGGGATTTTAACGGGACTAGGCAATGTGGACGTACTCCTTGTGTCGCTGCATTATTGTCCAGCCTTCACCTAAAGGCGTCCACAGACAGTGCCGTAGCTACATCTTCGGGACTTTGAAAACCAGTGGTTGGAAACAAATGGTGACATGGCTCAAAATCGTTCTCAGTATCGCAGGGGCATCGACTCCTTGTGACTTTTGATTTCCAATGAAACTGTTTTGTTCTTTGTTATTACTATTTCTTTGTCTCACACCTCTGTTTACTGTCTCTTATATGCATTTCTTCTCTTGCTCTGTGTGCTACATGGAGGGAGTGTGGCGACCTGAAGTGCCGCCTAAATGTGCAAAGTTCTATGTCGAAAATAGACAGACAAACAGAAGTCATAACTCCTTGACACAGGATGTAGAATACAAAGGAACAATGAAGAATTGATTTGTGTGTTCATATTTTGATTAACTTACCATTTATATCAAGTAATAATACACGAAAAATGAAATGAGATTAGTTTTGAAGCACAGGAAATGTATTGATGCACTTTGATTAATGTCCGGACGATGAGTTGTAGAGGATAGTAAAGGAAGAACAAGAATCTAGTTAATAACTGGGGTTATTTCAAGATAGCACTAGAAAATAGAATTCTTAAATGCCAAGTCCTATGAAGGAGCTTACTTCAATGTCTTCTTGTCGTTCTGATATTGCTTATATTGTCTGGAACAACAACAAGGCCCAGTAATGTGGCGATTATATGTAGTTGGTTGGGTTAAGAATGACGTTGTGAGTTTTTGCCAACTAGGATTGTCGAGACCTGTTTTGTGCATACAGAAGTGCTACTCTCCTGGTAAAACTAAGTTATCCGGTTGGTGATCGGGTTGGAGGGTAAATCCGAGGGTAATCAGACTACAAAATAGCAGATATTCATGATGATGAGATTCATGTAGAGGTAGGTATAGGTTATCAAAATGGGGTGCTTAAGGTGTTGGTATTGGAAATTACGGGTTTGCATATACTCGATGAAATGGCTTTAATTTACAGTGATGCATACATATCCGCTATTCATCATGGAGACAGACCCTGAATATATTCAGTAAGTTATTTTACCTTCCACACGTTTGTTTATTAGTGTGATTAAGTGTATATGTGTGTGTGTTCTGTTCTTGATATGCTTTCTCGTCCCCGGCTGTAATATCTTCAGTCTATGCACAGTTATGCATGAGTTTTCCGACCGATTATAGATTTATTCAAAGTGTACCATTTTAAGGTGACTGAGTAGTAGTGAGACGCAACATGATCTTCTGATTTGAGTTAACTTGAGGTTGACATCTTATTGTTAATAAGGACTATTTATATATGAGTAAGGGAGGTCGCTGTAGCGATTACTATATCACAATATACCAGGCTTACTGAACTTAATGAGCCCAACTTAATCACTTAATCAGCAATGCTGCTACCTGTCTCATACGCACTGACAACTAGGCGAAAATCAAAAGACACAGTTATTTAGCGGGATGCTCTACTGAACAATATATTTAAGCGGTATATAGGTGTTAAGATTATTAAGGCGGGGGGAGGGGGAAGATTTTAGAACTTATCTCGCTAGTATGGCTAAGTAAGCCAAGGACTCCAAGAAATGCACGAGTTACCAGCACAGAGTGGAAGCGCAACCAAACAAGAAAAAATTTGGCGTAGCGTCATCGTATATGTATGAGTTAAAACAAAAACTCAAAACATTCAAGATATTAATTTCATTGTTCCCTTGAGTTCCTAGTGGTACATAGGGCTTCAACTGCACACCTCCACTTGCTTCTGCCTTCAGCTGTACTTTTCACTTGCATCCATGTTAGTCCATCTTGTTTCAACTCTTCTTCACACGATCTCCTCCATGTCACCCTTGGACGTCCTACTCGCCGCTTCCCTTTCGGGTTCCACTCGAGCTATGGCCTGACGCGTGATGTCACCCAGCGGCCTCCTTAGTGAGTGTCCAATCCATCTACACTTTCTCCTTCATATTTGTTGAGCGATTGGTTCTTGTTTTGTTTGTTCCCACATTTTCTTGTTGTTGATTCTTTCCGGCCATCTGATCTTGAGTATAGAACGAAGACAGCTGTTGGTAAAGGTCTGCAACAGGCTGCTGGGAATATTCTTTGTGACCCGCCGTCAAGTTTCTGATCCGTATAGAAGAACTGACTGACTTGACGTCGTTTGTATTGCAAGTCCGAATTTTGTTGTTGATGCTGAGTGATAGCGTAAGATTTTCAGATTGGCTTCAGGTTGATGAATGTGTTTCTCGCCTTCCCGATTCTCGATTTGACATCCTCGTCCGTTCCTCCTGTAGTATTTGAGACAATGCTCCCTATATAAGTAAGTGAATGAAGTAACTTCTTTCAAATCCCTCCCGTTGATGGTGATTGGCGGTGGATGTTGCTGTTGTTGTTGGTTGGTTATTTTGATAACCTCCGTCTTGTCTATGTTCACCTGGATTCCTGTCTTCACTGCCTGCTTCTTCGACCAGTTTGTCGGTTTTCGCCTGTAAGTCTTCGATTTTGTGTGACATCAAACATAAATCATCCACACGCGAAGTCTGGGTCTTCTAGGTTCTTCACGTCGGTGGTCCAGGATATCCCTGTCTTCTCGTTTACCACTGTCTGACGCATAATCTAGTCCACCACAATTAGGAATATCATTGGTGATAATAAGCACCCTTGTCTGACTCCTGTGTTTACTCCAAACGCTTCGCTGAGTTTTCCGTTGTGGATCACTTGACATGTGCCGTTGTCGTACTGTGCTGTTGAATAAGGTTGATGAATATATGGGGTACGCCGTAGTACTTGAGTAGTTTCCAAATTACTTCGCGGTCAACGCTGCTCTGTCGAAGGCCTTCTCAAAGTCTATAAAGTTGAGGTAGAGGTTTGATTGGCATTCCATGCTTTGTTCGATGATGATTCGTAGAGTTGCAATTTGGTCAGAACATGATTTGCCTTTCCAAAACATTCAAGGTTCGCTACATATATATATGTACATTTCTTCATCATTGTGAATTATTTAGAAGGAGGATGTCAACAAATCCACAACCCATCATTCTCAATACCACCTTACGAAGGATAAACAGTTAATCATGGTATAATAAAGGTGTGGAATAAGAAATTTAAAAATGTACAGGTGTTTTTTGATTGCCAATCAAACGATTGCTGTCACAACTGTACTGTCTGCCTTGAACTTTGCGTTTCCACACTTCATCATATTATTCATCGTATAATTTTGTTTGATTTTTATGCATAAAGTATCGTTGAATGCGTAATTCAAAAAAAAATACATACATATATATTTTGAATTATTTCATTTTTTTTAAATTGGTTTTTTAGTTAATGTGTGCCTATCACCATGAATTGCAACATCCTCAAGGTGAACCGCTTTACACCTATGGAAAGGTTTTGATTGTAAAAGACCTAAAAATTCATCGCTCACTAATATGCTCAAATTGTCAAATTGGATTTTCTACAATCGAAGGCTTTACACAACATTGTATAGACTCTACACGATGTGATTCATCCTTTTTTTCCTCTTTATTCAACTGTCAAACGTCGTTACCGAGTTCACATTCTGTCATCATTTTATCTGTATTGTGCAAATTTTGTGAGCGTAGTTTTTCTACAGTCTTAACACCTGGGGCTTGGTTCACTGCTCAATCGACCACAAGTAGTAGTAGAAAGCGTAAACATCCACAACAACAACAACAAGAAGAAGAATGGAACACTGAGAATTACTCTAAAACGGATTATCAATCATCATCATCGTCAGTTTCTTGTGGCAAAGACTTTTCTCGTTTCTGCCTAAATCATGCTTTTCAGCATATTGATCGAGAAAATCTTCAATCTTGTCATCTAAGTCTACGTGTTATCGATATTTCAAAGTCTGTTGAATGTCGTCTACCGCCTATTCATGGAATAAGTCATTCAACGACGACTGTATTACTTTTTTCTCTATACGAATGTAAACGTCTTGTTTTATATCTTAAAAAGTATTATGGAGGTTCATTCTATTTGTTGAAAGATGCTGAAAAGCATTTAAAAGATTTACTTGCACAGGCTGCACTGATTCTCTCTCCTTATTTTCTCTATGATAATATTTTTTCCTAACTTTCTTGTTTATTACGTTTAAGCATTTCTGTACATATGTATGTATATATGCGTATATTATATTATATTATAACATTTGTATATATTATATCTCCATTATGGATAAGATTTCACTCATGTATATAAATGAAGGGAAAAAGTCGTGTGTGTGAGTAGTGCCTTGATATGATTATGAGCAGTATTAATTTGTGCTCGAAGCGTGTGGTCATCAGTTAATATTACTGTATTATAACACTCCACTGTGTGACAGTTTATCAAAATAAAACCTTATCCATAATGGAGTTATACTCTACCACCACAGTGACAGTGCCGAAGTTTTATACTTGTATCAATAATTTGTGTTATATATATATATATTTCTCTAATGTCTCTCAGTATTTTTCCATTAGCAGTATACTAACTTTTAGGTTTTGTTGATAATGATGAACCCTACCAATAGCTGCCACCTTGACACGTGGTGGTGGTCGGGCTTGCACACTGCAATGACCCAACAAGCTACACTGGCTAGAACTATTTTTCCTGCAAGTCCTACCATGCCAGGAAGGTTTTTTTGGATGGCGATTAGACTGAAAGCAGTTACCAGCATACACTCTGCTGGGGTGGGGTCTCTGGGCAAACAGGGATGTAACAGCAGTGAGGTGTTCACCTCAGATGACCAGCACGCCAGCTAGCTATGCTGTCTCTCCACTCTGGAGAGAAGGGGTTAGAAAAGGTCGACCCCAAAAATTGTACATCAAATTGTACGTTCAGATATAGGTGTTTTAAAGACTTCACTATCGAAGTAGGGATGTTGTGCCAGACTGAGAAGTATATAGGTGGTACGTGTGGAATTCCACGCCGACGAACTGACAACGGTGATTGTCTTCTTCTGCAGTTCTGTTCAGATAATCATCTGTTCCTAGTCAGCACTAACTTTAGGTACAAAGAGAGACATTGCGTAATCTAGCAACCTCCATCACCAAATCAACGTTGGACTCAGATAGACCACAAAGCGATAGGGTATCGTTGTCGAGGGTCAGTAGAAGACTGACCCACCACTCCTTTTGGCACAGGTGCGTAGACTCCGATCGCGCTGTGGTCCGCGCAAGCTTATGCTTACGTCTGAACGGACATAAATTGTTGGCAGCGAAGCAGTTACTTCCCCAAATAGATCGAGACATTGAGTCCCTATTTAAGGAAGAAATGGTGAAACGAGTATCTGAGGTCGACAGCAGGACTCCTCCTGACAAAGTCTGGCACAACATGCGGTTAGCTGTAAAAGCTGTTAATAACCTGAAACCTAAAGTTAGTAAGAGCCAGTGGATTTCTACCAACTCATCCGGACTGACTGACGCAAGAAGACTGATTCCGTCGAGCTTCGATTATGATGAGGAGTGAAAGCTGCTCAAACGCAAACTGACAAGAAGTCTCCTTAACGACCGTGAACAGTGGTGGGCGAAAAAAACGAAGGAGATGGAAAAGGCATCGGCGATTGGTGAAACCAAACAACTATTTAGACTTATCCGGGAAACAGGTGGCAAATGATAAGTGAAGCAATCTCGGAGAAAAATGGCACCTTTATTAGCTCTCAGGATAGACGAATGGAACGCTGGAAAGAAAACTTTGAGGAGCAATTCAGTTGGTCTACAGCTACGCTCAACCTGTCGAACATCCAACGCCTCCCTGAATGGGATATAGACAGGTCCTCCGTCCCTAACTGAGGTTACTAAAACTGTCACTAGTCTGAAACAAGGCAAAGCAGCAGGACCTGATGGAATGACTCCAGAGATATTGAAGTACGGTGGAGACAGTTTACTGTCCGTGTTAACTAGGGGATTAGGCAACGTCTGGGAATCAGAGGAAGTCCCGTCGAGTTGGTGTACGTCACTGATTATCCCGATATACAAGAAGGGAGACGAGTCTTCCTGTGATAATCACAGGGGGATTAGCTTGACTAATATAGTGTCTAAAGTCCTAGGCTCAATAATCCATGTGTAGACTAAGTGGTGCTCAAGAGGCGTAAACACGAGAAAACCTGGAAGGCTTTAGACCATGAAGAGAGTGTATTGACCATATATTCACCCTTTAACCGATTCTGGAACGTGGGCATTCTTATCGGCGTCCATCAATTGTCATATTTCTTGACCTAAAGGAGGTATTCGATTCTGTCGACCAAGAGGTACTATGGTGATGATTGGTTGTGAAAGGAATGACGATAAAATACATTGCAGTGATTAAGGCACTCTACTCGAACTCATGCAGCCAGCCAGGTGAGGGCTTACGGCGATTTGTCATCTGAAGTGGTGGCAACTATTGGTGTCCGTCAGAGATGTCCACTGTCCCCAGTTCTATTTAATTCCATCATTGATGTATTAATGGACTTAAACCCAACTAACTTCAGCAACTCAGACATTGACTTGTTATCAGGGAATAATCTCTTTGACTTACAATATGCAGATGATATAGTCCTTGTAGGTGAAGACGCTGACAAAATGCAGAGTCTTCTGAACACCTTAGGGGGCAATGTTCGAATGTTTGGTATGAGATTCGCTCGTACTCTGAAATGTAAGATGATGCTACAGGACTGGACTGGACTACATTGACTCCTTGTTTAGAAATAGGGAGTGAAGTGATTGGTGGAGCGTGTTGACCACTTCACTTATTTGGGAAGTTGCATCAGCCAACGCCAGCGGGTTGATCGCTGACGAAATCTCAGCACGGATATAGAGGGCTAGCTTCGCATATGCCAGTTTACGCCGTCTCTGGCGTAGACGACATATCCGGCCGGCTATCGGCTAGAGGGCGTGTGCACTGCTCATCAGTCCACTCCGTCCTCCTTTATGGCCGTGAGTGAGACATGGCCATTGAGAAGGGAAGACATGAAAAGATTAGCTGTCTTTGATCATGAATGTCTGCGTTCTATCTCCCGTGTGAAGTGGTATAATAGGGTGAGCAGTATTGAGGTAAGGCATCGGTCGAGTGGTAGGTGAGAAGGGAGAGGAAATCAATCGACGAGGCTGTGAAATTACATCGACTGAGATGGTTAGGACATGTGTTACGTATTCCTAGTCATCGCCTTCCTCGACTGACGGGTAATGTTAGCTGATATAGGATCAGGCTGGAAAACAGCTAGCGGCGGTCAAACCAAACCAAACATGGCACCAGTCAATGAAATCCACAACACTTATTTTATGTTAAGCACGTAGGGAGGTGTGGACTTCGTGGTTGGGGTCCTCGGGACGGTAAAAACCAATGGTTGGAAACAGTTGGTGACATGGCTCAAAATCCTGGTTCTCAGTGGCCGGTGTAGATGCATCCACTCCTTGCGACTAATGATTTCCAATGAAACTGTTTTGTTCTTCGTTATTACTATTCCTTTGTCTCACACCTCTGTTTACTGTCTGTAATATGCATTTCTCCTACTTTCTTCTCTTGCTTTGTGTGCTACATGAAGGGAGTGTGGCGACTTGAACTGCCACCTATATGTGCAAAGTTCTATGTCGAAAACAGACAGACAGATGTAATCTTAGTTGACCATAAACTAATGGCTGATTTATGGTTTCTTGACATTTATATAGGTCTCCGCATGGTTCTTTCTTCTAAAGCTGTTTACTGTACCAGTTTCTTATTACTATGGTTGTTTCTTTTTGTATCGGGAAGCCTTTTAGTATAAATACCATCACTTGGTGTTCTGCTTTACTGTTCACAGAAATCGTGGAATTTCGCGTGTAAATCAACAATTTGTTGGACACACAATGAAACAACAACATTATTAACTGACGATGTTTCTAATTATACCTGATCACTTACTTTATGTGTAATAGTGTAGAGTGTGCTACTGAAAAGATTTATCAGTAGTATACGGATACAGGCATAAATATTAATCTAATGTCGCAAGAATATCGAACAGCAGGTGGATTTAGTGGAGGAGAGAAGAAATGAACACGATTCTTGGGAAACGGCAGAGAAAACATGAACTAAAGACAATGACCATTGCATACATAATAGGGGAGAGATGTACAAACTGTGGTTTTAATATATATGAAAAAGGCACAAGCAGCGAAGGAAATTTTTTCTTTTCGGCGATTCATTTTCATGAGCTGTACAATCGTAATTATATTAAACAAAGAAATCTTTAGACCAATCAGATAGATAGTGGTAAACTTTGTCCTCGAAAAATGTATTACATAACGCAAGGTGTAAGATTGGACAAGAGGGGATGACTAATTGTAAGTTAGAAAAGAGCCATGACGTAATAAGTGTGAGATAATGACTAATCCATAAGCTTGTGCAGAATGGATTGGAACTAGTGGAAAGGCGATAGAGTGTTTTCATATAAAATCTGAATGAAGAAGCAATGTTATTAATAAAGGGTAACAGAGTGGTAATAAAATGTGGATGATAGGAATAATAATGATAATAAAAGTATTAACAATAATAATAATAGTGAACTTACATAAACAATAAAAGAAGGACGAAAAATTGTAGTAAGGACTTTACTCTGGCCATGGTAGGGCGAGAGGATGCATGTATCGCTTTTGAATGCAGAGGTCCGGTTTCAGATGTCGAATAGCTAGTGCTTCAGCTATGTACAGATGGCGTATCCAAAGTCCCTTTGTACGATATTGAGGGACTCTGTGTATCCCTGTGAAGCATTCATGCAAGTGGGGGTGCTCGATGTCCGGAGATGACAAGGTGTTCGAGGATAGAGCTGCTGCTATTCTCCTTTTCTCCTCTGGCTGGCTAATCAAGCTGGACAGTGTTCCAGAATACGTTTGTGGACTTGACGTTGCGTACGGCCAATATACTTTGCTCCATACGACCAAGTAAATTGATAAATACACATTGAAGTAGCCAGAAGCGGTATCTTGTCCTTAGCGTTAGATTGGATTAACTGTCTGCAGGAGAATGTGATACGTAGGGTGGCTGTTGGGAATGTCGTCTTCAGACATTTAGAAAGGCGGTTTCTGAGAATTTCCGCTGCGATGTCACCTTTGAATTCTAGGTTCATGAAGAGAGTCTTCTTAGGAACCGTTGCGATGTTTGACACCAGAGGCTTTTCTCCTTTATGTTTTTGTCGGTAAATCTTGGTGGGTACTCGTTCTCTAGTAGGGTTTCACGTAATAAATTTAATTCTTTCTCTACCATGTCTTCCGAGCAGATTTTTCTAATCCTTGAACATAATGTACGTACCAGGTTTCGCTTTCGGATCAGTGGAACAAAGCTCTGGAAGTTGATGAACTGTCCAGTCCATATTGGCTTGCGATATATCGATCTTTGGATCGTACAGTTGTGTCTTCTCGTGAGTAGTAAATACATATAGGAATGGAAATGCGTTGTTAGATTCGCGTTTTAAGGTGAATCTTATTGATGGGTACTCTGCATTGAAGGTTTTCAGGAGAGAATCTAAATCGGATTTTTCATCACAGATAATGAACGTATCATCTGCGTACCTCCTGTATAAATACAGTTGATCCCGTGACTTATCAAGGGATCGAGGATGTTGTTTTCGAGACTCACCATGAAGCAGTCGGCTAGGAGTGGACCGAGGGGAGACCCCATGGCTACCCCATCCATCTTTCTGTACATAGAACTGTTCATTAAATTTGAACTGGATATTGAACGTACATCTGAGAAGTTCCTTCAAGTAGTTTATGGGAAGAGGAACTTCTGTGTTGTTAGTTTCGATGTAATTACAAATGAAGCATATTGTTTCGGTTAGGGGGATGCTTGTGAATAGAGAGGTGACATCTAGCGAGACAATTTGTCTTTCGAACACGTTGACATCCTTCACTGGGTCGATGAAGTCAAATGTATCTCTGAGGCTATATTTTGCCATATGTCCTTTTACTGGTTCAAGGATATCAGCTAGCCACTTAGCGATTTGATTATATGGTGAGTTAACCATGTTTATTACAGGTCGCCGTGGGACATTCTCCTTGTACACTTTAGGCAGTCCATATACGGTGATCGCATTCTGAAGCTTTCTGTACATCGAGTCGTCAATAAATAATTTTGTTGCCAAATATTTATGTATTGGTTTTTGTAGGGATTTTGTTTGATTGCAAGGAGGATTTCATCATGAGCTGACATCAGTTAGAGAACCACTGGAAAACCTGCAGGGAGTACTGGACAGCTGTTTCGTCAGCCTAGTTTGGGACTCTTCATCAGTACGCACCCACCGTTGTTCGAACCCACGACCTTCTGGTTACAAGGCGAGCTCGTAGACCACTGGGATCCGATCCAATGGTCCTTGATCTGACACTCACTAGCCACTGGCCCTATTCAGGCAGTTAACCTGGGGTTCTAGTGGGAAGCCATGACCAGTAGGGTACAGCAGGTTGAAGATGAGGCAGTAACTCATCGAAGAAGACACTGCGAAATGATCGCGCTATGTCGTGAATTGGCAGAAGTTAGAATTCAAGCACCATTGGATCGGGTCTCAGTGTCTAGATGGTCTACGAGCTCAAACTGTAACCAGAGGGTCCTGAGTTCGAACAATGGTGGGTGCGTACTGATGAAGAGTCCCAAATTAGGATAACGGAAACAGCTGTCCAGTGCTCCTGCAGGTTTTCCAGTGGTTCTCTAACTGATATCAGCTCATGATGAAATCCTCCATGCAAGGTCGTTATTAGTCTGCAACCAGTATTTACTCCTGGAATGGTTGTTCGCTGACAGCACAACATAAATTCATTAGAGAGTTTGATAAGACATGGATATTCCGGTTCATCTGTTCCTTGCATTTTTTTCGAAGGCACCTGAAACTATCTATCCCATGCACTGTCGTCATCCTTAAAATAGCTCATGTAAACACCAACAACTGGGTTTAGTGACAGTTTGCAAATGACTTTTATGAAGAGGAATTTCGTGAAAGAGTTAATCATGGCTGCTCAGTGTGACGCCACTCAACCTTAGGATTTTCGTAATTGGTCACCTTGAATCTGTTATTATTGCTTTTACGATTTAAGCAAGCTCAGCTGGTCGTAGCTTACAAAATCACCTGCACCTACAGTCACTCAGGCAGAATGAACCTTCCAAGGGAGGCTTACGAGCATTTTCGGAGCAGTCTTTTGAAGGCTACTCATAAAGAAGCAAAAATTCTTGAATGCTTTCATTTTCTTTTATATCGAATTTGTGCCTCACTAAGTGTCCTCGTAGGCGTAATTACTGTAACTTTTGGTGAAGACCTTTTGGCGGGTGAGTGGGTTGTTACGTAGAGGAATACACACTGCATAACAAATATAGACAGGTATTCAATGTCGCTATTGCAACAGCCTCAGTAAATATGATGGTATCAACTGACTATCTTATGTTTAATTTTTTCACACCGTCATCTCCACCTCTCACTCAGAAGTAGTCGGTGATTAGGAAATTCAGAAGGATGGGACGATCAACCAAGAAGAAACTATACATTCCTTATGTAATTTTCTGTACCTCTTATTATTATTTATTATTGTTTCCTTAGGTTCCTAGAGGAACATAGGGCCTCAGCCGCACGTCTACATTGCGTTCGGTTCTATACCAACGTTCTCACCTGGCTCCACGTCTGCCCACATGCTTTCATATTCTCTTCACATGACCTCCTCCATGTCACCCATGCAATGATGACCAACTCGCCGCTTGCCGCTCTGGTTCCACTCGAGCGATGGCCTGGCGTGTGATGTCACTTGATGCTTTGTTTTCTCAGAGTATGGCCAACACACCCCCAATCCTTCCTGTTTATTTGTTGCACAATCGGTTCCTGGTTGGATCGCCCCCAGAGATCCCTTCCTGTTGCTGATCTTTTCTGGCCAGTCATCTGATCTTGAGTAGCATTGAGCGAACACAGCTGTTGATGGAGGTCTGTAGTTTGTTTGGGGTACTCTGTTCCTCTATTGACTAATAAATGTCCTTCCATATGTGTGAGTAGGTTTCCTCGCTTCACTTGTCACCATCACGCTTTCAAATATACCTTCAAAATAAACGACAGCTATACACGATTTGTCGGTTGGTAATTTGGGTAATTGCTATGAAAGAACAATTCGTTCCTAGACAGTCACAATATTAACTCTGTTCCATATTTATTCGTTTTCAGATAATGTTAAGTGACAGTGCCAAACGAGGATTTTATATATTCACCAATCGATCAGTGAATGGGAAGCTATTTAACTCAAAAATCTGGTGAAATGACAAACAATCTCAGCGACTTCGCTTGAAGGTTTATATAGCAACTCCAAAAGTAAAAATAGACAAAAGCGGTTACAGCTTATGTGATTAAGATTTGTTCAGTGAGTTGAGATCACTGAATTACATGACTAATTATTGTAATCAAAATCACAATTCAGTTAGCAAGGGAATGAGTGAGAGGTTAATCACACTCTCTTTCTGTATGCATGCATAAGTCTGGTTTAAATAGTTTGATTGCGATCGCTTCGGCAAATCGTCGTAGTAAATTTGCTGTCCTTTGTCTATTTAATATTTTGAAGGACATAGAAATCTCTACGAGTTGTCTGGTATCAACAAACAATATGTCTGTTAATTGCACTCTGAGAATATTTGCTTCCTTTCAGCCAGGCACAGGTTTCTTGGAATATCTTGTTCAGAAAAGCGGATAGAAGCCCTTCTTTCTGTCCTTCCAATGTACTTGCTCGCGCAAGTGCAGACACAGACGGTGTCAAACAGTCTGACAGGGAGAGAGAGAAAACAGACAGCACTAAGCCAACACACTCACTGACCGACTGACCGACCGATTCGCTGATAGATAGTCTGTGTGACAAAGTACCTGGTCACGGACGGAGTGAGTGAGTCAGTGAGAGGATCTTCACAGGTTTGGTGTGTTGTGCTAAGCGACGCGTGGTCAGTGAGAGGCAGAGAGAGAGTGCTTGTGACTGACTGGTTCTTCGACTGGGATGAATGTCTATCTATCTGTCTATCTATCTATCCATTTACCTATCTATCTCATCACTCTGTGAAACACAGTCTCCTCAAGCACGATTCATCTGTCGGTGTACAAACTCACCCGTCATTCCACTCAACATGTTCACTTCGACATCAGCGGATATCTGTCTGTCTCCCAATCTGTGTGTTTGTCTGTCTGGCCTACATAGTGACGCGATGATATTGTAATGAATGATAGATATAGTCATCCCAAACTAGGTAGCAACAGCTATCCAGTATTCCCTGGTTTCTAGTGATTATCTAACTGTTATCAATCCCTGGTCAAACTTGAAGTAATTATTGATTAGATAGTGTTCTAATAACACTCTTGTGCATTTTCCAGCAGATGCTATAGTAAATTTCTGATTGGATCAAAATGCAAAAATAAGACATTCTTCATCAAAGGTCATTTATTAAAGGATGGAAGTATAAACAACGTCTCCCAATTTCTTTTGTCGGTAAAAATGAATGAGTGATATTAAGCAATTTGCATCAGTTTAAATTTACTTAACGAGATTCAACAGATATGCAAATCTCAGTTGCACGTGTCGGTTGATTGTCTAAATTAGTGATTCTCTGCTCAGTGTAGATGTGAATATGTATTCACCAAAGTGTGCAATTTAGTCAGTTATATTTCATTTTAGAATCTGAAAATATCCAGTGGGATGAGTAAATAATCAAATAAATAAACGTTTTCAACTTTATTCAAAGGATTTTGTGTTGATCTAGAATTCTTGCTGAATTTCAGTGGTGTTGAATTGATTTTTCATGCCTCAAGACAGATTCGTTTCCATGACAGTATTTGTGTATTTGTATGCAATTTACTCTGCTTTTGGATTACTTTAAAATAGTATATCTTAATAATCTTAACTACTATTACTAGGTACATTGATCGGCAAAATCAGTGTGTTCATAAGACACGTTGTAACAATATTTTCATTTCTTTAATACCTACCCACTAATTCATATGTTTTTATCCGCTGACTCTGTGATTTGTTAACATGTATTAGGCAGATTGCATCAAAATTCAGATTCAATTGTGATGAAATGAACTTGAAATATGATTATCATCTAGTCGAATAACTTAAATCTGCTCTGTGCGTCCGTGGCACAGCGGTTAGGACGCTTGCCAACCATGCACGTGGTCCGGGGTTGGATCTCCGGCTGACACACTCCTTTGCCTCGCTAAGCCAGTATTAAGACTGATAAAGAGGGGAGGTTAAGAATGAGGCTAGCAACCCTATCGTGTAAAAATGATCATCACTGCTGCGGAAACTTCAAGCCTCTAGCTTGAGGCACTATGTTCCACTGGGAAAGTAAAGGAATACAAAATAGTGAAAACACAGTTCATGTGGAATGTAATCTAGACAATTTGTCATGAAATGCAATTATTTGCGTTGAAAAATCGTTATTGCAATCGTTTCAGCTATGATCAGCAACCGAAGACGTACCAACCTAGGGAGTAGGTGTAATTCTGGTAACGAACCAGTGAAAAATGAAATAATCAACTCAAGGGTTGTTCGAAACTTAACTCTATGAGTAATCGTGATACAGTGTAAGTATATCTAAAAGTCTTGCAGTGTTTGCTTATAAAAGAAAGTGTCCGCAATAGTTTCTCTTTGCCAATGATGCCGAAACTCTGTTAAGAAGGCATGGACTAAAACAAATGAATAACAATATTCCTCCTTGCAACACAGTATCTCCATTTATAAAAATAGCAACATCAATCAGTCTGTTTTCTAATTCCTAAACGCATGCTACAATTCACAGACAAACAAAAGTAAATTACCAGTTTGCCAGTAAGCTGTGATTACTCAGTTAATTTAACCACTGTGGAGACAGCAATATGCAACCTTCTCAAGTGCTATCAAATGAACCCTTGACGGAAGCAATTCATAGCTCATAATACTCATTTTGCAATCCATTTCATTTAGTTAGTGAAATGAAATGTCTCAATGAAAACGGCTGTCGCTTTCATTTTACGCCATGGAGTTTTCGTCAGTTGTTAACAAGCTGAGTAATAAAACACATAAGTAATCACTGTGTGACATAACTTGATATATTTCAAATGAAAGTCACAGGAAATATCAAAAGAAAATACGACACCTACATCTTTCGGGATATGAGAATTACGAATAAATCAATGAAAGCCGTATACTGAAAGGAGAGGAATATTCCTAAATTTAATGGTGAAATCGAGCATGATTGCAGTTGCTTTCAGAATCATGGAAACATTATCCAACATTAATGAAAAACTTAATAATTTAACCCTAAGTTAGGTTATAGAAGAAAAAACGTTAAACCAAGTGAAATCCTAACAGAGATAGAAGATATGAATGCAAGTTAAGACTGTAATAATTAAATAACGGTCTGAAACTGAACAAAAATTCAGGCCTTCTCCTTCAAATAGCATCTGCTTCAGCAATTCGAAGTAGTCATGAATTGATTCCCTTGCTCATCATCGTATGAAAGATTTTGGTATGAAGACCAGATGTCCTATGTCAGCTAGGTGATGAGTTATGGCATTTTCATATGCACTTAAACCCTTGAAACTTAGATTTTTATCCTGATGTACAATCTTGTTTGTATCCCACCTATATGCTGCATTCGGAATGTACATTTAAATTCATGTAGACATTTGCTGTTAACGAGAGACAAGAGTTTGTATATTTTCAATTTTAAAAGTGAACTAGTCGTTCTGCTAAAGCGAAACCTTCAAATCTAAATTCAGGCACTGCACTTAATTTATCTGTAACCATCCTTAGATTGCATCCAAACGAATATCTTCCGATATCAACTGCTAATTATACTCTCGTTGATGACCATGATTTAGGCTTTAATGTTTCTTCGGCATACAGTTTTTGTAATATTTGGTGCAGTGTTGCTGCTAGACTTCACCTGATTTCTAAGCGGCGGCTGTTATAAGTTACTCAGTGGGAAATCATCATAACCAGTGTACCGTCTGGCCATCTTTTCATGCATATGACAAGAGGGAATAGAATAGACAATCTTTAACGCCCAAGAAAGCGCTGTCGATTTTCAAATTCATACGCAGTTGTGAATGTGATGTTTGGATTATCACTGTAACTGTGATTAATTATGTACTTTATTACTGAAATTTTCCACTGTTGGAGGAAACACTTTGGCGAAAAATGACTTAGTCTTATATCACAAATAGTAGGCCCCACTGTTGGATCTAACTCCGAATAGCTTAATTAGTTTATAGTGTGAGAGATAAACTCCCACAGTTTTCACTTGGAAATATTATGAAACTAACAACAATCTGTTAATAGTAGATGAGTTCTTTCTTATTTAATCATTCAATGCTCTGTTGAAAAATAAGTATAGTATTCAGCTTAATAAAACCATGAAATTAACATTTCTAATTTATAGAGACTTAATGAAATGAGATGTGGGCCATCAGGTAAATGCACTTGAGTAATTCACCTCTTTCCATCAGTTTGATCGTTTTAAATCTTTTTGTCTAGTCGGTCATTTTAACGCTTACTGTAGGACGAATTCAGAATTTTAAAAAAGGTCAGCCTTTTGTGAAATTGTCAAGTGCTCCTTAAACAAGTGGATGGCGCATATCAGCACACGAGCATGTAATTCCATAAATACTGAAAATTAATTTAAATCGGCTAATATATCAATTCGCCCAACTAGCGTATAGAGATGTTGAAGTTGTCGGTGCATGGGAAAAGGAGTAATCTATGGAAATACTGTCTGCATGCAATGAAATCAACTGAAATGATGTTGCAAAAGCATTCCGCTGAATTATTTTCAGAAGTGGAATCATGCCTACCATAAAGCCTCAATTAGTAATTAATACAGCCTCATACGTTGCAAGCAGACAGCAGTTTTAGAAATTCATATTTTTCTGTGACTATGGCGTATAAAAAGCTCTGAATGTATTCTATGGCAATTTCTAAATGCTCACAAGACGGCCGCTGGCAAGGTGATTCCCCTATGAAATTTCGGTTAGTTCTAAATAAGCGGAATGTTTTCAGCCTAAAAGTGAAGGGGAAATGTTTTTATGCACATTTGAGGAAGATTCTAACAGTGAGTTCCAAATCAAAAATACCATCTCACCTGCAGATTTCTTCTGGGAACAGTTTCTCGACTATGACTCACCCAATTAGAAACATGCATGTTACTCAGCCCTTTCACTCTAACCCTAAGAAGTATAGACACATGTGAAACTTTCATATATCTTTTATCCGTTCTGTGATCATTCAAATATTGTTGAGGTTGCACCACCTAATATTTTGGTAGTAAAGTGACAAACTTAATCATCTTTGACCCAAAATATGTATGCTCCGAAATATTTTATTCAATTTCAAAGGAGAATTTCTTCGATGAAAACCTCAACAATAATTGAACACTAGAAAATTTTAGTATTGAAATGACAGACAAATCATGTCACTCTCAGTCGAAACAACGCTAAAACCAGTTTTACTTACCAATAAGACTTTCATCGTTATATATATACATATGTATATATATATATTGTAGTGTAACAAATTTGAATTTGATTCATTTGTTAATGACACAACTTCCTGTACCAATCTTCTTCATATTTTAGGAGTGCACAGAAAGAACTAATAGTTAACGATTAACTCATTTCTTAATATCAATAACCGTATCTTTTTGAATATTTATACAATCACTTAAATAAATGAATAATCTGAATATTTCTCATATCACTTTTACAAAACTTGTGTAAACCTGCTGATGCGGTCATTTGTGTTAAAAGCAGTTTCCCAAAATCGATTTCTTAAGTGTTTAAAACTTTCAGTTTTAATAATATTAATATTATCATTACAATTAATTAGGATCGTTGAAGAATCATACTTCATGTAACTTGTCAGCTTCATTCACACTTCCACACAAAAATATGTGATTCTGTTCACCCACAGTCTACCAAATACTGCTTGATAAAGAGTGCTAAATGGAGGCGACATTATTAGTTGCCTTAAGTTTTATAGGAAGAGAAATTAATTGATTCAGCACAAACTCTGTGGATAGGTAAGAAATTTCATTTTAAGGACCCTCCTGTTTTTGCGTCACAGTTCGCAAGGATGGAGTTCACTTCTTCCTTCGCGAAAATCCAAAGTGGACAACTGAGAGACTCCACCGATGAGGTGGATCATACATTCATGTCAGTCAGTCCAGATGCATATTTAAATCAATTTCTGATCAGCAGCTCAGTAGCACACTGCATTTTGTGGATTTCTCGCTAAGAAGGCGACAAGATGGATCACTTCGATAAAGTGTGTATACATAAATTCACATTCACAGGATCAAACACACACCATTAAATATAAATGAAGAGATATTGTTCAGCGTTCTCCGAACACAACAAGAAATACATGTACGGAAGATTATTTACAAAATGAATTTGAATAAATTCACGATTCCTTGACTGGAATGGAAAACACGTGTAGTTTTATGGAGGAAATATATGAACAAGTCAGAAAACCATAGACGATGACAGAACGGAAGAAACCACGATTTATTGCTTTTCAACTCAATGGGAAAAATTCTTGTGCACATCTGTTTCAGAGACTAGCCATAAGTATTTGGGGAACATTTTACTCAGCTAACCTGTGTTTGTCATCATTTAGTCAGCTAGACAGTTAAGACACGCATATGTGTTTTTATCAGTCCAGCTGCTCCTTTGGAGACAGTTATCTTGGGAGTACCACCAAATGCTTTATTTCATTTACTGTGTCCTACTCTGTGATGTTTATCAAATACATTTGACTCAAATTTGGTAGATTTTTGAGCAAAGAACAACTTAATTAAAAGTATCTTAGATATTACATTGTCATATGCGGCCCATCATTTCTATGGCATCAGTGGGTAAGGGACTGCAGCGCAACCAAGATCGTGCTTGAGAAAATTGAGAAAACGTTCGTTTATCCCATCAAATGTACATGAATACTGAATTTTCAAGTGTGTTGGATTTGATTGCACACAGTACTCACTTGTAACTCTAGAAATCCATGACTCTCAAAGCAGTCGAGACCAAGAAGGATTTGCCTCACATCGCCAATATAGAAAAATATTTTCCTAATAGCATTGCATGGGCGAAATGACAAATAAATCTTCCCTGCTGGTGACAACTCAACACAGCATGCACTGACTGCAGTTTGAAAACGTTTCTGAATTCGGCGTCACACGATTTTAAGCCATTGCTATTTTGAGATAATCGTGATATCTAATGTTGCATCAAACTGTGACTGCGTTGAATAGTCTTTTACATAGAAAATTGGAAATTTTCGGATGTTAGGAACGTAAGCACCTGAAGCCACTACGAGGCTCAAAGATTTACCTACTGATGGAGCATTGGATCTTCAAAATAATAATAATAATAATAATTTTGCTTTATTCCAGAAACAGTACCAGTGGTACAGTGTGGAATTTTCAGCATACATCTACAATATTGCATCTAACTTTATCAATCATTTAAGAAAAGAGTATTTCAAAAAAATAATAAATATAAAAACAACAACACAGAAAAACACAAAAATGTGAAAAACACCAAGAAGTAGAAAGGAAAATAAACAACATAATAAATAATAACTTAGTATTGGGTAGTGGAAGCTATGATATGTTTATGCGTGGTGACAGTAAAGCTATAGTCATACAAGAAGTTGTGAAATGATATTTAAGATTGTTTATCGCCAAGATGATCAGTTAATTTGGTTGAAACAACACTAAACAATCATTAAATAACATCTCAGGGTTGTTTTTTTATCAGGTCTAATGCGGTGTTTGTAGTGGTAGTTTGAGTAATCTTGAATGATACAAAATTTTAAGATGGTGATAATGGCGTTCACAACCAAGATTGTCAGTTAATATTGCCGAACAAAAATCAACCACAAAACTAATAATGCATGATAGTTAATGACAGGACAATTTTGTAATACTCATAGTGATAATATAGTCGGAACCAGTAGATACACAAAAGAAGGAATAAAGTACAAAAAAGAAAGCCAATGGTAATAATTTAGATAGCTAAGTATGTTCAAGAAGGTGTTCACTATAGAATACAAATAAGAGAGAAATAAAAGAGCCAAAATTATGTTATTAACAACAAAACAAGTCATAGGTTTTGCGCTTAACATTGTTTCTGTCACTTAGAACACGGGCCAAATATGCTATCGTTGAGTTCCTGTACTTGGTTGTACGAGCATAGATTATTTTATACTGATTTCTGGTTCTACCTGATGAGATACAAGGAGAGAGTTGGGAATAGAGGGGGTGTTGGGGGTCGGAGAGTATGGTTTTAGACCATTTTTCGCATGTATTCAGATGGTTTTCTACTAATGTAGTGAGTTTTACACCACTAGTCCTACTAACTACCTTCAACATTCTTCTCAGGATGGTATAGTCCTTTTTCAGTAGACCAGGAAAGACTAACGGGGAGCAGTAAAGCAGAATAGGTAAGATACAAGAGTTTACAAATTGTGAAAGTAGAGGTTGGGTGATTTCAGACTGTCTAAGTTTCTTAATGTAGTAGGTTAGGCAGAACACTTTCTTAGAAATCGTTAGGATATGAGATGTCCAAGTATGGTCGGAAGATAGAATTAGACCGAAGTATTTTGCATTAGACTTAGTTTCAATTTTAGTCTCCTCAATGCAGCAGGCTTCATGAGAACTTACTAGTGTTTGTAGATCTCGTTTATGCCTAAAGGAGAAGTCAGTAGTCTGGCATTTTGAGGGATTCAGCATTAGGCCATTTAGTTTAGACCACTGACTGATGTCCGACAGGAGGCTATTTAATTTGAAACAGTCTAACTGAGACTTAATGGGAAGCGAAACAGTCAGGTCATCTGCATATTTGACGAAGTTGATTTCGTCTGAAAGAGGTAAGTCATGTAAGAAGAAGGAAAAGAGAAACGGGGAGAGAACAGCACCCTGAGGAACTCCAGCTTCAGTAAGCAAAGGAGAGGAAGATACACCATTATATACCTTATACTGCATCCCATTAGAGAAGTAAGAGTACAACCAGTTGACAGCCCAGGACTCAGTTTGTGTAAGGCTAAGCTTCTTTAACAAAAGACCTCTAGGTACAGAGTCGAAAGAAGATGTATAATCAAGGAATGTACAACGGACATACTTGGCCCCTTTGTCTAAGGATGATACAATGTTGTGATGAAACACAGCAGCAGCGTCCAAAGTACTTCTACCCTGTTTGTAAGCAAACTGCTTTGGATCGTTTGAGAAGCTTAGGGAGGGAACAAGTTTTAGTTACAATAATTTCTCCATTAGTTTCAAAAAAGGAGAGGTAATAGCGATAGGTCTTAACTTAACAATATTTTCAGAGCCTGACTTGGGTACAGGGATGATTTTAATATCTTTTCACAGAGAAGGTACAACATTATTAGAAAAAGAAGTATTGAAAATGTTTGTAAGTGGGTGACTTAAAATATCAGCACATTTCCTTAGGACAATGGCAGGTATACCATCAGGACCTAGACTCTGGGAAGGTTTAAGAGATTTCAAACATTTAAGAACATCAGAGGTTTTAAGACTATTAAAGTCACTGGTCATGTTATTTGTTACATTGAAGCTAAAAGGGACATTAGGAGGGCGGATAAAAGATCTATTAAGAGTATTTACATCAATAGAAGGGGCACAAATACTATGCTTACCACAATCTGTAATTTCCCTGAAAAGCTTCCTCATGTTCCCTGGAGTTTCACATGACAAAAGGTTTTGATTATAAATATTGTTTAGCCTCTTGATTTCGGATTTATTTTGGATGTTTATCCTCCTAAGACCAGATTCATCCTTGGTCTTGTACAGTCTCTCTTTTTCTCTTCGAAGCTTTTTGAGATGAGAGGAAGAGAAACGGTCCATTCTTCTGAAAAGTATCTGTTTTGGACAGCATACACCAAGGCAGAATTTAAGATTGTCAGTCAGATTGGAAATAGTATCATCCAGTGTGTGTTGGGTGAAAAAATGCCAGTTTGTGTCATTTAACATACGTCTTAGTTTGAGCACATTTTCTTGTGAGTAACATATTTGTTGTGTTCTTCTGGACAGATTTGAGAGGATATTAGCGTGAGATCTGCATAATATCTTAGGTAATATCTGAATATAAAATGATCAGAGTTCATAATAGGGGCACATCTGCGTGCTTCATAAATTTCCGAATCATTAATAAATACTAGATCCAGTGTTTTCTCAAGTTGAGTTGGAAATTTAACAATGTTGACATGACCTAATGATTCAAGAAAAGAACAATCACAGAAATTAAAATCTCCAGTGACAACTGATAAAGAGTTTTCGAGATGTGTAACAGCGAATGCAGTGAATTCATCGGCAAAATCAGATAGATCCGAGGCAGAACAGCCAGGAGGAACATAATTGTTGGAGATGAGGACATATTTAAACTTGGATAGATGTTTCGGACGACATTTGACTGTAATACAATCAATAAAGTCACTAGAGAAAGAAAAACATACATTATTTGAAGTTGACCACTGAGAATCAATGGAAGTTGCAACACCACCACTTTTCTTTCTGTAGCATACTCGATTCTGTCTAAACAATGTAAAACTGTAACAACAGAAGACAAGGGCCAGGCAACAGAACGTTTATTTTGGAAAATCAACACGTATTTATAGATTTTGATGTACATTATTGTAGGTTAATGTTAGTAGAAAATACAGTCTGTTGATTGGTTGTCTCTCACGCAAAGTTAACCTTGCATATCTTGTGGCTGTGTCAGTTCATCTATGTGTTAACTGCATCCGCCTGTCCACCTTGACCTTTGACCTCAATTACTGTCAACGAATTTGGCTAGCGACCATCTCTCACCACAAAACCATTTAGAGAAACCAGGTTGTCGTCATAAAGATCATGGAGCCATGTTTCTTGTAATGCAACTATCGCCGTATTGTGATAAATATCAGATGATAAGAGAGACTGGAGATGCATAATTTTGTTGGGAAGTGAATGGTTGTTAGAAATGACAATTAGAGGAATAGTTGTGTGATATAAAGGTGTCCGTTTGAGAGCACGTTGCCAACCTTCGTGATGTTTTCTCTTAGTTTTATTAGATGCATGAAAATCATATGGTTGAAAACATTTAGTGAATTCATTACTGTATTCGATACGATTTGTGATCATATTTTGTTAAAATTAAAAATGAAAACATGATGTATTAGATGCAAGTATGTAGATGTACGGAAAGGAAGCCTAGATGTCAAACAGGCTGCCAGCGGTGGGTGAACATTATGAGTTCTGTTGTGTAATTCATCAGCGAAATCCTTCTTTGTATCGAACATTATTGCAATCTTGACAACGGTGCCCTCTATACGGACAGAATGTGGCAAAATACCAAGACTCACAATGCTAGAAGGGTGGCAGATGTTCGTCTCTAGATGTCAGTTTCCATCGTGTGAGTAACTGGGATGGTGGACGGTGGAAGTAGGACCAAGATGTATTCGAATTAACAATCAGATCATCCAGTAAGTATGAATGGATATCGGTAGCCCAAATTCAGGCCGACCATAGATATCGGGTGTGCGCCGGCACGGGATCGAACCCTGGACCATGTGCATGGTCGGCGAGAGTCCTAACCACTGTGCCCTTCAATGCTGAATGTCAAAGATATGGTTCCAAAAATGGCACAAGAAAACTGTGACTATAAGAAAAATGTTCAGAATGTGTAGCTTGCTACAAATAGGGGGAGCAGTAGACAGGTGAAGGTCAGAGTGAATGGACATAGACTGTGCACGAAACGTTCACCTAGAAGTCAGGTAGAAATAAAGGGACTAGAAAAAAGATCAGGTATATTAATGCATCCTACAGACAGCAGACATAAGATTAATTTCGACAATGTTAAAACTCTAGCAGGAGGCTTTCATTCAGATAAAGAAAGGTTGACCTCCATATTTTAACTACATCAAATGCAGCAAATAGGAGAGAATGGAAAGACGTGACACCTATATGGAAAACTCCAATGGAGCAAGACAGATGGTGCAGGAAAGCAAATTCAATGCTATATAATGACTACATTGTGAAATATCATGTTTTGACGTGTTTTTTCACATAACAGACAACACACACAGACAATCATGCAGACGAATACGCATGCATTACAATTTGACATTAGTCATCACAAATATGCGATGACTATTTATACTTTACTATAGGTAAAAAAGTTAACCAACAAGTGACCTTCAGAAGAACTAATTTTAATTTCTGTGAGTTTTCATTATTTATTTCTATGGTGAATAATAATATCCGAATTATTGTTCTGAGAACTGTGACCTGTACAGCGAAAACTTCATAAAAACCATTTATGGTTTGTTTAGCATTCACAATGTTCACTGCAGTAATGTGAGATTAGCTGAAACTATTGTCACTTCGACTGACAACAAAGATTCTCTCCGCACAATGCATACAAAAGTGAAGTGATTAAGAATAACAGAAATTTACCAGCAAAATATTCACATCAAATAGAATAAATGATTACAGAAAGTCAAATACTTCCACCCTTTTATCTAACATTCTCTGAATAGCTAGCTAGTCAGGAAACAAACATTTTACAAATGGCAGATTTGAGCGACACAACGCGTTTGCACGCGTCTGGAAAAGATATTTTAAGTAACCTACAGAATGATTCATCACTTGATGAAAACAATTGTACACAATGATAATACTCCGGATAAACGCGGTTTTCTCTATCATCCTTCAATTATTACTGAACAATTTGAGGCACATCAAAGCATTTTAGAATTTGGCTGAAATATTCAACCAACATATTTATGGGCATTTCATTGACAAGTTGCCAAATACCGGCATCACTCTGATCAACACAACACTAATTATTGCTATTGACTTCACGTTTTTGACACAGTTCCTCAAAAGTCAACCGATAAAAGAAAGTAACATGAAAGTTTTAGCGGTATTCAAAAACAAGACGTCATCACAAAGTCTGCTGTCATATGATCTATGTAAAAGCGCATAATTGGTGTGGCGTCTACACACACACAAGCTGAATCACAATGGATGCATTATGCCCACATTCACCTTTGCAAATTTACTTGAGTTTCAAATCGTCTCCTGTGTTTCCAGTAAACTCGTAAACAAGGTGTTAACAGATGTTAGAAATGACACTGCTTCAGGTGTGAAGCATCAAAGAGCATGAAGTTAGCTCGAAACTGAGTTGCACTTTAAATAGGGCTGCCTGAAGTGAATAATGAGTACAATTTCCGACTGTTATCCCACTGTATATGAAGTAAGGTAGGTCGAGCTTTTGTGCCCAGATGTCAAATCAATCACTAAGCAACGGAAACAGTGGTTCATGTTAGTAGTCACGAAGAAATCAGATTATAGAAAGCAGGTCAGCCAACATAGTGAAACTGGCCTATTTCAGGGAATTAAAATAACCCTGCACACTACTTCGAATAAGATCAAAACACATACATGTGACCTATTACACCGTATGAAGTCACATTTGTCCGTGTCAGAATGCTTCAATCTAAAAGCTAAAACTATTAGTCCCAGTAGAATGTATGACAGCATCAATATGAATGAAGCGGGATAGCTTGTTAGTCCAATAGGTGACTTTAGGAACACCCCGATATACGAGTCATTTAAGTAATTAGCATCGATATCACGCCACATTATGAGAAATTCGAATTCCGGGTTAACTGATTCCGACCTGATGAAACAGATGCTAGCGGAAATTCAGTAAGAAAAAGATGAGAAAAATGATTGCTACTCACACAACCAGTTTTTACACTAATATTTCCACTAATGAATCTCTGGAGGCAGTTGGGAATGAACTGAACATTGATCCCGAACTCAAAAGTAGGACTCAGCTCCCGACTGATGAAATAATATATGTGTTATTATTATTTAGTAAATAATACTGCATCACTACGCGATATTTGAAATAAGCTTATCTAATCTGGAAACTATCCAGCTCCTTAGTGTGCCTCAAAGAAGTATACTTCATGCTGATGTGTTGTCTGTACCTGACCGCTGAAGTGAAATTAATGCTGAAGATGTTGCTCAGAATGGCATTTGAGCTGCCAAAGTTTGAGAATGTTTGTACGAATGCATCCACGTAAGCTGCAAATCTTCGCACTGTTTCGTATGGGATGGAATATCTTGTAACTCGATTATCATATACTGTATTAAATTTCTCAGGTTGTAAACAGCCGGAGTGGAGTGAGGTGATGCAGTAAATGCTTGTTAATGACAAAAATTGCTAGATAAGAAGTTGTTTACAAAGAAGATTTATTTCTTAATATTAGGTGTGTATGTGTTGTGAAAAGTGTGTCACACGACTTATAACCTGCATCGGTAGCTACACGTAAATAGACATGCAGCACTGGAGATGACAAAAGGAGTCTTCCCGAATCTCCATGACACAATCATGAATTGGTCAACAGTGAAACAGCCATGTAAACTCAAGTTATTGAAACTCAAAAAAGAGCTGGATGGAACAGTGTTATGATTCAATATGTAATCATAATCACAAATTCGGAACAAACTGTCTTCATTACACAAACAAATATTTGTTTTCTGCATCTGTATACGTACAAATTACCGCTGAAATTTGTATAAGGCATGTTCGACTCACTAATCGCAAGACATAACATCATTAAGTGAGGATGCTACTTGCCCGTCGATTTGCATGTATGCAGGAAATCCTGCCCAACGCTTCATTACTTCATGCAGATTACTGAATATCTAAGTGAGCCGATTCATATTTATACGTGACTGCTTCAACCAATGGAACACTGCTGAATACACACATAAGTAAGCTGATTCCAATCAAATGAGGTGAAATAATGTGAAATCATTCACTGTCCACCGGCTTGTCAAATAATGCAGCCTAGAAGCAAAAACACACTCACTCTTACCGTCACTGACCAGTCCAATACGAATGCACACATCCCGCTTAATCAGTCGAAATGCCACTGAACCAACATAATCACATACGTGGCTGTCATTCGAAAGCAAAGCCACAAGAGAATGCAAAGAGGACTTTCACCCATCTCCGTTGCAGTTTCTAACGGCAGCATATACTGAAACACACATAATTCATGCAAACCCTCTCCACTACCACTCTTCATTATTATTGTTAGGCATTTGCGATAATCAACCATCACATCTGATAGATAATTGTTGCGAGCAGAATCATGATCTATGTGAACTGAATGAGAAAATCTGATGTCTACCCATAACAGTGATTAACGATATGTAGGATTGAAGCAGAACTCATCCCTGCAGTAAATATCCTCTCAGTATAACGACTACTAGTGGAAATGGTGAACCATGAATTTGCACATTTGCCCAGCCATTCGCTCTGGAAATAGATGTAGTGCAGGATTCATTGTATTGTAAGCCACAAACACCATTCTGTTATCAAGCTCTAGACGTGTGAATTCGAAGTGTTGCTGAGTCAGATGAGAAGAAGGAAATTGATGATCACATTGAAGGAAAATGCCTAAAGCAAATAACACCCTGATCATTGAAATCACTATCTCTTTCACAAAATATTCGAACAAGTGGTGTCATAACTGCATTCAAGATAAACACATGAATTGTTGACAGTGTTCTGCAGTCCCCTAGAAGCAGTGAAAGTTGATATTTCAAGAAAAGAAGAAGACAAGGCGACGGATGTTACACATACGAGATTCGAAGAGGTTTCATCTGAAAGCTGAATGAAACTGAATGAGCATTCGCTTTGTTTAAACTCCTGGTTATTTTTCATGTTTGTTCATTCGACTCCACCAGGTCAACATGTGCACACTTACACAAATGGACAAACGAAAACGAGTCACCCCTGTAAATGTAATGTAATCAATCATGAGCAGCATTCAAATGATGAAATAATGCAGAGAGAACTAAATCCTGTTGAAATCCACGTATTGTTTATAGAAGTTATTAAGGAAACCTCATTTGGACACCATTTGTCTAGTTATGCTTCCTATAACATTGCTAAAAGTTTGCTTGAACACCGCCTTCAGAGAGTTCCAGTATTCTTCCACGCAGGTTTCCTCAGTATTTTCACGTGATGTCACCGACTTTGCTCAGATCACATCTTTAGTGAAGGCATCCTCTGTTGTTTTGTCCTTTAATTTCAGAATATTGAACTTGGATTATTGTCTGTCTCTAGTTGTTGAGAAGTATTTCAGGCTCTACTTGAAGGTTCTTTGAACTCGTTGAATGTTTGAGCTCGAACCCGCTTCATTTTTTGACTTTGAATCCAGCCGGAATGCAGCGTCTTCACTTCATCAGGCAGCGTTCAGAAGAAGTACACCTGTTTCGTAGTGTGTCAGTTACGTGAAATTGATGTTGCTTGGTGTATATCATTGTGCTTGTACACACTGACTCTTATCACCAAATCATTGAAAGTGCAGGATTCTGTGGATATTCTGCGTTCTCATGCATTTCAGCGATCGACAGCCTCTTACCAAATGTATGTTCTCTTCCTATGTCATCTGCCCCAAGTTTGTATTCACATTTCTCATGAGTGTTTTGATGTCACCATTTGAGCAGCAAATGTGTGTAAGTCAATTGAACAGCGAAACGTGTGCTTCTGAGTGTTCGGTGTTCAGTTGACACTCTCATGCTTCACATTCGCAATGGATTTAAGGACTGAATTGATAACGTTTATTTCTTGATTTCGCGTAAATGTCGTGGGCGAATTGTTTCATACTGTCGTATTTCAGAAACTTGTGTGAATGCTTTATATCGGTCACTGATTGATGCAAGTGTATTGGAAATTGTCGTAAATCCAGGGATATTCATGATTTTTGACTAAGAGATCAGCCGAGAAACATTGGAATAGCAATCTCACATGAGTAGATTTGCACTGCTTGTTGTAGTGAAATACTCTTCTCTCAGTGCGAGTGACAGCAACATTTCAACTGTTCTCATCAGCATCCAAATGCTGAGTATTCTGCCTAAACTTGAACATGCCTTTTCACTCCTCTTTGCTTTCTCAACAATATCCTCTGAAATTCTGACGGCCACTCATCTCTCAGCAGTCAAATGATATCCTTTTTGCTAGGGGGAAATAAATTTTTGAAATCACGTTGCATCGCACCGTATCTTCTTCTTCGATTTATTTCCCATGTTAAGAAAGAGAATTCACATCGCAAACATCCACTCAATACTGAAATTCCATCTGTCTATTCAAAGCATTCTTCATGAAACCTCAGGATACATCTTCCTATTTCTTCGTTCGTTGCTAATATATCCAAACAGATTGTTAACCAATAGATGTGAGGAATCAAGTGAAATGTGTGTGTCATCTCAATGATGTGACAAGAATTCAGATGAGACTGATTCAATGTGGAAGAAATATATCATGCTGCATTTATAAAGGCACTCTTATCAGTCCGTGTGTACACTGTCATTGAGGTGATGTCAATGCAGTGAAGACTGCTGAATTCCTGTAGTATTCTGAGACACTGAGTTGGAGATCAATTTCAGCATGTGGAGAAATAGAGTATTCACATGTTTCAATCAATTGAAACGCCCTCCTAAATGTTCGTGATGAAGATGGTTCAGCACTTGATACAGATATACAGCAATATTATTGACTGTCGAAATCAGCACAATCCGAAATCAATCTAACAATTTTCTGTAGCTTCATATTTATTTCAGTCGACAATATCACGTGATGGCCGATTGGCTGTCGAAACTACTACATCCTTTGAACAAATAATTCGTTAATCATGTTTTCCATGATATCTCCGATTTTAAAGTGTTGAGTGATATCAGATTGAAATATAATTGCTTAATATCATTCGATGTTTTCCTTGTTCTTGCACGATAATATTGGGCAAGCGTGGATGATGCCTACCGGTGACATTCGCCATAATATAGGCGAAATCTGAACGACGATTACTAGGATGAGCAAATCGAAAATATATTTTGTGTCATGCAATTAAATTTCATTGGAATGACCCTACGTTCTGACAGGAGAACAGAAAATGATTGTTTGTATGATACTAATGATAATATTCATTATATTAATCATATTCATCGCTTTACTCGTTAAGAACTGATACGACCATGATTAAATTATCCAACCACAAGTAATCTTATACAAGATAAAAAATCATTGAACAAACCGAAATTCACTGACTGTCCTACTATCAGAAAATATCATGAAGAATATAATGGAGGACCTGTGATGATGATGATGATGATGATGAATGCAGGCACCGATACAAGTGCAGCAGTATAATTCAAATTCACGAAATAGTGTTAGTCGAAATGCAAACAAATTTCTGATGAAAAACATGAGGACTCCAACTGAACAACAAACACACAAAACGACATAACTAACATACCAAAGAACGTACACATACAAGAAGCGATAACAGAGAACTGATGAAATTCTTTATCACAAATATATTAATACAGTTCAAATGATGCTAATGTCAAAAACTGAGGAGGACTGCATGCTAAAAGTTTCTGAAGTGAAATTACAAATGATAATTGGGTTTCACGAGGTCAATACCAGATGACATTTTTCGTGACATGTTGGGGCGGGCACCGTCGAATCATACACCCGTGGTATTCACGAGGACAGGTGGAATGAAAGGTATGAATCGATTTCTCGGTTGATCTGTACACCAGTGATGTGTTTCATGGCAGGAATAACCGCAACACTCGTAGTCTCTTGTGCATTTTTCTCCAAGTTTCATACATTTGAAACAGGTCCCTGGTCCCACTGGTTTCCACGCACACCGTAGAGGACTGCAGCATGGATAGTCTCTCGCACAAGTCTGATTCACACTCCGACATAGCGGCGATTGACCGACGGCTAAAATCAAGTTGAAGTGGAATTGAAATCAGTCAGAGAGCATCATTTACGAGATTGGGGCATGTTTGCAAGTATGTTTGTATATATATATATATATATATATGTATGTATGTATGTATGGATGGATGAATGAGCGAGTGCATGACTGGATATCGCTGAGAATCTATCGATATGAGTGAATATGTGTGTGTGTGTGGATCTGCGTCTCCAATGGTTAACGCAATGCGATCGTTGATGATCTGATGCAGATAGTTATGTGAGGGTAGAGGATTCAACATCGCTGGTGCGGATGCAGATAACGTTGGTCGAGTGTTATGGTGACAGTGAACGGGTAGTGGAGGATGTCGGTGGAGATGATAGTGAAAATGACGATTTGGGTGACGACATTCTGCTGGATTCTTTGAAATTCCAATGGGATGATGTGTGATCGACTGACAGACCAACTGACTGATTGACTTACCCATCGTCATGCACACAGCATACAATACAGCAAGGAGAGTTGAGAGAACATAGTGCATCATCTCTTCTGTCTGATTGTTAGTGGCTTCGATGTGATTTGATTCAGCTATGTTAGGAGGAGGTGCTTATATATACTTAGAGAAGACGATAAAATAGACAAAATCACGAAGGATGTATAAGTCATGTCATCTGCGTGATTCAACATGTTCTAGCGTGGATTGAGTGAATTTGTGAATCACAGATTTGTGAGTTGGATGTTACATGCAATATGATGAATGACTTGATGAATGAAGCCTTTCAGGCTCTACCACCCACTTCATCACACATCAAATTATTATTCTCACTCACATTCGCATGCTTTGAAATCAGAACACTCACACCCACACACAGATACATGTATTGTTGAGAACACTTTTCATGTCATACATAGGGTTCCTAATATGGAAGCAGTTATATTGGTATTGAGGGTGACCTCCATCCAACTTATTTCAGGGAGGGACAAGCTGTGTTTTTTGAACCACCCTACAATCTCAATTCAAGAAGGAAATATGATATGTGGAATGTGTTGTAATTCCTGTGATTTCAGTCTGATAGGCGGTACTGGTGAATTAGTGGTGTTCAGAACATATGTGAGAAGATGAGAATATGGCGAAAATTGTGAATGAGTAATTTCAGAAAGAACCGATCATTTGTACCGTTTGCATTAATAAACAACCACACTGTGGTGTGTGACGGAGTTATACTCCTCAATATTCGTGTGAATAGATGGAGAGCGAGCAAGATATGGTGTGAGAGACAGAGTTGGTTCACTGACACTTTCCTCGAACAACTGATCATATGCGAACAAAGTGATTCATAAGTGATGTTGAAGTTCTGCGAAGTATTACTAGGATTGAGGTCGAATGGTGAGAGAGAAATACTGGAGATATATAAAGGAAGTCAGATAGTACCCTTTGTGACATGATTATGAGCAATCGATTGAGCTTGAAACGTCGTCTTTAGATTGTTATTTAGGACAATCGGAAATTACTCATTTTAAGCGCAATATCGCTTGAAATTAAGTCACGCGTAGATAAAGGCTATCTCGGTCCAGAACAAACAAGAAGCCGGTCACTGTTTCCACGGTACTATTAATAAACAAATCAATAATTATATATACAACAAACCTTAACGGTTTCAAGAGTACAAAGCACAACGCTTAACAGAAAGCAAAGTAACGCTATCAGAGCGGAATAAATTTAAAGTCACAATCGCGAACTAGCTGGAATCAGACACGACTGTTCAGGTAAGCAGTCAGTAGAAGAATGAACCCAAGTAAGGTAGGGCATGGAACAGAGAGTGGTTAAGAGATAGACAGAGCATAGGCACAAAGATATAATTTAATTGGCTACTTATCCAGGTAGGTTGATGCAGATGAAGATCAATAAATAAGAAAAACTCGACAGAATAGTACAAAGTAATACATGGGTCAGCAAAAATAACAGTTCAAAAATATGCTCTGATTGGGTCGTTAGTTCAACGGTCTGACTAAACGGATCAATCAAAAAACACACACAAACACAGTTCATTAAACAAGGGGAATAGACACGTTAGGCATGGTTAATTGGGTTGCAACAACGCTAAGCTGATCCGAGACAGGCTGCTTTGATTCAAGGATAGGAATTGAATCGATCTTACACCGGCCCTCAAAATACGACTAGGATTTTATGAATCACGTTACAGAGAACAACTCTCGTACTTGTCTCTCTTACAAATGACTTCCTTCTAGTAGGCATATCTTATATCTTATATCGCGCTTCACCTCGTTGTTTCTCGTCTTGATTGTTTAGGTTCTGACAAGTCCGTCCGCGGATTGCTCGCATTCCGCAATAACTCCTAGCGGCCAACAGCCTCTGATCGAAGATTCTGGTGTCTTCATAACCACATCCCCCATGGTAGATTTTTAGATTTTGTGATCCACTTCTGTCTAGTTTGAAGTAAGAGTAGATATTCTCGCTTCCATCTCCGCCAAAACGAAGCTGCTAGATCCATAGCCTGCCTCCATCCTGAATTGTATACCTGGAGTCTCCATACTAATGTTTCGACAGACCAGTAGGTGGTTTGTCGTGAGAGCTTCATTATCTCTACTATCCGATGACGATGGTACAAGCGGCCGATCATTCAACATGCGTTCTAATTCTGCCATGAACGTCAATATGGTTTCATCATTTAGATTCTGCTCATTGTGGTATGCGTGATAATTTGTGACTGAATGTTAGATCAAAGTAAAGTTCACTATTTGGTCACTGTTATCAGAACAATGAACAGAAGATTACGAAAATCATTTGACAGTTATTTAGGACACATGGACGGCTATGAAACATCCATAGTTTAGGCAGACTGAGTTACTCTTTAACCACAAAGTGCCTATCAGTTGGCTCCTTCACGTTTCACCATTGCAAAACATGGTAAGATGAGAAAAGCTTTATAGATAATTTCCACTTGATAAGGGCTCAAACGGTCCTAAAATACTATCTCATGATAACGTTTCAAGCTCAATCGATTGCTCATAATCATGTCACAAAGGGTACTATCTGACTTCCTTTATATATCTCCAGTATTTCTCTCTCACCATTCGACCTCAATCCTAGTAATACTTCGCAGAACTTCAACATCACTTATGAATCACTTTGTTCGCATATGATCAGTTGTTCGAGGAAAGTGTCAGTGAACCAACTCTGCCTCTCACACCATATCTTGCTCGCTCTCTATTTATTCACATCAATATTGAGTAGTATAACTCCGTCACAAACCACAGTGTGGTTGTTTATTAATGCAAACGGTACAAATGATCGGTTCTTTCTGAAATTACTCATTCACAATTTTCGCCATATTCTCATCTTCTCACATATGTTCTGAACACCACTAATTCACCAGTACCGCCTATCAGACTGAAATCACAGGAATTACAACACATTCCACATATCATATTTCCTTCTTGAATTGAGATTGTAGGGTGGTTCAAAAAACACAGCTTGTCCCTCCCTGAAATAAGTTGGATGGAGGTCACCCTCAATACCAATATAACTGCTTCCATATTAGGAACCCTATGTATGACATGAAAAGTGTTCTCAACAATACATGTATCTGTGTGTGGGTGTGAGTGTTCTGATTTCAAAGCATGCGAATGTGAGTGAGAATAATAATTTGATGTGTGATGAAGTGGGTGGTAGAGCCTGAAAGGCTTCATTCATCAAGTCATTCATCATATTGCATGTAACATCCAACTCACAAATCTGTGATTCACAAATTCACTCAATCCACGCTAGAACATGTTGAATCACGCAGATGACATGACTTATACATCCTTCGTGATTTTGTCTATTTTATCGTCTTCTCTAAGTATATATAAGCACCTCCTCCTAACATAGCTGAATCAAATCACATCGAAGCCACTAACAATCAGACAGAAGAGATGATGCACTATGTTCTCTCAACTCTCCTTGCTGTATTGTATGCTGTGTGCATGACGATGGGTAAGTCAATCAGTCAGTTGGTCTGTCAGTCGATCACACATCATCCCATTGGAATTTCAAAGAATCCAGCAGAATGTCGTCACCCAAATCGTCATTTTCACTATCATCTCCACCGACATCCTCCACTACCCGTTCACTGTCACCATAACACTCGACCAACGTTATCTGCATCCGCACCAGCGATGTTGAATCCTCTACCCTCACATAACTATCTGCATCAGATCATCAACGATCGCATTGCGTTAACCATTGGAGACGCAGATCCACACACACACACATATTCACTCATATCGATAGATTCTCAGCGATATCCAGTCATGCACTCGCTCATTCATCCATCCATCCATACATATATATATATATATATACAAACATACTTGCAAACATGCCACAATCTCGTAAATGATGCTCTCTGACTGATTTCAATTCCACTTCAACTTGATTTTAGCCGTCGGTCAATCGCCGCTATGTCGGAGTGTGAATCAGACTTGTGCGAGAGACTATCCATGCTGCAGTCCTCTACGGTGTGCGTGGAAACCAGTGGGACCAGGGACCTGTTTCAAATGTATGAAACTTGGAGAAAAATGCACAAGAGACTACGAGTGTTGCGGTTATTCCTGCCATGAAACACATCACTGGTGTACAGATCAACCGAGAAATCGATTCATACCTTTCATTCCACCTGTCCTCGTGAATACCACGGGTGTATGATTCGACGGTGCCCGCCCCAACATGTCACGAAAAATGTCATCTGGTATGGACCTCGTGAAACCCAATTATCATTTGTAATTTCACTTCAGAAACTTTTAGCATGCAGTCCTCCTCAGTTTTTGACATTAGCATCATTTGAACTGTATTAATATATTTGTGATAAAGAATTTCATCAGTTCTCTGTTATCGCTTCTTGTATGTGTACGTTCTTTGGTGTGTTTGTTATGGCGTTTTTGAATGTTTGTTTTTCAGTTGGACTGCTCATGTTTCTCATCAGAAATTTGTTTGCATTTCGGTTAACATTATTGAGTGAATTTTATTATACTGCTTCACTTGTGTCAATGCCTGCATTCATCATCATCATCATCATCATCACAGGTCCTCCATTATATTCTTCATGATATTTTCTGATAGTAGGACAGTCAGTGAATTTCGGTTTGTTCAATGATTTTTTATCTTGTATAAGATTACTTGTGGTTGGATAATTTAATCATGGTCGTATCAGTTCTTAACGAGTAAAGCGATGAATATGATTAATATAATGAATATTATCATTAGTATCATACAAACAATCATTTTCTGTTCTCCTGTCAGAACGTAGGGTCATTCCAATGAAATTTAATTGCATGACACAAAATATATTTTCGATTTGCTCATCCTAGTAATCGTCGTTCAGATTTCGCCTATATTATGGTGAATGTCACCAGTGGGAATAATCCATACTAGCTGACAATTAACTCGCGAAAACAAGGAATACAACAAATGATATTACGCAATTGTTTTCAATCTCATACCACTGAACACTTCAAAAACGGTGATATCATGGAACACAAGGTTCACGAATTTCCTGTTAACAGGATGTAGGACTTTTGACAGCCCATCGGTCATCACATCATATTGTCGTTTGAGGGGAATGGTTAGATTGATATCGAATTGTGTTAATTTAGACGCTCAATAATCTCGCTGTATATCTGTATCAAGTCCGGAACCATCTTCATCAAGAATATTCAGGTGGGCGTTTCATTTGAATAAATCATGGGAATACTCTATTTTTCCGAATGCTAAAAGGGATCCTTATCTCAAAAATTCAGCAGCTTTCCTTTCATTGACATCACATCAATGGCAGTGTACGCACGGACTACTACTATTGCCTCAATTATTGCAGCATGATATATTTCATCCACATTGAATCAGTCTCATCTGACTTCTTGTCGCCTCCTTGAGATGATACATTTCACTTAATTCCTCACATCCCTTTTGTTAGCAAAGCGTTTGATCTATAAGCAACGAAGGAACAAATCGGAAGATATATGCTTAGGTTTCATGAAAGATGCCCTGAATAAACAGATGTAATTTCAGTATTGAAGGAGTTGTTCGCGATGTGAATTCCATTTCTGACCATAGGAAATAACGAGAAAGAAGAAACGGTGAGATGCTGCGTGACGTCAACAATTTCTTTCTCCCTAGCAAAAACTGACACAGATATCAGGATATCATTTGACTGCTGAGAGATGAGTGACCGTGGGAATTTCAGAGGATATTGTTGAGAAAGCAAAGACGATTGAAAAGGCATGTTCTTGTTGAAGCAGAATACTCAAGATAAAAACGTCGATGAAAACAGTTGAAATGTTGCTGTCACTCGCACTGAGAGAAGAGTATTTCACTACAACAAGCAGTGCAAATCTACTCATGTGAGATTGCTATTCCAATGTTTCTCGGCTGATCTCTTAGTCAAAAATCATGAATATCCCTGGATTTACGACAATTTCCAATACACTTGCATCAATCAGTGACCGATATAAAGCATTCACACAAGTTTCTGAAATACGACAGTATGATACAAATCGCCCACGATATTTACGCGAACACAAGAAATAAACTTTTTTCAATTTGGTCCTTAAATTCATTGCGAATGCGAAGCATGGGAGTGGTAACTGAACACCTAACACTCAGAAGCACACGTTTCGCTGTTCAATTGACTTACACACATTTGCTACTCAAATGGTGACATCAAAACACTCATGAGAAATGTGAATACAAACTTGGGGCAGATGACATAGGAAGAGAACATACATTTGGTAAGAGGCTGTCGATCGCTGAAATGCATGAGAACGCAGAATATCCACAGAATCCTGCACTTTCAATGATTTGGTGATAAGAGTCAGTGTGTACAAGCACAATGATATACACCAAGCAACATCATCAGTTTCACCTTTATTTGTTCAATTTCATCGTGTAAGTCGTCTATCTTTCTGGTCAGCCTCTTGGCCTCAGGAAACAGATATTTAACTAAACCTACTTTCACCAAATGGGGATGGGGCGAATCAGCATCAGTTTATTAATTAGATTGTGCCAGTTCCATATAAATGCTGATTTCTAACCACCCATCAGCTTGTTTTCGTTTTATTCCACAATCAAACATGGCAAACTCACCCGTTTCGTTTTCTGACTCAGAAGCCAATAGGATTCCATTGACTCCTGAATGATATATTCAGATTTCCATACAGTGAATGTGTCATCCACATATCTGCACAATGACCAAGAAGCCGGATTGCAGATTTTGAGAGCCCTATGTTTCCAACTATCCATAAATATGTCTGCACTGTTGGAGATTTGATGATCCTATTGCCATCCTATTCGCGTTTTTATATAGTTCATTTTGAAAATCGAATACACTGGAGATTGGACATAACTGATTGCCTAATATTGTTTCATCGACCGAGAACTCATTCCTACTTCTGGGTTCACCATCAGTGTTCAGTTCATTTTCAACTGGCTCGAGAGCTGCATTATTGTGAATATGAGTGTACAAACTGGCTTTGTCAAAACTTATCATTCTTTCATCTTTTTCTCATTGAATTTCCTCTAGAACCTCTTTCATTAGATACGAATTTATTAGGCTAGAATTCGACATATCCATCGTGTCTGAATAATCACCTGAGACATTTAATTTCTGTAACCACTTGGTGAGATACATTTGGGTATCAAGCATTTTCTCATTATAGCTGATGTGATTTCACAGACAATAATAGTATCATCCACATATTTTAGACAGAATTTTTTTCGTTTCATAGACTGTTGCAAAATAGCGGTTCTCAATCCAGACAGTAACTTATCTTCGAAAGACTGTTCGTAGGAGATCCCCATTGCAACAGAATTCACTTGATGGAATACACAATGATGGATTTGAAATTTGATATATGTGATATATCCTGTTATTGAAATATTCAGCTGGTAAGTTTTGCCGAAAATCAGTCAATAAATACAGGATAAGCATAGGAACGCGTCACTACTGGACACAAAACAAAGCCGCATTCTTGCGGTTTCAGGAAATGTTTCAGTATCCACCCATCTGTGACTGTGGAGGTTTTGAAGCTGAATTCATTAATAAATTGCTGTCCTGTGCAAAGCGCGGTTACCTTATCCTATGTGTACAAGTCTACATATATAAACTGTCAGACGTTTGTAATGAAATGATATAATAATATCGAATAACCACTGATACCTAAATTATTCTAATCAATTTCAATTCATATGTAATTGTTTCCTCGTACATTATCAGACAGTCTGCATTACACTGATATTGCTGGCCAATTAGTCATCTGTTGTCAATGAATAACCACGATTTCTCAAACACTCCTCCAAGACTTCGATGGATAACTAATTTTATTTTATGCAATTTAGAGACAAAAATATTTAGATGGAAGAAAATAAATTGTCAGTACTGGGAACAGCTGGAAAGTGTACGACAATCCAGTCAACACAAACGTATACTCCGCTTCTCCAATTATTATTATTATTATTGTATCCCTTTATTCCTACAGGGACATAGGGCTTCAGCCGTGCGTCTCCATTGCGTTCGGTTCTCTGATAGAGTCTTCACCTGGCTCCATGTCTGCCCACACGCCTTCATCTCCTCTTCACATGACCTCCTCCAAGTCACCCTTGCATTGACGACCAACTCGCCGCTTTCCTTTCGCGTTCCACTCAAGGGCTTGTCCAGTGATGTCACTTGATGGTTTCCTCAAAGTATGGCCAATCCAGCTCCATTTCTTCCTGCCTATTTGTTTCACAATCAGTTCCTGGTTGGTTCGTTCCCAAAGATCCCTGTTGCTGATCTTTTCTGGCCATCTGATCCTGAGTATTGAGCGAAGACAACTGTTAATGAAGGTCTGTAGTTTGTTTGAGATACTCTTTATGACGCGCAGTGCAAGTCTCTGATCCGTATAGTGAGTCGCACTGAATTCACATTGAAGTTGAAAATCCGGATCTTATTTTTGATGCCGAGTGTTGTTGACCTCCACACAGACTTGAGAGAAATGAAAGCTTGTCTTGCTTTTCCGATCCTTGCTTTGATATCCTCGTCAGTTCCGTCAGCCTGTAGTTGAAACGATGCTTCCCAGGTAGGTAAAGGAGGTAGTTTCTTTCAGATTCCTCCCATTTATGCTGATTGTTGTCTGTTGTAGTCGTTGCTGTTGGTGTTGTTGCCCAGGACACTTCATCACCTCTGTTTTCTCTATGTTCATCTGAAGTCCTATCTTTGCTGCTTCTTCTGCCAACTTGTTACTTTTCACTTGCATATCTTCCAGTTTGTGGGAAATCAGACATATATCATCGGCGAAGTCCAGATCCTCCAAGTTTTTTGTGTGTGTCCCTTTAATGCCTGTTTCCTCATTGCCAGCTGTTTGTCACATTATCCAATCTACTGCAATCAGGAAAATCACTGGCGATAGTAGGCAGCCAGCTTGTCTTACTCCTGTCCTCACTTCGAAGGATTGCGTAAGTTTCCCGTTGTGGATTACTTGGCATACAGCATTGTCGTACAGCTGTTGGATGAGATGTATAATTGTCGGTGGCACCCCGTAGTAGCGAAGTAGTTTCCAAATCACCTCTCGATCGACGCTGTCAAAGGCCTTTTCAAAGTCGATGAAGTTGGGATAGAGAGGTGACTGACATTCCAGGCTTTGTTCAATGATGATCCGTTATGTGGCGATCTGATCAATGCATTACTTGTTTCTCCTGAATCCAGCCTGTTCCGGTCGAAGTTTTTGAGCATCACATTAAAATCAATCAATTATCCACTAAGCAACACTAGAGAATAAATCTACTACTTATTACTTACTGGAAATCAGAAAGAGTTGCTGGAGTCTTGACGAATTGTCCTGATCGATGGTGTGGCGTATTGTGAACTGATTCTAACTGATGGTGCATCTTGACGTTGATTCTTCTTTCCTCGCTTTTCTGCTGAATTCATCAAGTTTGCATGGCGGATCTGCTGTGTAACTTGAAAGTGTATTAGGAAATGAAAGTGACAAAACCTCTGATTCTTCGACTGATTCGATGAATAAATCTACTGTTTGCAAAGCCATTCACATACTTCGAAGTATGAAAATCTCTGAAACAATCTTCAGGCGCTACACATTCGCTATAAATTTGACTTCCTGTTTTATGTCTGATTCTTCAAATGAAGCAAATATCACATCATTTTTATTTTCGATCAAGGCGCATTCAATGGTCATCCTAAGAGTAAATGTGAGATCACTGAATTCGTCTTTGCGTCTGATTTATATTAGGATTTTTATTTTACAATGGAATGACGTCAGGCGACATGAGGCACATATCACAAGCAACCTGCCTAGTCATCTTGCCGTAACAGAAGAAAAAACTAAACGATTGTATGAAAGAAAATTGACTTGACATAAATTAGAATAGTTCAAGTTGATTGATAAAAAACAGAAAAACTCGAGGTCTTTATATATGATTATGAACAATAAATTTGTTCGAAACGTCATCCAGTAAATAATACTGTTTCCCTGGTGATATATCTTATAAACAAACTAATATGGAATTACTTACTATCACAGTGCCCAAGTTTTACACATATACTAATATAGCTAAGGACAGAATTGTTGACCCCGAGGAAATAAGTAATTAGAAAAAAAACCCTGAAATTGAACTGCATTCGTGAACACACAACCACACAATAGGATGGGAGAGGGTTACAAATTTGGAAGTAATATAAATAGGTTGAGGGAGAGGTGGGTTACTGAATCCTTGTTCATCAAGTCAACATGTGCAAAAGGAATGATTCATCAGTCATACCAAAAATATGGCGAATACTACTACCAATCAAGTCAAGCTATAGGAAATAATGGAATTGTATAAACGAATTGAGAAAGTTGGAACACATTTATCTTCTTTAAAAAATGCTTTGATAGATGAATATCGAACTTGGATTATTGTCTGTCTCTAGTTGTTGCGAAGTATTACAGGCTCACCTTGAAGATTTTTTGAACCAGTTGAATGTTTGAGGTCGAACCCGCTTCATTTCTCGACTTTGCATCCAGCAGGCATGCAGCGTCTCCACTTCATTAGGGAGCGTTCAGAAGAGGTCCATCTGCTTCTTAGTGTGTCAGCCAGGTGAAACTGATGATGTTGCTTGGTGTATATCATTGTGCTTGTACACACTGACTCTTATCACCAAATCATTGAAAGTGCAGGATTCTGTGGATATTCTGCGTTCTCATGCATTTCAGCGATCAACAGCCTCTTACCAAATGTATGTTCTCTTCCTATGTTATCTGCCCCAAGTTTGTATTCATATTGCTCATGAGTGTTTTGATGTCACCATTTGAGCAGCAAATGTGTGTAAGTCAATTGAACAGCGAAACGTGTGCTTCTGAGTGTTAGGTGTTCAGTTACCACTCCCATGCTTCGCATTCGCAATGAATTTAAGGACCAAATTGAAAAAAGTTTATTTCTTGTGTTCGCGTAAATATCGTGGGCGATTTGTATCATACTGTCGTATTTCAGAAACTTGTGTGAATGCTTTATATCGGTCACTGATTGATGCAAGTGTATTGGAAATTGTCGTAAAACCAGGGAAATTCATGATTTTTGACTAAGAGATCAGCCGAGAAACATTGGAATAGCAATCTCACATGAGTAGATTTGCACTGCTTGTTGTAGTGAAATACTCTTCTCTCAGTGCGAGTGACAGCAACATTTCAACTGTTTTCATCGACGTTTTTATCTTGAGTATTCTGCTTCAACAAGAACATGCCTTTTCAATCGTCTTTGCTTTCTCAACAATATCCTCTGAAATTCCCACGGTCACTCATCTCTCAGCAGTCAAATGATATCCTGATATCTGTGTCAGTTTTTGCTAGGGAGAAAGAAATTGTTGACGTCACGCAGCATCTCACCGTTTCTTCTTTCTCGTTATTTCCTATGGTCAGAAATGGAATTCACATCGCGAACAACTCCTTCAATACTGAAATTACATCTGTTTATTCAGGGCATCTTTCATGAAACCTAAGCATATATCTTCCGATTTGTTCCTTCGTTGCTTATAGATCAAACGCTTTGCTAACAAAAGGGATGTGAGGAATTAAGTGAAATGTATCATCTCAAGGAGGCGACAAGAAGTCAGATGAGACTGATTCAATGTGGATGAAATATATCATGCTGCAATAATTGAGGCAATAGTAGTAGTCCGTGCGTACACTGCCATTGATGTGATGTCAATGAAAGGAAAGCTGCTGAATTTTTGAGATAAGGATCCCTTTTAGCATTCGGAAAAATAGAGTATTCCCATGATTTATTCAAATGAAACGCCCACCTGAATATTCTTGATGAAGATGGTTCCGGACTTGATACAGATATACAGCGAGATTATTGAGCGTCTAAATTAACACAATTCGATATCAATCTAACCATTCCCCTCAAACGACAATATGATGTGATGACCGATGGGCTGTCAAAAGTCCTACATCCTGTTAACAGGAAATTCGTGAACCTTGTGTTCCATGATATCACCGTTTTTGAAGTGTTCAGTGGTATGAGATTGAAAACAATTGCGTAATATCATTTGTTGTATTCCTTGTTTTCGCGAGTTAATTGTCAGCTAGTATGGATTATTCCCACTGGTGACATTCACCATAATATAGGCGAAATCTGAACAACGATTACTGGGATGACGAAAAAGAAAATATACTTTGTGTCATTCAAATATATTCTATTGAACAGACGCTTTGTTCTGACAGGAGAACAAGAAATGATATTGTGTACGATACTAATAATACTATTTATTATATTACTCATATTCATCGCTTCAGTCATTTAGAACTGATATGACCACGATTAAGTAATCCAACCACAAGCCATCGTATACAAGTAACAAAAATCATTGAACTAATCGAGATTCACTGACTGGCTCACTCTAAGAGAATATCATGGAGAACATAACCGAGAAACAGTGGGTAGAGACCATCAGTTTGAGGAAGCTCACTTAACTGTCATGCGTCAACGAATGTGGTTGTTTCGTTTCTGCCTCTTGCACTGAGTAGTACATGTTTCAAAGCAATGCATGCTAACAATGCACTCATTCGTTCAGACACTGAAACCACCTGTGCGATCATAATTTCATCATGACACAGTTGATCTCCCGATGATAGCCTCATAAAACTACAGGAATTCAAACAGTCTTCAGGAAATCTGCTTCACCTAAATGTTTGTGAATGCAGGCACCGATACAAGTGCAGCAGTATAATTCAAATTCACGAAATAGTGTTAGTCGAAATGCAAACAAATTTCTGATGAAAAACATGAGGACTCCAACTGAACAACAAACACACAAAACGACATAACTAACATACCAATGAACGTACACATACGTGAAGCGATAACAGAGAACTGATGAAATTTTTTATCACAAATATATTAATTCATTTCAAATGATACTCATGTCAGAAACTAAGCAGGATTAGATGCTCAAAGTTTCTGAAGTGAAATTACAAATAATCATGGGGTTTCAGGAGGTCAATAATAAACTCGATTGTTCGTGACATGTTGGGGCGTGCATCATCGAATCATACACCCGTGGTATTCACGAGGACAGGTGGAATGAAAGGTATGAATCGATTCCCTGGTTGATCTGTACACCTGCCATCGCAGGCATAACCGCAACACTCGTAGTCTCTTGTGCATTCTTGTCCAAGTTCCATACATTTGAAACAGGTTCCCGGTCCTACTGGTTTCCACGCACACCGTAAATCACCGCAACATCTATTATCTATATCACAGTCCTCATTCAGTTTCCGACAAGTTGGTGATTGACCTTCGGCTGAAATCAAGTGGAAGTAGAATTGAAATACATCAATGAGCATCATTTACGTGATAGTTGCATGTTTGCATTCGTTTATGTGTGTGTGTGTGTATGTATGTATGTATGGATAGATGAATGCATGAATGAGTGCATGACTGGATGTCGTTGAGAATCTGTAGATATGAGTGGATGTGGGTGTGTGGATCTGCGTCTGTATTGGCTACAGAAATACGATCGTTGATGATCTGATGCAGATACTGATTGTGCCTGCGATTCTGATATTCATGTGGGCGTTGAGAATGCACCATCGCTGGTGCAGATGCAGATAATGTTGGTCGAGTGGTATGGCGACGGTGAGGAGGAGGGGGAGGCCATGGTAGATGATGACGGAAATGACGATTACGGTGACGATATTCTGCTGATGATTATGCAATGGATGCAGTGGAATTCGAATGAGATGATGTGTGATCGACTGACAGACCAGCTGACTCATTGACTTACCCGTCGTCATGCACACAGCATACAATACAGCAAGGAGAGTTGAGAGAATACAGTGCATCATCTCGTCTGTCTGTTTGTTAGTGGCTTCGATGTGATTTAAGTACGATATGTTAGCAGGAAGTGCTTATATATAGCCAGAGAAGACAATAAAAATAGATAAAATCAGGAGTGATGCATTATTCAGGTCATCTGCGTGATTCAACATGCTCTAGCGTGGATTGAGTGAATTTGTCAATCACGGATTTTTGAGTTGCATGTTTCATGCAATGTGATGGATGATTTGATGAATGAAGCCTTTCAGGCTCAACCACCCACTTCATCATGCATCAAATTATTATTCTCACTCTTTTTCACGTGCTCTGAAATCAGAACACCCACACTCACACACAGCGAATATTGGAGTCAACGCCATTATAGATAAGATTTTATTTTGATTATTCACTAAACTTTACACAGTAATATTAACTGATTACGCTTTGAGCACAAATTGCTGCTCATATTCATATCAAGTCACTCACACATATTTGTCTTTCATTTATACACTTGTGTGGAATTGGCGAGATATTTGGAATCGACGCAGTGACTGAGAATGAAATGTCACATACTTTTGTGCAAGACACAGATACATTTATTGTTTAGAACACTTGTCATATCATACATAGCATCCCCAATATGGAAGCAGTTATATTTGTATTGAGGGTGACCTCCATCCAGCGTATATCAGGGAGGGACAAGCTCTGTTTTTTGAACCACTCTGCAATCACAATTCAACAGGGTAATATGATTTGTGGAATGTGTTGGAATTCCTGTGGCAAAAATTATGAATGAGTAATTTCAGAAAGAACCGATCAATAGTACCGTTTGCAATAATAAACAATCACATGTTGGTGTGTGACGGAGTTATACTCCTCAATATTGGTGTGAATAGATGGAGAGCGAGCAAGATATGGTGTGAGAGACGGAGTTGGTTCACTGAAACTTTCCTCGTACAACTGAACAAATGTGGTTGGTCATAGGGAATAAAAAGACAGTTGCAGCGAAGAAAATTTTCTTTTCGACGAAGTCATCATCTAGGCTGTACATTCGTGTATTTATATCAAATGGATGGGAAAGTTCCAGAACAATTACTGGTTAGGGGTTGAATTAATGAAAATTACAATTAGGAATTAGAATGCCATAATAAACAGGGGGATGGGTAAAACTAAAACAAAGTAGCATAATAACTAAGAAAATTGACATTGTGCAATTGGGGTTAGAAATGTAAAAATAACAAAATATGCAGGATGTTTGGATAAGAAACTCGTGTGGTGAATAATTGTTTATGCAATCAGGGATTAAATATGTAGAGATAGTAAAATGACAAAATAAACAGGAAGTGTGGATATGAAAATATGGTAGTGTAGACATGGATTAAGAAAACTTAAAATAACATGAATAAACAAGAAGTTTAGATAAGAAAGGCGATGGGATGGTCATTATTAAAAAATTTACCCGTTTACGATGGCCATGGCAGGGACAGGGGTTGTTTATTTTGTTTATTTTGTCATTTTACTATCTCTACATATTTAATCCCTGATTGCATAAACAATTATTCACCACACGAGTTTCTTATCCAAACATCCTGCATATTTTGTTATTTTTACATTTCTAACCCCAATTGCACAATGTCAATTTTCTTAGTTATTATGCTACTTTGTTTTAGTTTTACCCATCCCCCTGTTTATTATGGCATTCTAATTCCTAATTGTAATTTTTATTAATTCAACCCCTAACCAGTAATTGTTCTGGAACTTTCCCATCCATTTGATATAAATACACGAATGTACAGCCTAGATGATGACTTCGTCGAAAAGAAAATTTTCTTCGCTGCAACTGTCTTTTTATTCCCTATGATCAAATGTGGTTGGAATGATTTGTCATTGATGTTGTAGGTCTGCTAATTAATACTAGGATTGAAGTCGAACGGTGAGAGGGGAATAATGGAGATATACAAAGGAAGTCATTGAGTACCCTGTGTGACATGATTATGAGCAATCGATTGAGCTTGAAACGTCATCTTTAGATAGTAATGTAGGGCAAACGGCAATTACTCATTTTAAGCGCAATATCGCTTGAAATTAAGTCACGCGTAGATAAAGGCTATCTCGGTCCAGAACAAACAAGAAGCCGGTCACTGTTTCTACGGTACTATTAATAAACAAATCAATAATTATATATACAACAAACCTTAACAGTTTCAAGAATACAAAGCACAACGCTTAACAGAAAGCAAAGTAACGCTATCAGAGCGGAATAAATTTAAAGTCACAATCGCGAACTAGCTGGAATCAGACACGACTGTTCAGGTAAGCAGTCAGTAGAAGAATGAACCCAAGTAAGGCAGGGCATAGAACAGAGAGTGGTTAAGAGATAGACAGAGCATAGGCACAAAGATATAATTTAATTGGCTACTTATCCAGGTGGGCTGATACAGATGGAGATCAATAAGTAAGAAAAACTCGACAGAATAGTACAAAGTAAGACATGGGTCAGCAAAAATAACAGTTCACAAAATACTCTGATTGGGTCATGAGATCAACAGTCTGACTAAACAGATCGAGGAAAAAACACACACAGTTCATTAAACAAGAGAGATAGACACGTTAGGCATGGTTAATTGGATTGCAACAACGCTAAGCTGATCCGGGACAGGTTGACTTGATTCAAGGATAGGAATTGAATGGATCATACGCCGGCCCCCAAAATCTGACTAGGATTTTATGAATCATGTTACCCAGAACAACCTTCGTGCCCGGCTCTCTTACAAATGACTTCCCTCCAGTAGGCACAACGTACGTAATTCGCGCTTCACCTCGTTGTTTCTCTAATCGAAGATTCTGGCACATTCATCACCACATCTCTCGAGGATAGATCTTTATATTTTGTGATCCACTTCTGTCTATTTTGAAGTTAGGGTAGATATTCTCGCTTCCATCTCCTCCAAAACGAAGCTGCTGGATGTATAGCCTGCCTCCCTCCGGAGTTGTATAATTGGACAGAATCTGATGGAATCTCCATACCAATGTTTATACAGACCAGTAGAAGGTAATTTGGCGTGATGGCCACATTATTTCTACTATCCGATGATGATGGTACAAGTGTCCGATCCTTCAATATGCGTTCTACTTCTGCCATAAACCTCAATATAGTTCTATCATTTAGATTAAGCTAATGGTGTAATGCTTAAACAATAGCTCTCACCGATCTAATCATTCGCTCACACACTCCACCTCTATGACTCGCATTTGGAGGCTTGAAGTGTAACTGTATATCTTCGGACAGAAAGAGTATCAACAATCTTCTTATGATTCCATCTATTAGCTAGCTCCATCAGTTCTCTGTTTGCGCCGAAAAAGTTGGTCCCATTATCACTGTAGATATCTGTAGCGGTCCCACGTCTAGCTTTAAATCGCAATAATAATAATAATAATAATGGCTTTATTCCAAACAGTATTTGTGGTACATGATGAATTGCCCAGTCGTTAAGGAATGTGCCACCTCAAGATGTATGTTGCGAATCTGAAGACACGTAAATAAGCAGCCATATCGCTTCTCTTATCCTCGACCTGGCATAACAAAAAAAGTAGTCTACCCAAACGAACTGGAATGGATACCATCCTTTTTGCACTCTCGTCATCGGTAGAAGAATCATGAACTGATCAGTACTTAACGCCTTGACGAAAAAGACCGTACTGAACTGGTCAGTACTGACCGTTCATCCAGAAGAAACTGTGATGAAATGGCAGTACGCAGGGTTATTGAAAAAACATTTTTTTCTTTGGAACAATGCAAATCAGATCAGGGAAGTGAGTTTCGGAGCAGCAGTCGGAGAGTCGGCAAGTCCTCGTTTGTATAAATGATCATGCTGATAATCTTTCGTTCCCCGACTCTCATGTCAGTTGTTCGAAATCATCATTATCGCTAGTAACTAGTGCTAAGTCGTCGCTACTAAGGGCACAGCTAAATGAGGAACAGCATTGACAGGAGTTAGAGTTAGAGAAAAAGTCGCTAATGGCTACACATGATGTCGAAATGACCGAGCTGCATGTGATGTTAGCCGTGGACGACGAACAGCACATTGAGGAATATGAAAGAGGCAGTGTCATTGATAACCGGGAGCAGCTAGAACGATATGTGAAAGATTGTGCCGCAATGGTTTGCGGAGACGCTCATGTTACGATCGTGAAGAGCACGGTTGTAGAGAAACTTGACATGCCTAAGGTCGAAATGTCCTTTATTGGTGGCAACTCTACTGACTACTTGAGATTTACCAAGGAATTCGAATATTATGTCCAGAATAGAGTAAAGGACCCTGGTCAAAGAATGTCATATCTGTCGCATTATTGTGAGGGCAGAGCTAGAGCAGCCATACATGAATGTGTGATCTTGCGTCCTGAGAATGCGAATGAGCGAGCTTAGAATATCTTACAGGATCTGTTTGTAGAGATCCACGTCATCGCACGAGACAGTATTGAAGACATGATTAGAAGCCTACGACCTATGGCAGAAGATGGGGGAGCTCTATCCCGTGTATCATTACAGCTTCAGAATTGCGTGATTGCCCTTACTGAAATGACCTGTTTTTAAGACTTTAATTCCGTGACAACTCTCAAGAGTAGTGCACATACTTCCGATAGCAGTTCTAACGAATTAGGCCAGACTAGCAGCCGCAAGGAATCAAGAAGGGCAAGAGCCATATTTCCAGGATCTTTGCCAGTTTGTTTCTACAAAGGCAAGAGTGGCACGGAGACAATACGGACACCTCGTTTTAGAGAGCTTTAACTGCCTGAACGCCCAAGTTTCACTAAATAGACAGGATAGTCATGGGGGCACATCATTCGAAATACAGGGTTAAAGGACCCCTGAACCCAAGCGACTGTGTATCCTGTGTAGGTCTGACAATGCTACTGCTTCATGTCAGAAGTTCGTTGGATTAGATGTGCGAGACAGATGGCAATGAGTCCACCACCATAAAGCATGTTTTTGTGCTTAGAGGTCGGACATCGTATCGGTCATTGCGTATCGGGTATAAAGTGTTCCAAAGCCCACTGCAGTGGTAAACATTACCCACTGTTACATGTTGAACCGATCGTAAATCAAGCGGCAGAACAGGCGACATGTGCTGCTACTATGTATTATGGAACGGCAGTTATGCTAGGTGTGATCACCATCAAGGTGTGGGTCCATGGTAAGGAAGTAGATGCGTATGCGTTTCTGTATAACGGCTCCGACGTTACCTTAGTTACGAAGGATATATTAAGCAGCTTAGACCTAGAGAGCACACCATTGTCTATGACCTTGACAACAATCAATGGTGCGAGTCAGGTTCAGACCAACATGTGCAAACTGGAAGTCGCATCAATGGATGAAAACGAAACGATACTACTTGACAGTGTTCGTATTCCAATCCCTTCCCGTCAATGCACCCTCACTATCGATATCACAAAAGGCCGGTCGCTGGCCACATCTCCAGAAATTGACATTCCGCGAACTTGCTGATAAAAGGCTCACAATGCCCATAGGCAGCGATGTTCCCGAGGCGCATTGTTTCCTCAATCAGCGTTCGGGTAGTCGCAGAAAACCTTACACAATCAAGACATTGCTTCGGTTAGGTCTTACTAGGGCCACTTCATGGAAATACGAAAAGAGGCACTGTCAACTACGCTCGAATCAGCGAAGAGAGAATCAGACACGACATCAGAAGACTATATGAAGCTGGGTTTCGAGATACTGAAGGAAACGAACGCTCATTTTCTATCGAAGATCGTAAAGCAATCGAGTTGGTTACTCAAAGCACCGTCTGAGAAAAGGGGCATTACATCATATCCTTGCCATGAAAAGATCCAGTAAAGGTAACGGACAATAATTATGTAGTCGCCATAAATCAGTTACTCATTCTGAAACGGAGGTTATCGTGTGACAAGAACCTTTGAGCTCGATAAGTGGATGGGATAAATACGATGTTAAAAAATGGTTATGCCCTTCCGGTACCCCCAGAGCAGCTAGCAGCCAACTGTCGCCCGAGGTGATATCTTGCACATCATTCCGTTATAAATTCGTAAAAGTCAGATAAACTGAGAATAGTTTTAGATTGTGCCGCAACCTTCAGAAGTTATTCTTTGAACGATAAGCTATATCAAGTACCTGATACGCTTGCCGAGCTTGTTGGTGTTCTGTTGCGCATTCTAAAGAAGCCTGTTGCTGTAGTCGTGGACATAGCTGAAATGTTTATGCAAGTGAAGAAGCCAGTGGACGATCGAGGAGCATTACGATTTCTGTGGTGGAAAAATTGTGGTTTAGACGAAGAGCCGCAGGAGTTTCAGATGACAACGCATCCGCTCAGGGCAACTTCATCACACTTCTGTGCGAACTCCGCGTCGAGAAAGGCAGGAGAGGACTTCGGAAACAGCAAGAGATATAGTACGGCACAACTTTTATGTTGACGACTGCTTGGCATGCTTTGAGGGTGTTGATTCCGCCAGTAGGTTTGTCACTGACGTAAGTGAGCGCCAGAATCTTTGATTAGAGAAACAACGAGGTGAAGCGCAATATACGTACGTTGTGCCTACTAGAGGGAAGTCATTTGTAAGAGAGCCGGGCACGAAGGTTGTTCTGGGTAACATGATTCATAAAATCCTAGTCGGATTTTGGGGGCCGGCGTATGATCCATTCAATTCCTATCCTTGAATCAAGTCAACCTGTCCCGGATCAGCTTAGCGTTGTTGCAACCCAATTAACCATGCCTAACGTGTCTATCTCTCTTGTTTAATGAACTGTGTGTGTTTTTTCCTCGATCTGTTTAGTCAGACTGTTGATCTCATGACCCAATCAGAGTATTTTGTGAACTGTTATTTTTGCTGACCCATGTCTTACTTTGTACTATTCTGTTGAGTTTTTCTTACTTATTGATCTCCATCTGTATCAGCCCACCTGGATAAGTAGCCAATTAAATTATATCTTTGTGCCTATGCTCTGTCTATCTCTTAACCCCTCTCTGTTCTATACCCTGCCTTACTTGGGTTCATTCTTCTACTGACTGCTTACCTGAACAGTCATGTCTGATTCCAGCTAGTTCGCGATTGTGACTTTAAATTTATTCCGCTCTGATAGCGTTACTTTGCTTTCTGTTAAGCGTTGTGCTTTGTATTCTTGAAACTGTTAAGGTTTGTTGTATATATAATTATTGATTTTTTTATTAATAGTACCGTGGAAACAGTGACCGGCTTCTTGTTTGTTCTGGACTGAGATAGCCTTTATCTACGCGTCACTATATTTCAAGCGATATTGCGCTTAAAATGAGTAATTGCCGTTTGCCCTACATTACTATCTAAAGATGACGTTTCAAGCTCAATCGATTGCTCATAATCATGTCACACAGGGTACTCAATGACTTCCTTTGTATATCTCCATTATTCCCCTCTCACCGTTCGACTTCAATCCTAGTATTAATCAGCAGATCTACAACATCAATGACAAATCATTCCAACCACATTTGTTCAGTTGTACGAGGAAAGTTTCAGTGAACCAACTCCGTCTCTCACACCATATCTTGCTCGCTCTCCATCTATTCACACCAATATTGAGGAGTATAACTCCGTCACACACCAACATGTGATTGTTTATTATTGCAAACGGTACTATTGATCGGTTCTTTCTGAAATTACTCATTCATAATTTTTGCCACAGGAATTCCAACACATTCCACAAATCATATTATCCTGTCGAATTGTGATTGCAGAATGGTTCAAAAAACAGAGCTTGTCCCTCCCTGATATACGCTGGATGGAGGTCACCCTAAATACAAATATAACTGCTTCCATATTGGGGATGCTATGTATGATATGACAAGTGTTCTAAACAATAAATGTATCTGTGTCTTGCACAAAAGTATGTGACATTTCATTCTCAGTCACTGCGTCGATTCCAAATATCTCGCCAATTCCACACAAGTGTATAAATGAAAGACAAATATGTGTGAGTGACTTGATTTGAATATGAGCAGCAATTTGTGCTCAAAGCGTAATCAGTTAATATTACTGTGTAAAGTTTAGTGAATAATCAAAATAAAATCTTATCTATAATGGCGTTGACTCCAATATTCGCTGTGTGTGAGTGTGGGTGTTCTGATTTCAGAGCACGTGAAAAAGAGTGAGAATAATAATTTGATGCGTGATGAAGTGGGTGGTTGAGCCTGAAAGGCTTCATTCATCAAATCATCCATCACATTGCATGAAACATGCAACTCAAAAATCCGTGATTGACAAATTCACTCAATCCACGCTAGAGCATGTTGAATCACGCAGATGACCTGAATAATGCATCACTCCTGATTTTATCTATTTTTATTGTCTTCTCTGGCTATATATAAGCACTTCCTGCTAACATATCGTACTTAAATCACATCGAAGCCACCAACAAACAGACAGACGAGATGATGCACTGTATTCTCTCAACTCTCCTTGCTGTATTGTATGCCATGTGCATGACGACGGGTAAGTCAATGAGTCAGCTGGTCTGTCACACATCATCTCATTCGAATTCCACCGCATCCATTGCATAATCATCAGCAGAATATCGTCACCGTAATCGTCATTTCCGTCATCATCTACCATGGCCTCCCCCTCCTCCTCACCGTCGCTATACCACTCGACCAACATTATCTGCATCTGCACCAGCGATGGTGCATTCTCAACGCCCACATGAATATCAGAATCGCAGGCACAATCAGTATCTGCATCAGATCATCAACGATCGCATTTCTGTAGCCAATACAGACGCAGATCCACACACCCACATCCACTCATATCTACAGATTCTCAACGACATCCAGTCATGCGCTCATTCATGCATTCATCCATCCATACATACATACATACATACACACACACATAAACGAATGCAAACATGCAACTATCACGTAAATGATGCTCATTGATGTATTTCAATTCTACTTCCACTTGATTTCAGCCGAAGGTCAATCACCAACTTGTCGGAAACTGAATGAGGACTGTGATATAGATAATAGATGTTGCGGTGATTTACGGTGTGCGTGGAAACCAGTAGGACCGGGAACCTGTTTCAAATGTATGGAACTTGGACAAGAATGCACAAGAGACTACGAGTGTTGCGGTTATGCCTGCGATGGCAGGTGTACAGATCAACCAGGGAATCGATTCATACCTTTCATTCCACCTGTCCTCGTGAATACCACGGGTGTATGATTCGATGATGCACGCCCCAACATGTCACGAAAAATGTTATCTGGTATTGACCTCCTGAAACCCCATGATTATTTGTAACTCCAACTCAGAAACTTTGAGCATGTAATCCTGCTTAGTTTCTGACATTAGCATCATTTGAACTGTATTAATATATTTGTGATAAAGAATTTCATCAGTTCTCTGTTATCGCTTCACGTATGTGTACGTTCATTGGTGTGTTAGTTATGTCGTTTTGTGTGTTTGTTGTTCAGTTGGAGTCCTCATGTTTTTCATCAGAAATTTGTTTGCATTTCGACTAACACTATTTCGTGAATTTGAATTATACTGCTGCACTTGTATCGGTGCCTGTATTCACAAACATTTAGGTGAAGCAGATTTCCTGAAGACTGTTTGAATTCCTGTAGTTTTATGAGGCTATCATCGGGAGATCAACTGTGTCATGATGAAATTATGATCGCACAGGTGGTTTCAGTATCTTAACGAATGAGTGCATTGTTAGCATGCATTGCTTTGAAACATGTACTACTCAGTGCAAGAGGCAGAAACGAAACAACCACATTCGTTGACGCATGACAGTTAAGTGAGCTTCCTCAAACTGATGGTCTCTACCCACTGTTTCTCGGTTATGTTCTCCATGATATTCTCTTAGAGTGAGCCAGTCAGTGAATCTCGATTAGTTCAATGATTTTTGTTACTTGTATACGATGGCTTGTGGTTGGATTACTTAATCGTGGTCATATCAGTTCTAAATGACTGAAGCGATGAATATGAGTAATATAATAAATAGTATTATTAGTATCGTACACAATATCATTTCTTGTTCTCCTGTCAGAACAAAGCGTCTGTTCAATAGAATATATTTGAATGACACAAAGTATATTTTCTTTTTCGTCATCCCAGTAATCGTTGTTCAGATTTCGCCTATATTATGGTGAATGTCACCAGTGGGAATAATCCGTACTAGCTGACAATTAACTCGCGAAAACAAGGAATACAACAAATGATATTACGCAATTGTTTTCAATCTGATATCACTCAACACTTCAAAAACGGTGATATCATGGAACACAAGGTTCACGAATTTCCTGTTAACAGGATGTAGGATTTTTGACAGCCCATTGGTCATCACATCATACTGTCGTTTGAGGGGAATATGAAGCTTCAGAAAATGGTTAGATTGATATCGAATTGTGTTAATTTAGACGCTCAATAATCTCGCTGTATATCTGTATCAAGTCCGGAACCATCTTTATTAAGAACATTCAGGTGGGCTTTTCATTTGAATAAATCATGGGAATACTCTATTTTTCCGAATGCTAAAAGGGATCCTTATCTCAAAAATTCAGCAGCTTTCCTTTCATTGACATCACATCAATGGCAGTGTACGCACGGACTACTACTATTGCCTCAATTATTGCAGCATGATATATTTCATCCACATTGAATCAGTCTCATCTGACTTCTTGTCGCCTCCTTGAGATGATACATTTCACTTAATTCCTCACATCCCTTTTGTTAGCAAAGCGTTTGATCTATAAGCAACGAAGGAACAAATCGGAAGATATATGCTTAGGTTTCATGAAAGATGCCTTGAATAAACAGATGAAATTTCAGTATTGAAGAGATGTTTGCGATGTGAATTCCATTTCTGACCATGGGAAATAGCGAGAAACAAGATGTGGCGCAATACAGCTGCAGGAAGCCAGACAGGCAACCGATTTGTCTTGTATCTATGCAGTCAAATTATGGATGGAGAAGCCAAATGCCCGTACAATTTGCTGAACTTAATAATCTTCCCAGATAAAAGCAACGAAATGAGAAGATATATATTTTCGGAGTGCAGTGAGTGTATGTGTGCCGTCAAACGTTTCAAGTGGAGAGTAGGTTATATTCCTCCTGCAGCTTAAGACTCAGCAAAGTGAGAGGTGATCAACGAACTGTGTGTTCACAAAGGCTCTGCAATCATCAGTGTTCTCTGAGCTGGTTTGTTTAGTTGCAGAGATTTCGTCATCCTTCTGGACAACATCTTCAGCACGATATTTAGCATGAAGTGAAATGATTTAAATTTTTCATGAGTGATATAACTGCGTCATCTGGTAACCATCTTTACATATGTTTTGATTATTTTCTATGGACTTCGATTTCGAAAATTTTGGACGACGAAAGCTCCGCAACTAAACCAACCAGCTCATAGAACACTGATAATTGCAAATCATCCACCTGAGCTACAAATCGTCTCTATTATTACACAAAGGCTCTACTTAGCCTCTTCAACCACCATGCCGTTGGTACTATTCGTTCCTGTTTCCACTTCTGATTCGTATTCCTGAAAATCTGTTCATTGAAATCCAGGTAGGCCAATCTTTGTCTCCTGAACTTATATTCAATTTGTTCTTCTTCTGTCGTGTATCACGTATTTCGGAAGGATTATCTACCAATCCAAAAATGAGCACCAACTATTCTCTTTAAGTAGGAATATACTTAGTTTTCTTCAAACACACTTTATAACTCATGCATTTGAAAAAGCCGTCTTACTAACTGAAAATTAGCACTCATGTCAATCGACAACCCACTCCTTCAAATCACAATGCAGAATTTTGCCAGCTTGGTCGTGACGAGTTTGACACTAATGATAACTAGTGAATATCAGTAATCTGAGAAAAAGGACATGATGAGTTCAGTTTCAATAGCAAACAAAAAGATACATTTAATGCAGCCAATATCAACTCAAACTATTTACCAGTGGAAAGTAGCATCGACTGAAACACGAAGGAAAAGATAAGAATGGAGAGATTGCAGAGGAAATGACAGATATTTGATGTGTGCGATGTTCACATTCTGCGAATTTTTAATCGACCTATCTTACCTTCTAAAAATCAAAGTAAATATATAAATATACTCACTTCAACATTTTGTGCATACTATAGTACCGTATTCAAGAGAAATCATGTGGTCTGTATTTCACTGGTCACTCATCACTTTGTTCAACTGATCTAGTGGATAACTGCTTGAAATTTCTTTCAAGAAATCTGCAATGTCGATGCAGTAATGCGAAAAATGGTTTTATGTGTTTCCAAACACTGGGACCTATTAGAGTGTTGTTATGTCAACAACAACCACAACAAATCTCATTTTACGTTTATTATAATCTGCACACATTCAAATTATGTTTAACTTTATCACTTGATTTGAGTATATGTAAAAATTGCGTGAATCTTCAAGTTTGGGATATTTTCGAAGTAGCTTTGATTACTATTAATGTATTTTCTACTTTCGCCACATAATTCGCTCGCAATGAAAGCAAACAATGATAGTACATTCATCTAGGAAGGTCTACACGCTACCGTTCATTTTTCCTCACCGTTTACATGACAACCGTCAACGAATGAAGCATTGATTATCAGTAACATAAAACAGACAATTATACTAAGTATACATTATATCACAATTTGCTCTCGTGTGGATAGCAAAGGATTGATAAGTCTGTTGAATAACTTGCCTAGCTGAATTTCCATCCGAGGTAGACAACCTAATATTCTCTAATACTTGTCGTTATAATAGTTCGATTATGCAAGTGGGCTGGTGAATGCACTCGCTCATATTTAGAATTTGATTAAAGCCTAGACTTTCACATTTCTTAGTGAAAACAGATAAACACCAGATGGCTTATTTCATTGTTCAGGTAACACCAGCAGAGTGGTTCTTGATGTACTGGAGATGGCTGTTTTACTTGAAAAACCTCGATGAAGAGATGGTATTTCTTTAAGTAATCGATGAGAAAATTGTGCATTTTCTGTGAATGTTTTGTGTAGGAGACAGCGGTTATTATTATTCTCACCAATGAATTTGCTATTAAAACGCAATTTATCTACCTTAGTATAAACATATTCAAGCTTATATGTGGTGATTTCCAATTCATGCATCCAATAATTCGCATTGGAGCTACTTATATATGACGGGAAATGTCACCAGTGAGAATGATCATCACTGGCTGAAATTTCCGATTCAGAACGAGAGAATTCACCTTTGAATGATCAACTCATCAACGAGAATTCTCATGTCGATACAAGGATGACATACTCTTTGTTGATCATGAGATATGAGGATGAGGCGAAGTGTATGTTGATATTCGAGTCAAGTAGAAGCAAAACCGAGAATCAGATTAAAAGTGAATCGATATTCTCTCAATCTTTTCGTCCTTTGCATTGTTCATATTTGGTGGACACTTGCCAGTCATCGTTATCATAACCCGTGCGGAAGGCGTGTCAAGATGACAGATAACGTGTTCATCGTTTTCGCACAGGTTATCTGAAGTATTTGAAATATATATTGAGTAAAGAGATAGTTATTTCAGTAATTCGAGGATATTTGTTATATTGATTTTTATCTCGCTGAATGGTAAAGTGTGAGAAAGCTGATATGTGTCTCTATAGGGCAGTCAACATTCTCGCGTTCAAAAGAGACTCTTGTAATTGTCACTGAATGTGAATGATTCACTCAAGACCGGCGAATAGAGATGAAGTAACCAGGATCAAATATTTATCCAACATTTCATGAATCATTGATTCAACCATCAGTAAACTAATACAAATAACAAAGAATCATCTGACTAATCAGAATTCAATGAGAATCGATTTTTTCGAAGTGTTTCGAGGAATATAACCGACAACCATTGAATTAGAACGTTCACAGGTTGTGACTTAATACGCGGAAAATTGACGTCGATGAATTTGGTGCACTGAGCAGTACACGCTTCAATATAATACTTGCTAACGATGCACCCAATCATTAAAATACTGAAACCGCCTGTGAGATTTTAATTTCGGAGTGCAACAGTTCATCCCGCAGTTAGAGTTTCTCAATACCACAGGATTTACATCATTCTCCCATATACCTTCTTCAAATCAATGACAATGAGCGCACGCATCGATACGACGTCAGCAGTATGATCCAATCCAAGAAGGGAGAAAGTCAATCGTATCTACTATAATTCAAAGAATATGCTGATAGTTACAAAAAGCAAACACGATTTCTGTGATTTAACAAACAGGAGCAATCCAATTGAAAAGCAAACACCCAAAAACGCAATGTCAAACACACTTATGAACGTACACATACTTGAAGCGATAACAGAGAACTGATGAGATTTTTTTCACAAATATATTAATATATTTCGTCTGATACTGATGTCAGAAACTGAGGAGGACTAAAAGATTCGATCTCCTGAGGTGTTATTACAAATAATAATTGGGTATCATGAGGTCAATAAAAGATTAAATTCTTTGTGAAACGTTGGGACGTGCAACATCGAATGATACACTCGTAGTATCCAATAGAATATTTGGAATGAAACGTACCGTTTGCACGATTCGAGTGTTCGGGAGATCCGTACATCTGTGATCATGGCAGTTATAATAACCACAACACTCGTAGTCTCTTCTGCATTCTTCATCCTTTTTCATACATTTGAAACAGGTGCCTGGTCCCAATGGTGGCCACGTACATAGCAGAGGATAGCAACATGGATATTCTCTCTCACATGTCTCATTCAGATTCCGACAAATCGACGACTGACTGTCAGCTTAAATGAATAATAATATTAAATAAAAATAATATAATAATATGGATGAATAGATTGATAGATGGATGAATGAGTGCATGACTGCGTGTCAGTGAGAATCCTTCCACATGAGTGAATACCTGTGTGTGTGCATCTGTGTCTGTAATGCGTCCTGCCATGTGATGATTGATGATCTGATGCAGGCATTGAATGTGCCTGCTATGCTATTGGTTATGTGAGCGTTAACTGCTTCGAAAGCCGATAATGTTGGTCGAGCGATATGGTGACTGTGATGAGGATGACGGTGTAGATGATGATGGATATGACAAGTTCAGTGATGATATTTTCGTGAATATGAAAATGGCACAACTAACTGATTGACTTACCCATCGTCATGCACACTGCATATAATACAGCAAGGAGAATTTCAGGAACACAGTGCATCATCTCGTCTGTCTGCTTGTTGGTGGCTTCGATGTGATTCGCTTAAGATCTGTTAGTAGGAGGTGCTTATATATAGCCGCAGAAGATGATGAAAATGGAGGAAATCATGATTCATCTACGTGATTCAACATGCTTTGCGTGGGTTGAGTGGATCTGTGAATCACGCATTTGTGAGTTTGATATTGCATGCAATGTGATCAAAGATATAAATGAACTAATCGTTTAGGAAAAACCACCCACTCGAGAACCCATCACATTATTAATCTCACTCACTGTCACACGATTTTCAATCAGAAAACACACACTCACACGCACAGAATTTGGGAATCGACGCAGTGATTGAGAATGAAATCTCGCATACATTTGGGCGTCATCACTCAATATTATTGTGTAACACTTAGTGAATAATCAAAATGAAATCTTATCTTTAATGGCATCTACTCCGAAATTCGTGGTGTGTGTGTTCTGATTTCAAAGCATGTGAAATTGAGTGAGAATAATAATTTGATGCGTCCTCAGGTAGATTGTCGAGCCTGAAAATCTTTATTCATCAAATCATCTGTCATATTTCATGAAACATCCAACTCATAAATACGAGATTCACAAATTCACTCAAGCAACGATAGAGTATGTTGAATAACGCAGATGACCCGACTTATGCATCACTCCTGGTTTTCTCCATTTTCATCATCTTCTCCGGCTATATATAAGCATGTCATCCTAACAGGTCCTAATCAGATCACATCGAAACCACCAACAGGCAGACAGACGAGATGATGCACTGTATTCTGTCGGTTCTCCTTGCTGTATTGTATGCCATGTGCATGACGATGGGTATGTCAATCAGTAAGTTGATCTGTCAGTCAATCACACATCATCACAATTGAATTCCAATGTATTCGCTTGCATAATCACCAGCAGGCTATCGTCAAATGCATCATCATCTACACCATCCTCCTCCTCACCGTCACCATACCATTGGAATAACATTATCTGCATCCGCACCAGCCACGATGAATTCTCAACGCCCACATAACTATCAGCATCGCAGGAACAACCAGTGATTGCATCAGATCATCAACGATCGTATTTCTGTAGCCATTGCAGACGCCAATCCATACACAAACACACATCAACTCATATTGGAAGATTCTCACCAACATCCACTCATGCACTAATTCATCCATCCATCCATCCATACATACATACATCCATAAATGCGCTCATCTCGTGAATGATGCTCATTAACTGATTTCACTTCCACTTCATCTTGATTTCTGCCGACGGCCAATCGTCAATATGTTTGAAACTGTATGACACTTGTGAGATAGTCTATCCATGTTGCCATTCCCTACTGTGTGCGTGAAAATTATTGGGAACAGGAACCTGTTTCAAATGTATAAACAAGGGAGAAGACTGCAGATACGACCACGAGTGTTGTTCTTATTATTACTGTCATGATATATATCAACGGTGTACAGATCAACCGGTCAACCGAATCGTACATGCCATTACACCTGTCGTCGTCAATGCTACAGGAGAAAAATTTAACGGTGCACCCATCAACGAGTTGCAAACAGTATTATCTCTCATTGACGTCTCGAAACGAAGTTGATATTTCTAAATCTGCCACAGAAATTTTTAAGTTGTATTCCCTCTCCCTCAGTTTCTGACACTTGTATCATTTGAACAGCATTAATAAAAGGTTTCATCAGTTCTCTGCTTACGCTGCATGTATGTGTTCGTTCATTGAGGTGATAAATATAGCGTGATTGCGTGTTTGCTTTTCAATGCGATTCCTCTAGCTGTACAATTCACAGAAATTGTGTTTGCTTTCGGTAACTATAAGAATCAAGACTGAGTTTCAAAAGATTTTATTACCTTCCTCCCTTCCCGGATTCTATCACACTTCTGTAGTCCGATCGAGGCGTGCTCATATCGTCATTGACTTGGAGTAGTTATTTTGGTGACATTTAGAAATCCTGTGTTATTGAAAATCTGTAACTGCGGAATGTAATTTTGCATTCCGAGGTTATAATCTCAAAGTCGATCTCAGTATTTTTATGAATGGGTGCATTGTTAGCAAGTATTACATTGAAACGCGTACTACTCAGTGCATTTCAATCATCGACGTCGATTTGCTGCTTATTAAATCACATACTGACACCCAATTATTATTTGTAACTCCACCTGAGAAACTTTGAGCATGCAGTCCTCCTCAGTTTCTGACATTAGTAACATTCCAACTGTATTAATATATTTTGATAAAAAACTTCATCAGTTCTCTGTTATCGCTTCACGTATGTGTACGTTCATCGGTGTGTTAGACATGGCGTTTTTCGCACGTTTGTAGTTCAGTTTGATTCCTCATGTTTTTCATCAGAAACTTGTTTGCATTTCGGTGTAACATTTTTATTATACTGCTGCACTTGTATGAATGTCCGCATTCATTATCATCGAGGTGAAGCAGATTTCCTGAAGACTGTTGGATTTCCTGTAGTATTATGAGGCTTTCCTCGGAAGATCAACTGTGGCATGATCGAATTATGATCTCACAGGTGGTTTCAGTATCTCAAATAATAAGTGCATTGATAACATGCATTCCGTTGAAACACGTTTTACTGAGTGCAAGCGGCAGAAACGGAGCAAGCACATTCATTGACTTCTGTTGATTAAGTGAGCTTCCTCAAACTGAAATTCTCCACTCACTGGTTCTCGGTGATGTTCGCCATGATATTCTCTGAAAGTATTCCATCATCTACCAAAAAGTAACACTCCACCCTATTACATTTATGTGATACTTTTGACTTAATGAACTAATGGAACTGCCAAGACAATTTACCCAATATAGACTATATAAATGTTTAAAATAAAAGCTTAACAGACAAAAGTCAAGTTAAAGTTTTTTAAAGTGTTCTCGAAGTGAATAACACAACAAAAACAGCAATTTGTCAAATACGTGAAAATACGTGAAAAAAGCACTCCCTTTTTCAAACAGCGCGCGTAATTTAGTTAAATATTCATTTGTGATGATGAGACAACCGGATACACTCAACAGTGATGATTGCTAATTTTGTGCATTCATATTTTGATGAGCAATATGAGTGACAGCTACTCGACGAAATATCGCCAACTCTGAGAAGCTTCCTGTGGTGTCATTGTCTTGATATATCTGTGTTCACAAAATTCGCACTCAAAGTTACCAATTATATTGAGAAAAAATTTCCTTGCATGAATCTCCAAGTAAATAAAGCAACATTTTCCAGAGTAGTGTTCAACACACTCACTTATCTGGAATTCTTCCTGGAAATAGTCAATTCAGCGATATCAGCACTAATTTTAGACTTCAGACTGGCGACGGATTACTTATTCATGAAAGGTCACGAAAATCAAACTGAAGATGACAAAAGGACTCTTCTCGAATCTTCCTAACATAATGATGAATTGATCAACAGTGGAACAGTCAGGTTAAATTGATTTCCTGTAACTTCGAAAATGCACAACGTTGAAGCAAAGTTGTAGACAAGAAAAAACAGCACTGAACTGTGTGAATATGTGCGAATAATATTCAGTTGGCAAACATTGTCTGTTTCGAACCACAAACTGACTGTAATGTATGTAAAAAAAAATTTTGACTATATATTTTGATGATTATTAAAATCCGAATAAATCTGCTGAAGAAGCTGTGGCTTACACAGAGAAACGTTCAGAAAAATCTTGTTTTGATTTTCTTAACACGCTGGGATTAATTTAAATAATTTATAATGAACAATATAATTGTTTCCAAAATCTGCATACGCAATACCGACTGCAGAAATAATTAACCTCGCCTAGATTACTAGGTCACTAGTATTCTAGCCGGTCCCAAGCCCGGATAAAGAGGGGGGTTGGAGCGTGGTGCTAGCAACTACACCCCCAAAACTTTACCAAATTGCTACTAAAACTTCAACGCACAAATATATTCAAATTTCTAAAAATACAAACAATAACCTTATTTTTCGCTGGAATCGGGGAAGTGAAATGACGCATGCTGGTGAAAGTCTTCGGGAAGCCAGTCAGCCGATGTGCCTTCTTTCGATGAAAGCTAAAATAAGGATGGGGACGTGGAATATTCGTACAATGTACGAAGCTGGGAAGGCTGCTCAGGTAGCCGCAGAAATTAGGAGATATAGAATAGAAGTGTTGGGAATCTGCGAGAGCAGATGGAACGGACGTGGAAGGAGCCAACTATCAACTGGAGAGACAATAATCTACTCCGGTCACCCAGAGGACAATCACGAGCACACCGAGGGAGTAGCCATCATGATGTCACCAACAGCGGCTAAAGCTCTCATGCAGTGGGAACCAATCTCCTCCAGGATAATGACAGCCAGGTTCAACTCAAAAGGAAAGAAGGTTACAATCATTCAGTGCTACGCGCCTACAAACGCCTCAGAACATGAGAAGAAGGAGGATTTCTACAGTCAACTACAAACAGTAATGGACAACGTCCCAAAGAGCGATATCAAAATCCTGATGGGCGACATGAATGCGAAACTGGGAGGAGACAATACAGGAAGAGAACTCACCATGGGTCACGAGGCCCTCGGTGAAATGAACGAAAATGGTGAACTCTTCTCAGACTTCTGCGCCTTCAATGATTTGGTGATTGGTGGCAGTGTGTTCAAACACAGGGATATACACAAGGCAACATGGATTTCACCAGATGGACACACCAAAAACCAGATAGACTTCATTTCAATCTCAAGGAAGTGGAGACGGAGCCTACTGGACACAAGATCGAGGAGAGGAGCAGATGTGGGTTCAGACCACTATCTAGTACAAGGGACTTTTAAGGTGAAGCTGAAAGCCTCGAGGATAGCTGGAGATAGGCCACAATGCAAGTTCAACACGCAAAAACTGAAGGACACAATCACACAGGACATTTTCACTGCAACGGTCAGAGCAAAGCAGGAAACAGTACGTGGCACCAATGAGGAATCATCCATGGAAGACCATTGGAACTCGCTGAAGGAAATTTTCAACGAAACGTCTTCAACGGTTTTAGGAAGAAAGAAGAAACAGGACAAGGAATGGCTCTCAACGGACACTTGGAAGCTAACAGAGGAGAGGAGAAAGGTGAAAGAGAAAATGATTCAATGCAAAGATGGACAAGAGAAAGAGACGCTGAACTCAACTTACACAGCACTGGACAAAGAAGTGAAGAAGAGTGCCAGGAAGGACAAAAGACAATTCTACGACAACCTGGCTACTGAAGCTGAGAAGGCAGCAGGCAAAAGGGACCTGAGGACACTATATCAGATAACCAAGTCTCTATCCGGGAAGAGATCAACACAAGTGAAACCTATAAAAGACAGCCAAGGGAACCCAATTACCAAAGAAGAAAGACAGATTAAACAATGGGCGGACCACTTCAAAGGACTCTTGAACCGACCACCACCTACAACCCGTCCAGTAATACCAACAACAGCACGTACACAACTGCAAGTTGACACCAATCCTCCAACGAAAACTGAAGTCATGAATGCAATCAAGCTTCTGAAAGCTGGTAAAGCAGCTGGACCAGATGGAATACCCCCGGAAGCACTGAAAGCGGACCCAGAAACGACAGAAGATATCCTGACTCCACTAATGCAAAAGATCTGGAAAGAGGGAAAGGTGCCTACTGACTGGAGGAAAGGTTACCTGGTGAAACTACCAAAGAAGGGCGACCTAGGACTCTGCAAGAACTGGCGAGGAATCATACTCCTGTCGACGCCAAGTAAAATCCTGAGTCGCATCATCCTGGAGAGAATCAAGGACGCGCTGGATACAGAACTCCGACCAGAACAAGCTGGATTCAGGAAAGGCAAATCATGTTCTGACCAAATTGCAACTCTACGCATTATCATCGAACAAAGCATGGAATGCCAATCAAACCTCTACCTCAACTTTATCAACTTTGAGAAGGCCTTCGACAGCGTTGACCGCGAATTAATTTGGAAACTACTCGAGTACTACGGCGTGCCCCAAATATTCATCAACCTTATTCAACAACTGTACGTCAACGGCACATGTCAAGTGATCCACAACGGAAATCTCAGCGAAGCGTTTGGAGTAAACACAGGAGTCAGACAAGGGTGCTTATTATCACCAATGATGTTCCTAATTGTAATGGACTGGATTATGCGTCAGACAGTAGGAAACGAGGAGACAGGGATATCCTGGACCGACGTGAACAATCTAGAAGACCTGGATTTCGCGCGTGGATGATTTATGTTTGATGTCACAAAAAGTCGAAGACTTACAAGCGAAAACCGACAAACTGGTCGAAGAAGCAGGCAGTGAAGACAGGACTCCAGGTGAACATAGACAAGACGGAGGTTATGAAAATAACCAAACAACAACAACAAAAGCAGCAACATCCAGCGCCAATCACCATCAACGGGAGGGATTTGAAAGAGGTTACTTCATTCACTTACTTATCTAGGGAGCATTGTCTCAACTACAGGAGGAACGGACGAAGATGTCAAATCGAGAATCGGGAAGGCCAGAAACACATTCATCAACCTGAAACCAATCTGGAAATCTTCTTCACTCAACATCAACAACAAACTTTGGATTTTAAATACAAACGTCAAGTCAGTTCTTCTATACGGATCAGAAACTTGGCGAGTCGCCAAGAATATATCCAACAGGTTGCAGATACTTATCAACAACTCTCCGTTCTATACTGAAGATTAGACGGCTGGAAAGAATCAAAAACAAGAAGATATAAGAACAAACAAAACAGGAACCAATCGCTCAACAAATATGCAGGAGAAAGTGGAGATGGATTGGACACTCGCCGAGGAGGCCTCTGGGTGACATCGCGCGTCAGGCCCTCGAATGGAACCCGAAAGGGAAGCGGCTGAGTAACTACAGAGACCATGCTTTTGTTAAATAACGAAAAGGTAGTAAGGTGAGTGACACTGAGATGAAACAATGGAATATTTCTGTGCAAAACAGAAATTATAATAGGATACATTTGCAAAATCCAAGTGTACATATCATGAAGTAACTTCAGCTATGAATATGATTGATAAATTTTGAACAATATTTTGAAGAAAACGTCTTCGTGAGGGCTACTGTGACCTGACGACAGAACGATGAGATAATAAGTACTACCTAACGTACCTGTGAATTAACGTCAGCAAGAATTAAGTGGCACACTCTATTTAGTGACCACAAGAAATCGATATGTAGTTGTGACCCGCGTTTTGTTGGAGGCAACGCTTCAGGATGTCCTCTGAGTGAAATCTTGGTATGGGCTTAGCGTTAGTGATACCGGTTAACAAATTCTGTTATATCGATATCCGTGCTTGTCCAGTGGGGATAGTTTTGGTCGGTAGACGTCATATTCGCGCACCTGCATTTCTCAGTGAGTGATGATGTTCCTCTTGAGGCTTGAACCCACTACCCATAGTTTCAAACGCCAAAGCGTTATCCATTAGAGTGATTGGGCCACGAGAACCACCTCTTGTGCAACGGTCATATTGATTCAATTTAATTTTATATTTTACCGTCGATTGATTGGACCGAAGTGCTCCGTTTCAGGTTGACATGTCGGCTTCTTGAGCAGATGCTTCGATTATGTCTGGTAGACGGTATAACTGTTACTAAACTTTCATAAAATTTATCATGTTGAACAGACACATATTGATTTCAGTGGTCAAGCGATACTGGCTATCGGCATTTTTGTTCTGATCACCAAAAAGAGCAAGAAAAATGATAATTACAATGAACGATTGCTGTTAGCTAGGTACTGTTCATTCGAAATCTTCTTGTATCTTATTGTGAAGAAGATATTCACAGAATTCCGATCGAAAGTGGATGATCTATCGATGATCAGTGAATCGGATTGCACTTCATGCGATCGAGTATTTTATCCAACAGTGCATGAAGGCAGAATTCACACATGAACAAACTAATGAGAACATCGAACAGTCACTTGACTGATCGAAATTCGACAACTGTCAGATGTTCAGATAATATTGTAGAGAAGTCGAGAGCTAGTGAATAGGAAGGCTGAGATTGATGCAGCATACACAGTTAATAAGTGTCGATGAATGTGATTCTTTCGTTTCTGACTGTTACACAGAATGATACATATTTCATTCTGAAACATGACAGCGAAGCCATGGTTCATGTGAATACTCCTTTCTTCTGCTTGCTGCAATTGGTCTCCAATTCAGTGTCTTTGAATACTACACGAAATCAAGCAGTCTCTAATAGATCTGCATCACCTCAATGACAGTATTCTCGTGGACTAATACGAGTGCCTTAATTAATGCAGTATGATATATTTCATCCACATTGTATCGGTCTCATCTGACTCCTTGTCGCCTCCTTGAGATGACACACACTTATTACACCTAATTCCCCATATCTCTTGAGGAACAAACCACTTGATATATTAGCAACGAACGAAGAAATAGGAAGATATATGCTTAGGTTTCATGAGAAATGACTTGGATAGACAGATGGAATTTCAGTATTGAGGGGATGTTTGCAATGTGAATTGTCTTTCTGACCATAGGAAATAAGAAGAAAGAAGAGATGACGCGATACAGCTTGATATCAACAAATTATTTCCCCCCAGCAGAAACTGACACAGATATCAGGATATCATCTGACTGCTGAGAGATCATTGACCGTCTGACTGGAAGGCGAACAGTCAGACTGTGGTGCGTCATCTGCTCTGTCTGTCTAACTGTCCGTCTGTCAGTGATTTAGATGCGAATTGATATCTACGTGTGAGTAGGAAGTGCTTACGCTTACTGAGAGTTGATGATGGAAATAGAGGAAATCACGAGTAATTCATTAGTCATGTCGTCCTCGTGATTCGACATCCTAGTTTGTGGATTTTCTGAACGTGTGAGTTGAACACGTGTTTGTGAGTTTTTCACTCAATCAATTCAATGTGATTATCAATTTTCTTCCTCTCATCTGACTCAGCAACACTTCGAATTCACACGTCTAGAGCTTGCTAACGGAATTGTTATGTGACTTGCAATACAATGAATCCTGCACTATATCTATTTCCAGAGCGAATGGCTGGGCAAATGTGCAAATTCATGGTTCACCATTTCCACTAGTAGTCGTTATATTGAGTGGATATTTACTAGAGTGATGAGTTCTGCTTCAATCCTACATATCGTTAATCACTGTTATGGGTAGACATTAGATTCTCTCATTCAGTTCACATAGATCATGATTCTGCTCGCAACAATTATCTATCAGATGTGATGGTTGATTATCGCAAATGCCTAACAATAATAATGAAGAGTGGTAGTGGAGAGGGTTTGCATGAATTATGTGTGTTTCAGTATATGCTGCCGTTAGAAACTGCAAGGGAGATGGGTGAAAGTCCTCTTTGCATTCTCTTGTGGCTTTGCTGTCGAATGACAGCCACGTATGTGATTATGTTGGTTCAGTGGCATTTTGACTGATTTAGCGGGATGTTCGCATTGGTATTGAACTGGTCAGTGACAGTAAGAGTGAGTGTGCATTTTCTTGTAGGCTGCATTATTTGACAAGTTATTGGACAGCGAATGATTTCACATTATTTCACCTCATTTGATTGGAATCCGCTTATTTGGATATTCAGTAATCTGCAAGAAGTAATGAAGTGCGAGGCAGGATTTCCTGCATATACGAAAATCAACAGGCAACAAGCATCTTCACCCAGTAATGTTATGTCTTGTGATAAGTGAGTTGAACATGCCTTATACAGCTTTCAATGGTAAGTTGTACGTAACGAAATGCAGTATACAATTATTTGTGTTATGAAGACAGTTTCTTCCAAATTGAGTGTTATGATTACATTTTGCATGATAACACTTTTGTATGCAACTTTTTTTTGAGTATTAGTAACTTGAGTTTACATGGCTGTTTCACTGTTGACCAATTCATGATTGTGTCATGAAGATTCGAGAATAGTCCTTTTGTCCTATCCAGTGCTGCATGTCTATTTACGTCCATCCATCCCATAATAATAGTATAACGATTATAAATCATAAAAATGAAAATGAAAGTGAATTCAAGTAAAGTATCTCTGAAAATGTCCAAGTCGACTGATTTTCGCATAAAACATGGTGCTTTGTGTTCATGTATACGCCATTTGATTGAAATTATCTCAACCAGAATGGAAAGTTTTAACTTTAAGATGTATAGCTGCATCAATCACTGGTGGTCTACAAAACCTGTCTTTGCTTTGCTGTTCTTTACTCAGAAATGTATGCTATATATTTAATTTAACTCAAAAACCAGATGAAATGCAAACCAGGGTTAATTTCATTTCAAGTATTATAGCTGGACTTGGCTTAATTCGATTGATCTCCTCTACTTGTCAGGGTTATTTTCTCGGTGTTTCGGGTGAAAAGTTAACCAGACGTTTACGTGAGAATCTGTTCGCATCTATGTTGAAACAGGAAGTAGCATGACATGACCAACCAGAGCATAGTCCAGGTATTCTATTGGTTCGTCTAACAACAGATGCAAATAAAGTGAATACACTTTGTGGTGTATCATTGGGTCGATTAATTGAGTCCATTGTACTAGTGTGATTGCTTCATTAACTATCGGTTTCGTCTATAATTGGAAATTGACTTTAGTTGTGTTAGTTTTCTTCCCAGTGATTATGTTATGTGCATCGGTGGCACAGTGGTTAGGACGCTCACCGACCATGCACATATTGCGGGGTTCGATCCTCTGCCGATGCACATTTGATATCAATGGTTGGCCTGCAAAATTTGGGCTACCAGTGGTATCACATGCTGAAAATTCCATACTTCTACCAAAAAGTACAGTGTGGAATCAAGCTATAATCAAAAACAATTTACAGCTTCGTCAAATTCGTAAAAGTTCTTAAGGCAATAAAGCGACTGCAGCAGTTCTTATCATTATTATCATTATTTATGAAGCTCTTAGTTCAACAAGAACAATGTACGCTTATAATTTCGAAGATTACTTTTATAAACAGCATTGTTCTATACTCAATTCGGAAATGACAGCTGGTAATCGTAGCTTCATAGTTTTATTCATTTGTCTATGCATTGGCTCAATCATTACCAATATGTGCATACGCAGCTGCATTTTCATGTGGAACTTATCTAATGAGTATTGAAGAGATCACTTTGATGGCAATATTCATGGTCTCCGCTGCTATCAGTTTCGCAGCTCAAGCACTTGGTAGAAAGAACATCACATATTGGCCCAGAAATGAAACATGCCTCATTGGCAGCTGATCGAATTTTTAAACTTTTAGATCGAAAGTCTAAAATACCTGTCAGTGAAGGTGGTTTGTTTATACCTTGATCAACTTTTAAATAGTTTACCTATAGAATTTAGACAAGCCTCATTTCGTTATCCATCTCGGCCAGAATCTTGTATTTTAAAGAACTTCTCACATACATTTGAACCTGGTCGAAAGACAGCTATGGTAGGACTTTCAGGATCTGGTAAGACCAGTATACTAAGTTTAATTCAATGGCTTTATGACAATGGAAATGTAGTATATTTTTCAATGGTATTAATCGTCGAGTAATTTTATGGAAATGGATTCGTCAACAAATTGGTGTTGTCAGTCAAGAACCACAATTATTTAATATTTCTATTATGGGAAATATTGCTTATGGGAATAAGGCGAATAATGCTATAACAATGGATGAAATAATAACCAATGCAGCACGTCGTGCAAATATTCATGAATTCATCACGAGTCTTCCAGAGGGTTACAATACGCTAGCTGGTCCCCGTGGAGCACATATACCCACTGGCCAACGACAAAGATGGAAGGAAGCACAACATTTGATTGAATTGTTCTGGCATAGATGGCTACGTGAATATCATCCGATGCTGCAAACAAGATCTAAATTGTTGAATATAAAGCGTAACCTACAACCTGGTGATCTCGTCCTAGTTAACAATCCTGACACACCGAGAGGTCTCTGGCGAAAGGCTATAGTTAAGCAGGTGTACTATGACCAAGATGGCCGCGTCAAGACGGTGTGGGTGAAAACTGCAACTCAAGAAGTCAAACGAGGTATAAGAAGCGTATGTTAGTTGGAAGAAGCAGACAACTTTATGGTTCCAGGTAAAAGAAGTCAACGTGGTGATCGTTCGCGGGGAGTGTTAATCGCGACAGGTAGATATACTGTATGATAGACAGCCAATCAATATGATGTGACCTTGAGTGTTCTTTGTTTTCTGTCACTTTATTTGTGTGTACATGTATTTAATTACCTGTTCATTTAGTCCGTTCCCTCAATACTGTTCGGTACGTTTTTCTCTTTTCTTGAGTGACAGGGGATTTATACATTTTTCCTGGTGTAATTGTATGATTTATTTTATGTTTTAGAAACAGATAAAGTCAAGTCACTCTGTTTTTAAATATAGTTAAGGGAAAACTCTGTATTGTCAGTACTGAGCGTGAGTACTGATGTGTAGGCAAAACTAATCCTAGAGGCCCTTATGCGACTTGTTCCAACACCTAATGGAGTCGGGGAAACTGTCAAGGGAGTGGAAAAGAGCCATCCTTTCTCCGATCTTCAAGCGTGAAGGTGGTCAAACTGCCACTAGTTATAGACCAGTAGCTCTACTCCCAGTCGTATTGATACACATTTATATATATATATATATATATATATATATATATGTATACATATATCAACTTCAAACTTAATCAGCTGACTGTTGTTACGTGTCTTTTATTTCTTTATCTGTATGATGGTCTGAATAACTTCACTAATTATATCTACTATCATTATTATGATCTCCATTCTTTTGACGACGATACCAGAGGACTAACTGATGAAAGGATCAATTCCATTCACAGTAGTAACAGTCTTAACACACCTCATTCCACAAACCAAATATAATTAATCGCAGCACTACTCCTTTTGGAGTCAACCAAAGCTACGACAGTCGAGTGGGGTGGGACGAGCTACTCAGAGGTTTACTGAAGATCAGGAACCTATACCTCACAATCAAGAGGCGAGCACAAAGAAATCGAATTGGTTTATACTAGCTCGTCAAAACCATATTGGATATATTGGATTCGAATTACACAAATCAGACAATTATTGTATGCTGGATTTGTGTTGTAATTATCTTTTACGATATTAATTCTTGGTTTAGTCATTACTTCAGTTTCCGTTTTTAGACATCCTACTGTTTATTTTCGGTTTTTTAATCTAGAAATTCAGATATCTTCCAAAATGTTTCGAGTTACCAAAGCCTCTCACAATCAAAGTTTACCTGTTTATCCTATGGATGAGTTGGTAAAAGCACGTAGTGAGTTTAGATATCGGTGGAGAAGACGAATGACCGAAAATCCCTTGGCCAGATTAATCATTACTGATCATTACAGATATCCGCCTAATATAATCTTGAAAAACTGGGAGAAATATCCGTTTGATGAGACTGGTGATGAGTCAGACAAGCGTCAGTTCCTTTCAACTATGAGTGATAAAATGAGAAATAGAATAATAATGTTGAAGTCACAAGCTCATATACCTTCTGAAATTTATGATAATATGATATCTGAGGAAGATTTTCAGCATGTTTGTTCACTACTATCAAATGAGGTGTGCATCACAGAGAACTATTTTCAATCGATAAGTCAAAATCAATGCATTTCAGCATGTTATTTTATATGTGATAATTGTGATTTTCTTGGGACCAATGAAGACGCAGTGGAACACTTGAAACAAACAAGTCATTCAACCTGTAGTAAATACACACCAATTTATTATGTCGATAACTCTGATACTGCAAAACCTTGTGAACTGAAAGAACCACGGGTCATCACTTATCAACCTGATAGGATTTATGGTTGGAGTATTGGTGATTCAGTGATATGTTGTCCTACGTGCAAATTGACATTCCCAGATAAGGTGAGATTTGTTTATTGTAATGAAAATTCAGTTACCATGATATTGAGGGGTTAATCACACTCTCTTTCTGTATGCATGCATAAGTCTGGTTTAAACCGTTTGATTGCGATCGCTTCGGCAAATCGTCGTAGTAAATTTGCTGTCCTTTGTCTATTTAATATTTTGAAGGACTTAGAAATCTCTACGAGATGTCCGGTCTCAACAAACAATATGTCTGTTAATTGCACTCTTAGAATATTTGCTTCCTTTCAGCCAGGCACAGGTTTCTTGGAATATGTTGTTCAGAAAAGCGGATAGAAGCCCTTCTTTCTGTCCTTCCAATGTACTTGCTCCCGCAAGTGCAGACAGCTGATTAAATTTGAAGTTGATATGTATATATATATATATATATATATGAATATTTGCATATGTATATGTTTACATATATATATATATATATATGTATACATATATAGGTGCGTCGTTGGCACAGTGGTTAGGACTCTCGCCGACCATGCACATGGTCCGGGGTTCGATCCCCTGCCGGCGCACACCCGATATCTATGGTCGGCCTGAATTTGGGCTACCGATATCCATGCTGAAAATTCCACACTTGTACTGAAAATACGGTGTGGAATCAAGCTGTAAATCAAAATAAATAATAACTGTAATATTGATAAGCGTAGTTAAAGTTGTGAGGAAAGTGAGACATGAGAGAATGTAAAGGAGTAAAACGACGAACTTATTTGTCTACCTCTGAATGGTGTATGGGATTTTAACGGGACTAGGCAATGTGGACGTACTCCTTGTGTCGCTGCATTATTGTCCAGCCTTCACCTAAAGGCGTCCACAGACAGTGCCGTAGCTACATCTTCGGGACTTTGAAAACCAGTGGTTGGAAACAATTGTTGACATGGCTCAAAATCGTTCTTAGTATCGCAGGTGCATCCACTCCTTGTGACTAATGATTTCCAATAAAACTGTTTTGTTCTTTGTTATTACTATTTCTTTGTCTCACACCTCTGTTTACTGTCTCTTATATGCATTTCTTCTCTTGCTGTGTGTGCTACATGGAGGGAGTGTGGCGACCTGAAGTGCCGCCTAAATGTGCAAAGTTCTATGTCGAAAATAGACAGACAAACAGAAGTCATAACTCCTTGACACGGGATATACAATGCAAAGGAACAATGAAGAATTGATTTGTGTGTACATATTTTGATTAACTTACCGTTTATATCAAGTAATAATACACGAAAAATGAAATGAGATTAGTTTTGAAGCACAGGAAATGTATTGATGCACTTTGATTAATGTCCGGACGATGAGTTGTAGAGGATAGTAAAGGAAGAACAAGAATCTAGTTAATAACTGGGGTTATTTCAAGATAGCACTAGAAAATAGAATTCTTAAATGCCAAGTCCTATGAAGGAGCTTACTTCAATGTCTTCTTGTCGTTCTGATATTGCTTATATTGTCTGGAACAACAACAAGGCCCAGTAATGTGGCGATTATATGTAGTTGGTTGGGTTAAGAATGACGTTGTGAGTTTTTGCCAACTAGGATTGTCGAGACCTGTTTTGTGCATACAGAAGTGCTACTCTCCTGGTAAAATTAAGTTATCCGGTTAGTGATCGGGTTGGAGGGTAAATCCGAGGGTAATCAGACTACAAAATAGCAGATATTCATGATAATCAGATTCATGTAGAGGTAGGTATAGGTTATCAAAATGGGGTGCTTTAGGTGGTATTGGAAATTACGAGTTTGCATATACTCGATGAAATCGCTTTAATTTACAGTGATGCATACATATCCGCTATTCATCATGGAGACAGACCCTGAATATATTCAGTAAGTTATTTTACCTTCCACACGTTTGTTTATTAGTGTGATTAAGTGTATATATGTGTGTGTTCTGTTCTTTATATGCTTTCTCGCCCCCGGCTGTAATATCTTCTTCAGTCGATGCACAGTTATGCACGAGTTTTCCGACCGATTATAGATTTATTCAAAGTGTACCATTTTAAGGTGACTGAGTAGTAGTGAGACGCAACATAATCTTCTGATTTGAGTTAACTTGACGTTGACATCTGATTGTTAATAAGGACTATTTATATATGTAAGGGAGGTCGCTGTAGCGATTACCATATCACAATATACCAGGCTTACTGAACTTAATGAGCCCAACTTAATCACTTAATCAGCAATGCTGCTACCTGTCTCATACGCACTGACAACTAGGCGAAAATCAAAAGACACAGTTATTTAGCGGGATGCTCTACTGAACAATATACTTAAGCGGAATATATATGTTAAGATTATTAAGGCGAAGTGGGGGGGGCGTGGCGGAAGATTTAAGGACTTATCTGGCTAATATGGCTAAGTAAGCTAAGGACTCCAAGAAATGCATGAGTTACCAGCACAGAGTGGAAGCGCACCCAAACAAGAAAAAATATGGCGTAGCGTCATCGTACATGTATGAGTTAAAACAAAAACTCAAAACATTCAAGATATTAATTTCATTGTTCCCTTGGATTCCTGCACTGGCTTCTGCCTTCACTTGCATCCATGTTAGTCCATACTGTGTCAACTCTTCTTCACACGATCTCCTCCATGTCACCCTTGGACGTCGTACTCGCCGCTTCCCTTTCGGGTTCCACTCGAGCTATGGCTTGACACGTGATGTCACCCAGCGGCCTCCTTAGTGAGTGTCCAATCCATCTCCACTTTCTCATGCATATTTGTTGAGCGATTGGTTCTTGTTTTGTTTGTTCCCACATTCTCTTGTTGTTGATTCTTTCCGGCCATCTGATCTTGAGTATAGAACGAAGACAGCTGTTGGTAAAGGTCTGCAACAGGCTGCTGAGAATATTCTTTGTGACCCGTCGTCAAGTTTCTGATCCATCCGTTTAGAAGAACTGACTGACTTGACGTCGTTTGTATTGCAAATCCGAATTTGTTGATGCTGAGTAAGAGCGTAAGATTTTCAGATTGGTTTCGTGTGGATGAATGTGTTTCTCGCCTTCCCGATTCTCGATTTGACATCCTCGTCCGTTCCTTCTGTAGTAGTTGAGACAATGCTCCCTAGATAAGTAAGTGAATGAAGTAACCTCTTTCAAATCCCTCCCGTCGATGGTGATTGGCGGTGGATGTTGCTGTTGTTGTTGGTTATTTTCATAACCTATGTCTTGTCTATGTTCACCTGGATTCCTGTCTTCACTGCCTGCTTCTTCGACCAGTTTGTCGGTTTTCGCCTGTAAGTCCTCGATTTTGTGTGACATCAAACATAAATCATCCACACGCGAAGTCTAGGTCTTCTAGGTTCTTCACGTCGGTGGTCCAGGATATCCCTGTCTTCTCGTATCCCACTGTCTGACGCATAATCCAGTTCACCACAATTAGGAATATCATTGGTGATCATAAGCACCCTTGTTTGACTCCTGTGTTTACTCGAAACGCCTTGCTGAGTTTTCCGTTGTGGATCACTTGACATGTTCCGTTGTCGTACAGCTGTTGAATAAGGTTGATGAATATTTGCGGTACGCCGTAGTACTCGAGTAGTTTCCAAATTACTTCGCGGTCAACGCTGTCGAAGGCCTTCTCAAAGTCTATAAAGTTGAGGTAGAGGTTTGATTGGCATTCCATGCTTTGTTCGATGATAATGCGTAGAGTTGCAATTTGGTCAGAACATGATTTGCCTTTCCAAAACATTCAAGGTTCGCTACATATATATATGTACATTTCTTCATCATTGTGAATTATTTAGAAGGAGGATGTCAGCGAATCCACAACCCATCATTCTTAATACCACCTTACGAAGAATAAACTGTTAATCATGGTATAATAAAGGTGTGGAATAAGAAATTTAAAAATGTACAGGTGTTTTTTGATTGCCAATCAAACGATTGCTGTCACAACTGTAGTGTCTGCCTTGAACTTTGCGTTTCCACACTTCATCATATTATTCATCGTGTAATTTTGTTTGATTTTTATGCATAAAGTATCATTGAATGCGTAATTCAAAAAAAAATACATACATATATATTTTGAATAATTTCATTCTGTTTTTAAATTGGTTTTTTAGTTAATGTGTGCCTATCACCATGAATTGCAACATCCTCAAGGTGAACCGCTTTACACCTATGGGAAGGTTTTGATTGTACGAGGGCTGACCATTCATCGCTCACTAATATGCTCAAATTGTCAAATTGGATTTTCTACAATCGAAGGCTTTACACAACATTGTATAGACTCTACACAATGTGATTCATCCTTTTTTTCCTCTTTATTATTCCACTGTCAAACGTCGTTACCGAGTTCACATTCTGTCATCATTTTATCTGTATTGTGCAAATTTTGTGAGCGTAGTTTTTCTACAGTCTTAACACCTGAGGCTTGGTTCACTGCTCAATCGACTAGCAGTAGTAGAAAGCGTAAACATCCACCAGAACAACAACAAGAAGAAGAATGGAACACTGAGAATTACTCTAAAACGGATTATCAATCATCATCATCTTCATCAGTTTCTTGTGCCAAAGACTTTTCTCGTTTCTGTCTAAGTCATGCTTTTCAGCATATTGATCGAGAAAATCTTCAATCTTGTCATCTAAGCCTACGTGTTATCGATATTTCAAAGTCTGTTGAATGTCGTCGTCTACCGCCTATTCATGGAATAAGTCATTCAACGACGACTGTATTACTTTTTTCTCTATACGAATGTAAACGTCTTGTTTTATATCTTAAAAAGTATTATGGAGGTTCATTCTATTTGTTGAAAGATGCTGAAAAGCATTTAAAAGATTTACTTGCACAGGCTGCATTGATTCTCTCTCCTTATTTTCTCTATAATAATATTTTTTCCTAACTTTTTTGTTTACTACGTTTAAGCATTTCTGTATATATGCGTATATTATATTATAACATTTGTATATATTATATCTCCATTATGGATAACATTTCACTCATGTATATAAATGAAGGGAAAAAGTCGTGTGTGTAAGTAGTGCCTTGATATGATTATGAGCAGTATTAATTTGTGCTCGAAGCGTGTGGTCATCAGTTAATATTACTGTATTATAACACTCCACTGTGTGACAGTTTATCAAAATAAAACCTTATCCATAATGGAGTTATACTCTACCACCACAGTGCCGAAGTTTTATACTTATATCAATAATTTGTGTTATGTATATATATATATATTTTTCTAATGTCTCTCAGTATTTTTCCATTAGCAGTATACTAACTTTTAGGTTTTGTTGATGATTATGAACCCGACCAATAGCTGCCACCTTGACACGTGGTGGTGGTCGGGCTTGCACACTGCAATGACCCAACAAGCTACACTGGCTGGAACTATTGTTCCTGCAAGTCCTACCATGTCAGGAAGGTTTTTAGGATGGCGATTAGACTGAAAGCAGTTACCAGCATAGTGTGAGAATCTTTTTACACTCTGCTGGGGGTCTGTGGGCAGACAGGGATGTAACAGCAGTGAGGTGTTTCCCTCAGACGACCAGCACGCCAGCCAGCTATGCTGTCTCTCTATTCTGGAGAGAAGGGGTTAGAAAAGGTCGACCCCAAAAATTGTACGTTCAGATATAGTTGTTTTAGCGACTTCAATATCGAAGTAGGGACGTTGTGACAGACTGAGAAGTATATAGGTGGTACGTATGGAATTCCATGCCGACGAACTGACAACGGTGATTGTCTTCTTCTACAATTCTGTTCAGATAATCATCTGTTTCTAGTCAGCACTAACTTTAGGCACAAAGAGAGACATTGCGTAATCTAGCAACCTCCATCACCAAATCAACGTTGGACTCAGATAGACCACGAAGCGATAGGGTATCGTTGTCGAGGGTCAGTAGAAGACTGACCCGCCGCTCCTTTTGGAACACGTGCGTAGACTCCGATTGCGCTGTGGTCCGCGCAAGCTTATGGTTACGTCTGAACGGACATAAATTGTTGACAGCGAAGCAGTTACTTCCCCCCCCCCCCAACTAGGTCGAGGCACTGAGTCTCTATTTAAGGAAGAAAAGGCGAAAGTAGTATCTTAGGTCGACAGCAGGACTCCTCCTGACGAAGCCTGGCACAACATGCGGTTAGCTGTAGAAGCTGTTAATAACCTGAAACCTGAAGTTAGTAAGAGCCACTGGATTTCTACCAGCTCATCCGAACTGATTGACGCAAGAAGACTGATTCCGTCGAGCTTCGATTATGATGAGGAGTGAAAGCTGCTCAAACGCTCAAACAAGAAGTCTCCTTAACGACCGTGAACAATGGTGGGCGAAAGAGGTGGAAAAGGCATCGGCGATTGGTAAAACCAAACAACTATTTAGGCTTATCAGGGAAACAAGTGGCAGAAGACAAATGATAGGTGAAACAGTCTCTGAGTAAAATGGCACCATAATTAGCTCTCAGGATAGACGACTGGAACGCTGGAAAGAAAACTTTGAGGAGCATTTCAGTTGGTCTACAGCTACGCTCAACCTGACGAACATCCAACACCTCGCTGAATGGAATATAGACACAAGTCCTCCGTCCCTAACTGAGGTTACTAAAGCTGTCACTAGTCTGAAAGAAAGCAAAGCAGCAAGACCTGATAGAAAGACTCCAGCGGTATGTAAATACGGTGGAGACAGTTTACTGTCTGGGTTAAATAGGGGATAAGGCAACGTCTGGGAATCAGAGGAAGTCCCGTCGAGTTGGTGTAAGTCACTGATTATCCCGATATACAAGAAGGGAGACGAGTCTTGCTGTGATAATCACAGGGGATTAGCTTGACTAATATGGTATCTAAAGTCCTAGGCTCAATAATCATGCGTAGACTAAGTGGTGCTCAAGAGGCAAAAACACGAGAGAACTAGGCAGGCTTTAGACCATGAAGAGGGTGTATTGACCATATATTCACCCTTTAACCGATTCTGGAACGTGGGCATTCTTATCGGCGTCCATCAATTGTCATATTTCTTGACCTAAAGGAGGTATTCGATTCTGTCAACCGAGTGGTACTATGGTGATGATTGGTTGTGAAAGGAATGCCGAGACAATACATTGCAGTGATTAAGGCACTCTACTCGAACTCATGCAGCCAGCCAGATAAGGGCTTACGGCGAGTTGTCATCTGAAGTGGTGTCCATCAGAGAATAACTTAGTTTTCGACGATTCATTTTCATGAGCTGTACAATCGTAATTATATTAAACAAAGAAATCTTTAGACCAATCAGATAGATAGTGGTACACTTTGTCCTCGAAATATGTATTACATAACGTAAGGTGTATGATTGGACAGGAGGGGATGACTAATTGTAAGTTAGAAAAGAGGCAGAAGTAGGCATGACGTAATAAGTGTGAGATAATGACTAATCCATAAGCTCGTGTAGAATGGATTGGAACTAGTGGAAAGGCTATAAAGTGTTTTTGTATAAAATATGTGTGAAAAGCAATGTTATTAGTAAACAGTAATATAGTGGTAATAAAATGTCTATGATAGGAATAATAATGATAATAAAAAAGTATTATTAAAATAAAATAATAATAGTGAACTTACATAATAAAAGAAGGAAGAGAAATTATAGTAAGGACTTTACTCTGGCCATGGTAAGGCGAGAGAATGTTTGTATCGCTTTTGAATGCAGAGTTCCAGTTTCAGATGTCGAATAGCTAATACTTCAGCTATGTACAGATGGCGTATCCAAAGTCCATTTGTACGATATTGAGGGACTCTGTGCATCACTGTGAAGCATTCATGCAAGTGGGGGTGCTCGATGTCCGGAGATGACAAGGTGTTCGAGGGTAGAGCTGCTGTTTTTCTCCTCTGGCTGGCTAACCAAGCTGGACAGTGTTCCAGAATACGTTTGTGGACTTGACGTTGCGTACGGCCGATATACTTTGCTCCATACGATCAAGTAAATTGATAAATACACATTGAAGTGGCCAAAAGCGGTATCTTGTCCTTAGCGTTAGACTGGATTAAATTTCTGCAGGAGAATGTGATACGTAGAGTGGCTGTTGGAAATGTCGTCTTCAGACATTTAGAAAGGCGGTTTCTGAGAATCTCCGCTGCGATGTCACCTTTGAATTATAGGTTCATGAAGAGAGTCTTCTTAGGAACCGTTGCGATGTTTGACACCAGATGCTTTTCTCCTTTATGTTTTTGTCGATAAATCTTGGTGGGTACTCGTTCTCTAGTAGGGTTTCACGTAATAAATTTAATTATTTCTCTACCATGTCTTCCGAGCAGATTTTTCTAATCCTTGAACATAATGTACGTGCCAGGTTTCGCTTTCGGATCAGTGGGACAAAGCTCTGGAAGTTGATAAACTGTCCAGTCCATATTGGCTTGCGATATATCGATCTTTGGATCGTACAGTTGTGTCTTCTCGTGAGTAGTAAGTACATCGAGGAATGGAAATGCGTTGTTAGATTAGCGTTTTAAGGTGAATCTTATTGATGGGTACACTACATTGAAGGTTTTCAGGAGAGAATCTAAATCAGATTTTTCATCACAGATAATGAATGTATCATCTGCGTATCTCCTGTATAAGTACAGTTGACTTATCAAGGGATCGAGGATGTTGCTTTCGAGACTCACCATGAAGCAGTCGGCTAGGAGTGGACCGAGGAGAGACCCCATGGCTACCACATCCATCTTTCTGTACATAGAACTGTTCATTAAACTTGAACTGGATATTGAACGTACATCTGAGAAGGAGTTCCTTCAAGTAGTTTATGGAAAGAGGAACTTCTGTGTTGTTAGTTTCGATGTAATTACAAATGAAGCATATTGTTTCGGTAAGAGGGATGCTTGCGACATCTAGCGAGAGCATTTGTCTTTCGAACACGTTGACATCCTTCACTGGGTCGATGAAGTCAAATGTATCTATCTCTGAGGCTATATTTTGTCATATGCCTTTTTACTGGTTCAAGGATATCACCTAGCCACTTCGCGATTTGATGATATGGTGAGTTAACCATGTTTATTACAGGTCGCCGTGGGACATTCTCCTTGTGCACTTTAGGCAGTCCATATATGGTGATTGCATTCTGAAGCTTTCTGTACATCGAGTCGTCAATAAATAATTTTGTTGCCAAATACTTATGTATTGGTTTTTGTAGGGATTTTGTTTGATTGCATGGAGGATTTCATCATGAGCTGACATCAGTTAGAGAACCACTGGAAAACCTGCAGGGAGTACTGGAGAGCTGTTTCCTTTGTCCTAGTTTGGGACTCTTCATCAGTACGCACCCACAACAGGGGTTCGAACCCAGAACCTTCTGGTTACAAGGCGAGCTCGTGGACAATCTAGACACTGGGATCCGATCCAATGGTCCTTGATCTGATGCTCACTAGCGACTGGCCCTATTCAGGCAGTTAACCTGGGGTTCTAGTGGGAAGCCGTGACCAGTAGGGTACAGCAGGTTGAAGATGATGCAGTAACTCATCGAAGAAGACATTGCGAAATGGTCGCGCTATGTCGTGAATTGGCAGAAGTTAGAATTCAAGCACCATTGGATCGGGTCTCAGTGTCTAGATGGTCTACGATGGTCGCCTTGTAACCAGAGGGTCCTGGGTTCGATCAACGGTGGGTGCGTACTGATGAAGAGCCCCAAACTAGGACAACGGAAACAGCTGTCCAGTACTCCCTGCAGGTTTTCCAGTGGTTCTCTAACTGATGTCAGCTCACGATGAAATCCTCCATGCAACGTTGTTATTAGTCTGCGACCAGTATTTACTCCAGGAATGATTGTTCTCTGACAGCACAACATAAATTCATTAGAGAGTTTGATAAGACATGGATATTCCGGTTCGTCTGTTCCTTGCATTTTTTTCAAAGGCACCTGAAACTATCCTATACACTGTCGTCATCCTTAAAATAGCTCATGTAAACACCAACAGCTTGGTTTAGTGACAGTTTGCAAATGACTTTTATGAAGAGGAATTTCGTGAAAGAGTTAATCGTGGCTGCTCAGTGTGACGCCACTCAACCTTAGGATTTTCGTAAGGGGTCACCTTGAGTCTGTTATTATTGCTTTTACGATTTAAGCAAGCTCAGATGGTCGTAGCTTACAGAATCACCTGCACCTACAGTCACTCAGGCAGAATGAACCTTCCAAGGGAGGCTTACGAGCATTTTTGGAGCAGTCTATTGAAGGCTGCTCATAAAGAAGCGAAAATTCTTGAATGCTTTCATTTTCTTTTATATCGAATTAGTGCCTCACTAAGTGTCCTCGTAGGCGTTATTACTATAACTTTGGTGAAGACGTTTAGAGGGTGAGTGGGTTGTTACGTAGAGGAATACACACTGCATAAAAAATGTAGACAGGTATTCAGTGTCGCTATCGCAACAGCCTCAGTAAATATGATGGTATCAACTGATTATCTTATGTTTAATTTTTCCACACCGTCATCTCCGCCTCTCACTCAGAAGTAGTCGGTGATTAGGAAATTCAGAAGGATGGGACGATCAACCAAAAAGAAACTATACATTCCTTATTTAATTTTCTGTACCTCTTATTATTATTTATTATTGTTTCCTAAGGTTCCTAGAGGAACATAGGGCCTCAGCCGCACGTCTACATTGCGTTCGGTTCTCTGCCAACGTTCTCACCTGGCTCCACGTCTAACCACATGCTTTCATATTCTCTTCACATGACCTCCTCCATGTCACCCATGCAATGACGACCAACTCGCCGTGTAGGATTATTTTTGTCCTACAGATTTAGTCCTTCCTCAATACTGACGACACAGAGTCTTGGCTTAGCTATAGTTAAAACAGAGTGACTTGACTTTAACTTTATCTGTTTCTAAAACATAAAATAAATGATACAATTACACCAAGAAAAATGTACAAATCCACTGTCATTACAAAAACAGGACAAAAAACGTACCGAACAGTATTGAGGGTACGGACAAAATGAACAATCAATTAATTACATGTATACACAAATAGAGTGACAGACAAAAAAGAACATTCAAGGTCAACATCATGTGGTGAGAGTTACAATAAATTGACCAATAATCGCGACAGGAAGGTCACATCATATTGATTAGCTGTCTATCATATAGTCTATCTATCTATCTATCGCGATTGACACTCCCCGCGAACGATCATCACGTTGACCCTTCGTACGCTTCTTATATCTTGTTCCACTTCTTGAGTTACAGTTTTCAAGCACACTGTCCTGACGCGGCCATCTTCGTCATAGTACACCTGCTTAACTATAGCCTTTCGCCAGAGACCTCTCTGTGTGTCAGCACTGTTAACTAAGACGAGATCATCAGGTTGTAGGTTGCGCTTTATATCCAACCACTTAGATCTTGTTTGCAGCATCAGAAGATATCCACGTAGCCATTTATGCCAGAGCAAATCAGTCAAATATTTTGGAAGTAGTTGACTATAGTGTTGGAAGAAAGCATATCCATGCATAGCATTCGTTTTACCTTTGTAATATTGTAATTTTCTTAAGAATTCACCAACTGCTGAACGAGCCACAGTTAAAAGTCTTTTTGAATCCAAGGAAATACACAAATCAGATGCATCGTCCTCACCGACTACTTTATGTGTACGTCCCATAGAATCGTCAGCTTCAATCAAAACTCGCAGAATTGCATAACAAGCACAATAATGTGCTTGACACCATGATCCAATGTCATCAGCATTTTCTGCTGGAGAATACAACTTCATGGAAGTTACAACTGAAGGAATCATTGACAACCAATTAATATAGACTACATCTGAGACATCGCCTTGAGCACAGTCGGTGTTCAGACCGAACTGCTCTAGAACAAGAGGTAAATCAGATAAATAAATTCCAACGCACTCAGCTCGACACTTATCTATTGCAGATGAAAGGTTTGAAAACTTGCTGTCATACGTTTCTCCTGGTTCACACCAACCTTTTATAGGACCTCCATCTATGACATATTCAGTAGTTTTCGTGTGGAAATTTCGTTTTCCATAACAATCACGCCGAAACAGTTTACCAGAACTATATCCCATCAGTTCATGAAGTCCAACTTGTAATTCAAAGGAACTTTCAGCATGTTCCACGTACATTTGTTTGTCTTCATTACGTAGAAATTCTGGTTTAGGATCTTCGAGACGAACACTAAGTACATTATTCAAAGAAACATTTTTAAATCCATCAACTTGTCGTACATCATCATAGTTAGGAATATTAGTTCCAACAGGAATTCCAGAAGTTGCAAAAGTCACTACATCCAAACTAGTAAGGTCTGGCTGTAAGAATTTATCTCTTTCATATGTAGAAGGCCGTGGTAAATTTGTTAACAACCTTTCAGCATTATTTACAAGTCGTTGGAATTTTGTTGACAGTGATCTATTTACAACAGCGACAAATAATTCAAACTTTGCAAGAACGCCAAAGGGATCACGGTATGACTCTATAAAACGAATATACTTTTCAACAACAGGGTTCTTATCTTTAATCCATAACCTGAAGGCATCTTTGTGAGTGGCTACTGAGCCAGTAGTGAAGCTTTCAGCACACTGATGCCACATTTCTGATTCGATTTGGTTAAGCGAATGTGCTTTAAAATCTTTACAACAATCGACTAATAACTTCATCAGCTCACTACAGTCACCATATTCAAGCTGCAAAGATGTGTCCGAAGGAAGGGCATCTCTTAACTTCTCACGACGTTGACTTAGAGGGATTTGCAGGTCATGGTAATGTTGGGCTAACTGTCTTTGTTTTTCTTGGACAATAGGAGCGTCGAAATGACTTTCTGTAGCAAGCGTGTCAGCCTGGACTTTGAATGCATCTATACGCTCACGATGAGTAGCTACATCAGATTCAAGCAAGTTGTGCCGCTTTTGTGCGTTCATCACACCGTTTAGATCACGAACGACATCCTCTGAGGCTATCTGAGCTTCAACATCATTCAACCATAACTCGACATCTTCTATGTTGCGAGCGAACTGTTGTTGCCTACTTGCTTGATCTAAATTTTTCTTCTTGTCTCCCATGGCATTTACGAGATGAGACCAAGTTTCATCAAACTGTTCAATCTTTACTTTTATTTCTGGTGAGTTGTAGTGGTTTGCATTTAACAAATCCTGACCTGTCTTTTTAATATCTTCAACGCGGGATTGGTTCGCTTGTATTTCTGCCTCAAAACTCTGATGCTTCTGCACCTTTGTTTGCAAATTCGTGGAGTCTTTGTAACTTTCATCAAGTGCATTTCTAAGTTTCCCTGATATCCACGACTGCACTTCATCCGCATATCTATCGAACATTTGGTAACGGTGGGAATCTTCAAGACGCTGACGGTGGTTCTGAGCTTTCTCCTTTAATGCATTTCGTCTATTTTGAAGACCTTCCTGAATCTCATCAACCTGTGCAGCCGCATAGTGGTTTGATTCGATTAATTTTGCAGCGAATTCATCAAGTTGTTGCATCTTTTCTTCTTGTGCTACAAGCGACTTTTCGAAGTCTTCATGTTTCCTTATGAGTGCTTCGACAGAATCGAGTGAGTCTCCCACATCTTTTATTTCTAGGAGGGCCTCTTGCTTACCAATCCAAGCGATGCATCTTGAATGACTCTTCCAGTTTACCTCTCCTATCTACAGCCTGACTTTTCAGCTTATCCCATGCAGTAATTAATTCGTCATACTTGCCTTGTATAGTGTCTTGCGAATCAGGATGCTTCTGAGCAAGCGCCTTAGCATCATCTCCAAGTTGAACAATCTTTTCATCTGGAGCAGTCAAATCCCTTTCTAATGCTTCGTGCTTCCTTTGTAAGGCTTGGACTGAAGCAAGATCACGACCAACAGTCCTCAATGGATAAAGGAATGGACTTTCCATTCACCCACGATATAGCTTTATGTGTGTCTCTAAAGAAGCGCTGTATCTCATAGGCTTCCAGGAGCCTTTCTTGTCGTTTTCTAGCCAGATCCTTCAGACGTTCTGGAGCTTCGCGGACCTGTCTGAACTTTTCTATGACTAGGGCATCCTCAGGAAATTCCTCTTTTAGAAGTTCATCTGCCTTCCGATAGATGTCTTCGGCATGACTTTCTTGATACTCGAGATCCTTTGTAAACTCATCAAACCTTTTTTGAAGTGTCTCAACATGTTCCAAGTCTTGACCTAAATCCTCTGATGTTACGTAAGTTTCTTTTTCACGTATCCAGAAAAGTATCTCCTCGACTTGGCGTAAAAACTGGACCAATTTAAGCGTTAGGTTAATAAGACGTGATTTTTCTCTGAAAATAACCATAAGCCTTTCCCACAGGGCATGCAATTCATCAAGACGGTTTTTGATAATATCTGTTGCGTAGTGCCCCTGAACAATCATTTCTTCTCTCGCAGAATCCAGAGCTGACAGTGTTTCGGCATGAACTGTTACTTCGAACTCAAGCTCTTGATGTTTCTGTTTCTTCAGCTGAAGATTACTGAGTTCTTTAAAATCCCCATTTGTATATGTTTGCAGTTTTCTATTGATCCAACACTCAAGTTCATCGGCATCCTTCTTAAAATATTGATATCTTTCAAGCATGTCCAGAAACTTAGATATGGTTCTGGTGGACTCATCATTAGGAGATACAGCGACTTTATGAGAAGTAGAAGGTTTGTAAGGCGATTTATTGTGACCAGAACATTCGCGACTACCTTGTCGTAATCTTTCTAATTCCATTTCTTTCTCTTTTTGGACTATGCGCAGTTTCGCTAGCTCCAATTCTACCATATAACGTGATTGATACTCGTTGCTTCCAAGGAAATCATCTTCATTACTCTTTCCTAACTGTGGAGTTAACGACGGCATAGTTTCATAACTTTCGTCTGCCATACTGTTCGAAACTTTGTAGGATTATTTTGGTCCTACAGATTTAGTCCTTCCTCAATACTGACGACACAGAGTCTTGGCTTAGCTATAGTTAAAACAGAGTGACTTGACTTTAACTTTATCTGTTTCTAAAACATAAAATAAATGATACAATTACACCAAGAAAAATGTACAAATCCACTGTCATTACAAAAACAGGACAAAAAACGTACCGAACAGTATTGAGGGTACGGACAAAATGAACAATCAATTAATTACATGTATACACAAATAGAGTGACAGACAAAAAAGAACATTCAAGGTCAACATCACGTGGTGAGAGTTACAATAAATTGACCAATAATCGCGACAGGAAGGTCACATCATATTGATTAGCTGTCTATCATATAGTCTATCTATCTATCTATCGCGATTAACACGCCGCTTCCCTTTCGGGTTCCAATCGAGCGATGGCCTGGCGTGTGATGTCACTTGATGGTTTGTTTTCTCAGAGTATGGCCAATACACCTCCAATCCTTCCTGCTTATTTGTTGCACAACCGGTTCCTGGTTGGATCGCCCCCAGAGATCCCTTCCTGTTGCTGATCTTTTCTGGCCAGTCATCTGATCTTGAGTTGCATTGAGCGAACACAGCTGTTGATGAAGGTCTGTAGTTTGTTTGGGGTACTCTGTCCCTCTATTGACTAATAAATGTCCTTCCATATGTGTGAGTAGGTTTCCTCGCTTCACTTGTCACCAGTACGCTTTCAAATATACCTTCAAAATAAACGACTGCTATAGACGATTTGTCGGTTGGTAATTTGGGTAATTGATTTGAAAGAACAATTCGTTGCTAGACAGTTACAGAAAATTTCTCTGATCCATATTTATTCGTTTTCATATAAAGTTAAGTGACAGATGCCACAGGAGTATTTTATATATTCACCAATCAATCAGTGCATGAGACGTGATACAACACACGAGTCAGGACAAATGGCAAACAATCTCAACCACTTAGCTTGTGGGTTTATATAACAACTCCAAAAACAAAAAAAAGACAAAAGCGGTTACAGCTTCTGAGATTAAGATTTGTTCAGTGAGTTGAGATTACTGAATTAAATGACTAATTATTGTAATCGAAATTCAGTTACGATGATATTGAGAGGTTAATCACACTCTCATTCTGTATGCATGCATTAGTCTGGTTTAAACCGTTTGATTGCGATCGCTTGAGTAAATCGTCTTAGTAATTTTGCTGTCCTTTGTCTATTTAATATTTTGAAGGACTTAGAAATCTCTACGAGATGTCCGGTATCAACAAACAATATGTCTGTTAATTGCACTCTGAGAATATTTGCTTCCTTTCAGTCAGGCACAGGTTTCTTGGAATATCTTGTTCAGAAAAGCGGATAGAAGCCGTTCTTTCTGTCCTTCCAATGTACTTGCTCGCGCAAGTGCAGACACAGACGGTGTCAAACAGTCTGACAGGGAGAGAGAGAAAACAGACAGCACTAAGCCAACACACTCACTGACCGACTGACCGACCGATTCGCTGATAGATAGTCTGTGTGACAAAGTACCTGGTCACGGACGGAGTGAGTGAGTCAGTGAGAGGATCTTCACAGGTTTGGTGTGTTGTGCTAAGCGACGCGTGGTCAGTGAGAGGCAGAGAGTGCTTCTGACTGACTGGTTCTTCGACTGGGATGAGTGTCTATCTATCTATCTATCTATCTATCTATCTATCTATCTATCTATCTATCTCATCACTCTGTGAAACACAGTCTCCTCAAGCACGATTCATCTGTCGGTGTACAAACTCACCCGTCATTCCACTCAACATGTTCACTTCGACATCAGCGGATATCTGTCTGTCTCCCAATCTGTGTGTCTGTCTGTCTGGCCTACATAGTGACGCGATGATATTGTAATGAATGATAGATATAGTCATCCCAAACTAGGTAGCAACAGCTATCCAGTATTCCCTGGTTTCTAGTGATTATCTAACTGTTATCAATCCCTGGTCAAACTTGAAGTAATTATTGATTAGATAGTGTTCTAATAACACTCTTGTGCATTTTCCAGCAGATGCTATAGTAAATTTCTGATTGGATCAAAATGCAAAAATAAGACATTCTTCATCAAAGGTCATTTATTAAAGGATGGAAGTATAAACAACGTCTCCCAATTTCTTTTGTCGGTAAAAATGAATGAGTGATATTAAGCAATTTGCATCAGTTTAAATTTACTTAACGAGATTCAACAGATATGCAAATCTCAGTTGCACGTGTCGGTTGATTGTCTAAATTAGTGATTCTCTGCTCAGTGTAGATGTGAATGTGTATTCACCAAAGAGTGGAATTTAGTCAGTTATATTTCATTTTAGAATCTGAAAATATCCAGTGGGATGAGTAAATAATCAAATAAATAAACGTTTTCAACTTTATTCACAGGATTTTGTGTTGATCTAGAATTCTTGCTGAATTTCAGTGTTGTTGAATTGATTTTTCATGCCTCAAGACAGATTCGTTTCCATGACAGTATTTGTGTATTTGTATGCAATTTACTCTGCTTTTGGGTTACTTTAAAATAGTATATCTTAATAATCTTAACTACTATTACTAGGTACATTGGTCGGCAAAATCAGTGTGTTCATAAGACACGTTGTAACAATATTTTCATTTCTTTAATACCTACCCACTAATTCATATGTTTTTATCCGCTGACTCTGTGATTTGTTAACATGTATTAGGCAGATTGCATCAAAATTCAGATTCAATTGTGATGAAATGAACTTGAAATATGATTATCATCTAGTCGAATAACTTAAACCTGCTCTGTGCGTCCGTGGCACAGCGGTTAGGACGCTTGCCAACCATGCACCTGGTCCGGGGTTGGATCTCCGGCTGACACACTCCTTTGCCTCGCTAAGCCAGTATTAAGACTGATAAAGAGGGGAGGTTAAGAATGAGGCTAGCAACCCTATCGTGTAAAAATGATCATCACTGCTGCGGAAACTTCAAGCCTCTAGCTTGAGGCACTATGTTCCACTGGGAAAGTAAAGGAATACAAAATAGTGAAAACACAGTTCATGTGGAATGTAATCTAGACAATTTGTCATGAAATGCAATTATTTGCGTTGAAAAATCGTTATTGCAATCGTTTCAGCTATGATCAGCAACCGAAGACGTACCAACCTAGGGAGTAGGTGTAATTCTGGTAACGAACCAGTGAAAAATGAAATAATCAACTCAAGGTTTGTTCGAAACTTAACTCTATGAGTAATCGTGATACAGTGTAAGTATATCTAAAAGTCTTGCAGTGTTTGCTTATAAAAGAAAGTGTCCGCAATAGTTTCTCTTTGCCAATGATGCCGAAACTCTGTTAAGAAGGCATGGACTAAAACAAATGAATAACAATATTCCTCCTTGCAACACAGTATCTCCATTTATAAAAATAGCAACATCAATCAGTCTGTTTTCTAATTCCTAAACGCATGCTACAATTCACAAACAAACAAAAGTAAATTACCAGTTTGCCAGTAAGATGTGATTACTCAGTTAATTTAACCACTGTGGAGACAGCAATATGCAACCTTCTCAAGTGCTATCAAATGAACCCTTGACGGAAGCAATACTCATTTTGCAATCCATTTCATTTAGTTAGTGAAATGGAATGTCTCAATGAAAACGGCTGTCGCTTTCATTTTACGCCATGGAGTTTTCGTCAGTTGTTAACAAGCTGAGTAATAAAACACATAAGTAATCACTGTGTCACATAACTTGATACATTTCAAATGAAAGTCACAGGAAATATCAAAAGAAAATACGACACCTACATCTTTCGGGATATGAGAATTACGAATAAATCAATGAAATCCATATACTGAAAGGAGAGGAATATTCCTAAATTTAATGGTGAAATCGAGCATGATTGCAGTTGCTTTCAGAATCATGGAAACATTATCCAACATTAATGAAAAACTTAATAATTTAACCCTAAGTTAGGTTATAGAAGAAAAAACGTTAAACCAAGTGAAATCCTAACAGAGATAGAAGATATGAATGCAAGTTAAGACTGTAATAATTAAATAACGGTCTGAAACTGAACAAAAATTCAGGCCTTCTCCTTCAAATAGCATCTGCTTCAGCAATTCGAAGTAGTCATGAATTGATTCCCTTGCTCATCATCGTATGAAAGATTTTGGTATGAAGACCAGATGTCCTATGTCAGCTAGGTGATGAGTTATGGCATTTTCATATGCACTTAAACCCTTGAAACTTAGATTTTTATCCTGATGTACAATCTTGTTTGTATCCCACCTATATGCTACATTCGGAATGTACATTTAAATTCATGTAGACATTTGCTGTTAACGAGAGACAAGAGTTTGTATATTTTCAATTTTAAAAGTGAACTAGTCGTTCTGCTCAAGCGAAACCTTCAAATCTAAATTCAAGCACTGCACTTAATTTATCTGTAACCATCCTTAGATTGCATCCAAATGAATATCTTCCGATATCAACTGCTAATTATACTCTCGTTGATGACCATGATTTAGGCTTTAATGTTTCTTCGGCATAAAGTTTTTGTAATATTTGGTGCAGTGTTGCTGCTAGACTTCACCTGATTTCTAAGCGGCGGCTGTTATAAGTTACTCAGTGGGAAATCATCATAACCAGTGTACCGTCTGGCCATCTTTTCATGCATATGACAAGAGGGAATAGAATAGACAATCTTTAACGCCCAAGAAAGCGCTGTCGATTTTCAAATTCATACGCAGTTGTGAATGTGATGTTTGGATTATCACTGTAACTGTGATTAATTATGTACTTTATTACTGAAATTTTCCACTGTTGGAGGAAACACTTTGGCGAAAAATGACTTAGTCTTATATCACAAATAGTAGGCCCCACTGTTGGATCTAACTCCGAATAGCTTAATTAGTTTATAGTGTGAGAGATAAACTCCCACAGTTTTCACTTGGAAATATTGTGAAACTAACAACAATCTGTTAATAGTAGATGAGTTCTTTCTTATTTAATCATTCAATGCTCTGTTGAAAAATAAGTATAGTATTCAGCTTAATAAAACCATGAAATTAACATTTCTAATTTATAGAGACTTAATAAAATGAGATGTGGGCCATCAGGTAAATGCACTTGAGTAATTCACCTCTTTCCATCAGTTTCATCGTTTTAAATCTTTTTGTCTAGTCGGTCATTTTAACGCTTACTGTAGGACGAATTCAGAATTTTAAAAAAGGTCAGCCTTTTGTGAAATTGTCAAGTGCTCCTTAAACAAGTGGATGGCGCATATCAGCACACGAGCATGCAATTCCATAAATACTGAAAATTAATTTAAATCGGCTAATATATCAATTCGCTCAACTAGCGTATAGAGATGTTGAAGTTGTCGGTGCATGGGAAAAGGAGTAATCTATGGAAATACTGTCTGCATGCAATGAAATCAACTGAAATGATGTTGCAAAAGCATTCCGCTGAATTATTTTCAGAAGTGGAATCATGCCTACCATAAAGCCTCAATTAGTAATTAATACAGCCTCATACGTTGCAAGAATAAAAATATAGTGGATAAGCAGACAGCAGTTTTAGAAATTCATATTTTTCTGTGACTATGGCGTATAAAAAGCTCTGTTGTATTCTATGGCAATTTGTAAATGCTCACAAGACGGCCGCTGGCAAGGTGATTCCCCTATGAAATTTCGGTTAGTTCTAAATAAGCGGAATGTTTTCAGCCTAAAAGTGAAGGGGAAATGTTTTTATGCACATTTGAGGAAGATTCTAACAGTGAGTTCCAAATCAAAAATACCATCTCACCTGCAGATTTCTTCTGGGAACAGTTTCTCGACTATGACTCACCCAATTAGAAACATGCATGTTACTCAGCCCTTTCACTCTAACCCTAAGAAGTATAGACACATGTGAAACTTTCATATATCTTTTATCCGTTCTGTGATCATTCAAATATTGTTGAGGTTGCACCACCTAATATTTTGGTAGTAAAGTGACAAACTTAATCATCTTTGACCCAAAATATGTATGCTCCGAAATATTTTATTCAATTTCAAAGGAGAATTTCTTCGATGAAAACCTCAACAATAATTGAACACTAGAAAATTTTAGTATTGAAATGACAGACAAATCATGTCACTCTCTGTCGAAACAACGCTAAAACCAGTTTTACTTACCAATAAGACTTTCATCGTTATATATATACATATGTATATATATATATATTGATATCATTGTAGTGTAACAAATTTGAATTTGATTCATTTGTTAATGACACAACTTCCTGTACCAATCTTCTTCATATTTTAGGAGTGCACAGAAAGAACTAATAGTTAACGATTAACTCATTTCTTAATATCAATAACCGTATCTTTTTGAACATTTATACAATCACTTAAATAAATGAACAATCTGAATATTTCTCATATCACTTTTACAAAACTTGTGTAAACCTGCTGATGCGGTCATTTGTGTTAAAAGCAGTTTCCCAAAATCGATTTCTTAAGTGTTTAAAACTTTCAGTTTTAATAATATTAATATTATCATTACAATTAATTAGGGTCGTTGAAGAATCATACTTCATGTAACTTGTCAGCTTCATTCACACTTCCACACAAAAATATGTGATTCTGTTCACCCACAGTCTACCAAATACTGCTTGATAAAGAGTGCGAAATGGAGGCGACATTATTAGTTGCCTTAAGTTTTATAGGAAGAGAAATTAATTGATTCAGCACAAACTCTGTGGATAGGTAAGAAATTTCATTTTAAGGACCCTCCTGTTTTTGCGTCACAGTTCGCAAGGCTGGAGTTCACTTCTTCCTTCGCGAAAATCCAAAGTGGACAACTGAGAGACTCCACCGATGAGGTGGATCATACGTTCATGTCAATCAGTCCAGATGCATATTTAAATCAATTTCTGATCAGCAGCTCAGTAGCACACTGCATTTTGTGGATTTCTCGCTAAGAAGGCGACAAGATGGATCACTTCGATAAAGTGTGTATACATAAATTCACATTCACAGGATCAAACACACACCATTAAATATAAATGAAGAGATATTGTTCAGCGTTCTCCGAACACAACAAGAAATACATGTACGGAAGATTATTTACAAAATGAATTTGAATAAATTCACGATTCCTTTACTGGAATGGAAAACACGTGTAGTTTTATGGAGGAAATATATGAACAAGTCAGAAAACCATAGACGATGACAGAACGGAAGAAACCACGATTTATTGCTTTCCAACTCAATGGGAAAAATTCTTGTGAACATCTGTTTCAGAGACTAGCCATAAGTATTTGGGGAACATTTTACTCAGCTAACCTGTGTTTGTCATCATTTAGTCAGCTAGACAGTTAAGACACGCATATGTGTTTTTATCAGTCCAGCTGCTCCTTTGGAGACAGTTATCTTGGGAGTACCACCAAATGCTTTATTTCATTTACTGTGTCCTACTCTGTGATGTTTATCAAATACATTTGACTCAAATTTGGTAGATTTTTGAGCAAAGAACAACTTAATTAAAAGTATCTTAGATATTACATTGTCATATGCGGCCCATCATTTCTATGGCATCAGTGGGTAAGGAACTGCAGCGCAACCAAGATCGTGCTTGAGAAAATTGAGAAAACGTTCGTTTATCCCATCAAATGTACATGAATACTGAATTTTCAAGTGTGTTGGATTTGATTGCACACAGTACTCACTTGTAACTCTAGAAATCCATGACTCTCAAAGCAGTCGAGACCAAGAAGGATTTGCCTCACATCGCCAATATAGAAAAATATTTTCCTAATAGCATTGCATGGGCGAAATGACAAATAAATCTTCCCCGCTGGTGACAACTCAACACAGCATGCACTGACTGCAGTTTGAAAACGTTTCTGAATTCGGCGTCACACGATTTTAAGCCATTGCTATTTTGAGATAATCGTGATATCTAATGTTGCATCAAACTGTGACTGCGTTGAATAGTCTTTTACATAGAAAATTGGAAATTTTCGGATGTTAGGAACGTAAGCACCTGAAGCCACTACGAGGCTCAAAGATTTACCTACTAATGGAGCATTGGATCTTCAAAATAATAATAATAATAATTTTGCTTTATTCCAGAAACAGTACCAGTGGTACAGTGTGGAATTTTCAGCATACATCTACAATATTGCATCTAACTTTATCAATCATTTAAGAAAAGAGTATTTCAAAAAAATAATAAATATAAAAACAACAACACAGAAAAACACAAAAATGTGAAAAACACCAAGAAGTAGAAAGGAAAATAAACAACATAATAAATAATAACTTAGTATTGGGTAGTGGAAGCTATGATATGTTTATGCGTGGTGACAGTAAAGCTATAGTCATACAAGAAGTTGTGAAATGATATTTAAGATTGTTTATCGCCAAGATGATCAGTTAATTTGGTTGAAACAACACTAAACAATCATTAAATAACATCTCAGGGTTGTTTTTTTATCAGGTCTAATGCGGTGTTTGTAGTGGTAGTTTGAGTAATCTTGAATGATACAAAATTTTAAGATGGTGATAATGGCGTTCACAACCAAGATTGTCAGTTAATATTGCCGAACAAAAATCAACCACAAAACTAATAATGCATGATAGTTAATGACAGGACAATTTTGTAATACTCATAGTGATAATATAGTCGGAACCAGTAGATACACAAAAGAAGGAATAAAGTACAAAAAAGAAAGCCAATGGTAATAATTTAGATAGCTAAGTATGTTCAAGAAGGTGTTCACTATAGAATACAAATAAGAGAGAAATAAAAGAGCCAAAATTATGTTATTAAGAACAAAACAAGTCATAGGTTTTGCGCTTAACATTGTTTCTGTCACTCAGAACACGGGCCGAATATGCTATCGTTGAGTTCCTGTACTTGGTTGTACGAGCATAGATTATTTTATACTGATTTCTGGTTCTACCTGATGAGATACAAGGCGAGAGTTGGGAATAGAGGGGGTGCTGCGGGTCGGAGAGTATGGTTTTAGACCATTTTTCGCATGTATTCAGATGGTTTTCCACTAATGTAGTGAGTTTTACACCACTAGTCCTACTAACTACCTTCAACATTCTTCTCAGGATGGTATAGTCCTTTTTCAGTAAACCAGGAAAGACTAACGGGGAGCAGTAAAGCAGAATAGGTAAGATACAAGAGTTTACAAATTGTGAAAGTAGAGGTTGGGTGATTTCAGACTGTCTAAGTTTCTTAATGTAGTAGGTTAGGCAGAACACTTTCTTAGAAATCGTTAGGATATGAGATGTCCAAGTATGGTCGGAAGATAGAATTAGACCGAAGTATTTTGCATTAGACTTAGTTTCAATTTTAGTCTCCTCAATGCAGCAGGCTTCATGAGAACTTACTAGTGTTTGTAGATCTCGTTTATGCCTAAGGGAGAAGTCAGTAGTCTGGCATTTTGAGGGATTCAGCATTAGGCCATTTAGTTTAGACCACTGACTGATGTCCGACAGGAGACTATTTAATTTGAAACAGTCTAACTGAGACTTAATGGGAAGCGAAACAGTCAGGTCATCTGCATATTTGACGAAGTTGATTTCGTCTGAAAGAGGTAAGTCATGTAAGAAGAAGGAAAAGAGAAACGGGGAGAGAACAGCACCCTGAGGAACTCCAGCTTCAGTAAGCAAAGGAGAGGAAGATACACCATTATATACCGTGTACTGCATCCTATTAGAGAAGTAAGAGTACAACCAGTTGACAGCCCAGGACTCAGTTTGTGTAAGGCTAAGCTTCTTTAACAAAAGACCTCTAGGTACAGAGTCGAAAGAAGATGTATAATCAAGGAATGTACAACGGACATACTTGGCCCCTTTGTCTAAGGATGATACAATGTTGTGATGAAACACAGCAGCAGCGTCCAAAGTACTTCTACCCTGTTTGTAAGCAAACTGCTTTGGATCGTTTGAGAAGCTTAGGGAGGGAACAAGTTTTAGTTACAATAATTTCTCCATTAGTTTCAAAAAAGGAGAGGTAATAGCGATAGGTCTTAACTTAACAATATTTTCAGAGCCTGACTTGGGTACAGGGATGATTTTAATATCTTTTCACAGAGAAGGTACAACATTATTAGAAAAAGAAGTATTGAAAATGTTTGTAAGTGGGTGACTTAAAATATCAGCACATTTCCTTAGGACAATGGCAGGTATACCATCAGGACCTAGACTCTGGGAAGGTTTAAGAGATTTCAAACATTTAAGAACATCAGAAGTTTTAAGACTATTAAAGTCACTGGTCATGTTATTTGTTACATTGAAGCTAAAAGGGACATTAGGAGGGCGGATAAAAGATCTATTAAGAGTATTTACATCAATAGAAGGGGCACAAATACTATTCTTACCACAATCTGTAATTTCCCTGAAAAGCTTCCTCATGTTCCCTGGAGTTTCACATGACAAAAGGTTTTGATTATAAATATTGTTTAGCCTCTTGATTTCGGATTTATTTTGGATGTTTATCCTCCTAAGACCAGATTCATCCTTGGTCTTGTACAGTCTCTCTTTTTCTCTTCGAAGCTTTTTGAGATGAGAGGAAGAGAAACGGTCCATTCTTCTGAAAAGTATCTGTTTTGGACAGCATACACCAAGGCAGAATTTAAGATTGTCAGTCAGATTGGAAATAGTATCATCCAGTGTGTGTTGGGTGAAAAAATGCCAGTTTGTGTCATTTAACATACGTCTTAGTTTGAGCACATTTTCTTGTGAGTAACATATTTGTTGTGTTCTTCTGGACAGATTTGAGAGGATATTAGCGTGAGATCTGCATAATATCTTAGGTAATATCTGAATATAAAATGATCAGAGTTCATAATAGGGGCACATCTGCGTGCTTCATAAATTTCCGAATCATTAATAAATACTAGATCCAGTGTTTTCTCAAGTTGAGTTGGAAATTTAACAATGTTGACATGACCTAATGATTCAAGAAAAGAACAATCACAGAAATTAAAATCTCCAGTGACAACTGATAAAGAGTTTTCGAGATGTGTAACAGCGAATGCAGTGAATTCATCGGCAAAATCAGATAGATCCGAGGCAGAACAGCCAGGAGGAACATAATTGTTGGAGATGAGGACATATTTAAACTTGGTTAAGTGCTTCGGACGACATTTGACTGTTATACAATCAATAAAGTCACTAGAGAAAGAAAAACATACATTATTTGAAGTTGACCACTGAGAATGAATGGAAGTTGCAACACCACCACTTTTCTTTCTGTAGCATACTCGATTCTGTCTAAACAATGTAAAACTGTAACAACAGAAGACAAGGGTCAGGCGACAGAACGTTTATTTTGGAAAATCAACACGTATTTATAGATTTTGATGTACATTATTGTAGGTTAATGTTAGTAGAAAATACAGTCTGTTGATTGGTTGTCTCTCACGCAAAGTTAACCTTGCATATCTTGTGGCTGTGTCAGTTCATCTATGTGTTAACTGCATCCGCCTGTCCACCTTGACCTTTGACCTCAATTACTGTCAACGAATTTGGCTAGCGACCATCTCTCACCACAAAACCATTTAGAGAAACCAGGTTGTCGTCATAAAGATCATGGAGCCATGTTTCTTGTAATGCAACTATCGCCGTATTGTGATAAATATCAGATGATAAGAGAGACTGGAGATGCATAATTTTGTTGGGAAGTGAATGGTTGTTAGAAATGACAATTAGAGGAATAGTTGTGTGATATAAAGGTGTCCGTTTGAGAGCACGTTGCCAACCTTCGTGATGTTTTCTCTTAGTTTTATTAGATGCATGAAAATCATATGGTTGAAAACATTTAGTGAATTCATTACTGTATTCGATACGATTTGTGATCATATTTTGTTAAAATTAAAAATGAAAACATGATGTATTAGATGCAAGTATGTAGATGTACGGAAAGGAAGCCTAGATGTCAAACAGGCTGCCAGCGGTGGGTGAACATTATGAGTTCTGTTGTGTAATTCATCAGCGAAATCCTTCTTTGTATCGAACATTATTGCAATCTTGACAACGGTGCCCTCTATACGGACAGAATGTGGCAAAATACCAAGACTCACAATGCTAGAAGGGTGGCAGATGTTCGTCTCTAGATGTCAGTTTCCATCGTGTGAGTAACTGGGATGGTGGACGGTGGAAGTAGGACCAAGATGTATTCGAATTAACAATCAGATCATCCAGTAAGTATGAAAGTTTCAGTAGTTTCAAATCTTCATAACACAGCTAGAAACATCATAGGAAATAATAATCGTATGGAGAACGAGATCTCCAATATGAGCAAATTTTGATTGAAAATGGTTATCCAAAAAGGCTGCTAAATAATAATATGAATAGAATGCAGCAGAAGAGAGAACAGGAAAATGCTGAAAAATCTTGGCGATCGACGATTACTACTCCAAACGGAGAGTAGACAACTGAACAACTTCAAAGACTACTTGCTTCATATGATGATAAAGTCTATTTTTTTTTATTTTTTTAAATCTTGGTTTACAGCTTGATTCCACACCGTATTTTCAGTACAAGTGTGGAATTTTCAGCATGGATATCGGTAGCCCAAATTCAGGCCGACCATAGATATCGGGTGTGCGCCGGCTCGGGATCGAACCCTGGACCATGTGCATGGTCGGCGAGAGTCCTAACCACTGTGCCCTTCAATTCTCTAGAAAAAGCTTTGCTGAATGTCAAAGATATGGTTCCAAAAATGGCACAAGAAAACTGTGACTATAAGAAAAATGTTCAGAATGTGTAGCTTGCTACAAATAGGGGGAGCAGTAGACAGGTGAAGGTCAGAGTGAATGGACATAGACTGTGCACGAAACGTTCACCTAGAAGTCAGGTAGAAATAAAGAGATTAGAAAAAAGATCAGGTATATTAATGCATCCTACAGACAGCAGACATAAGATTAATTTCGACAATGTTAAAACTCTAGCAGGAGGCTTTTATTCAGATAAAGAAGGGGTGACCTCCATATTTTAACTACATCAAATGCAGCAAATAGGAGAGAATGGAAAGACGTGACACCTATATGGAAAACTCCAATGGAGCAAGACAGATGGTGCAGGAAAGCAAATTCAATGCTATATAATGACTGCATTGTGAAATATCATGTTTTGACGTGTTTTTCCACATAACAGACAACACACACAGACAATCATGCAGACGAATACGCATGCATTACAATTTGACATTAGTCATCACAAATATGCGATGACTATTTATACTTTACTATAGGTAAAAAAGTTAACCAACAAGTGACCTTCAGAAGAACTAATTTTAATTTCTGTGAGTTTTCATTATTTATTTCTATGGTGAATAATAATATCCGAATTATTGTTCTGAGAACTGTGACCTGTACAGCGAAAACTTCATAAAAATCATTTATGGTTTGTTTAGCATTCACAATGTTCACTGCAGTAATGTGAGATTAGCTGAAACTATTGTCACTTCGACTGACAATAAAGATTCTCTCCGCACAATGCATACAAAAGTGAAGTGATTAAGAATAACAGAAATTTACCAGCAAAATATTCACATCAAATAGAATAAATGATTACAGAAAGTCAAATACTTCCACCCTTTTATCTAACATTCTCTGAATAGCTAGCTAGTCAGGAAACAAACATTTTACAAATGGCAGATTTGAGCGACACAACGCGTTTGCAATATGTCTGGAAAAGATATTTTAAGTAACCTACAGAATGATTCATCACTTGATGAAAACAATTGTACACAATGATAATACTCCGGATAAACGCGGTTTTCACTATTATCCTTCAATTATTACTGAACAATTTGAGGCACATCAAAGCATTTTAGAATTTGGCTGAAATATTCAACCAACATATTTATGGGCATTTCATTGACAAGTTGCCAAATACCGGCATCACTCTGATCAACACAACACTAATTATTGCTATTGACTTCACGTTTTTGACACAATTCCTCAAAAGTCAACCGATAAAAGAAAGTAACATGAAAGTTTTAGCGGTATTCAAAAACAAGACGTCATCACAAAGTCTGCTGTCATATGATCGATGTAAAAGCGCATAATTGGTGTGGCGTCTACACACACACACACACAAGCTGAATCACAATGGATGCACTATGCCCACATTCACCTTTGCAAATTTACTTGAGTTTCAAATCGTCTCCTGTGTTTCCAGTAAACTCGTAAACAAGGTGTTAATAGATGTTAGAAATGACACTGCTTCAGGTGTGAAGCATCAAAGAGCATGAAGTTAGCTCGAAACTGAGTTGCACTTTAAATAGGGCTGCCTGAAGTGAATAATGAGTACAATTTCCGACTGTTATCCCACTGTATATGAAATAAGGTAGATCGAGCTTTTGTGCCCAGATGTCAAATCAATCACTAAGCAATGGAAACAGTGCTTCATGTTAGTAGTCACGAAGAAATCAGATTATAGAAAGCAGGTCAGCCAACATAGTGAAACTGGCCTATTTGAGGGAATTAAAATAACCCTGCACACTACTTCGAATAAGATCAAAACACATACATGTGACCTATTACACCGTATGAAGCCACATTTGTCCGTGTCAGAATGCTTCAATCTAAAAGCTAAAACTATTAGTCCCAGTAGAATGTATGACAGCATCAATATGAATGAAGCGGGATAGCTTGTTAGTCCCAATAGGTGACTTTAGGAACACCCCGATATACGAGTCATTTAAGTAATTAGCATCGATATCACGCCACATTATGAGAAATTCGAATTCCGGGTTAACTGATTCCGACCTGATGAAACAGATGCTAGCGGAAATTCAGTAAGAAAAAGATGAGAAAAATGATTGCTACTCACACAACCAGTTTTTACACTAATATTTCCACTAATGAATCTCTGGAGGCAGTTGGGAATGAACTGAACATTGATCCCGAACTCAAAAGTAGGACTCAGCTCCCGACTGATGAAATAATATATATTATTATTATTTAGTAAATAATACTGCATCACTACGCGATATTTGAAATAAGCTTATCTAATCTGGAAACTATCCAGCTCCTTAGTGTGCCTCAAAGAAGTATACTTCATGCTGATGTGTTGTCTGTACCTGACCGCTGAAGTGAAATTAATGCTGAAGATGTTGCTCAGAATGGCATTTGAGCTGCCAAAGTTTGAGAATGTTTGTACGAATGCATCCACGTAAGCTGCAAATCTTCGCACTGTTTCGTATGGGATGGAATATCTTGTAACTCGATTATCATATACTGTATTAAATTTCTCAGGTTGTAAACAGCCGGAGTGGAGTGAGGTGATGCAGTAAATGCTTGTTAATGACAAAAATTGCTAGATAAGAAGTTGTTTACAAAGAAGATTTATTTCTTAATATTACGTGTGTATGTGTTGTGAAAAGTGTATCACACGACTTATAACCTGCATCGGTAGCTACACGTAAATAGACATGCAGCACTGGATATGACAAAAGGACTATTCTCGAATCTTCATGACACAATCATGAATTGGTCAACAGGGAAACAGTCATGTAAACTCAAGTTATTGAAACTCAAAAAAGAGCTGGATGGAACAGTGTTATGATTCAATATGTAATCATAATCACAAATTCGGAACAAACTGTCTTCATTACACAAACAAATATTTGTTTTCTGCATCTGTATACGTACAAATTACCGCTGAAATTTGTATAAGGCATGTTCGACTCACTAATCGCAAGACATAACATCATTAAGTGAGGATGCTACTTGCCCGTCGATTTGCATGTATGCAGGAAATCCTGCCCAACGCTTCATTACTTCATGCAGATTACTGAATATCTAAGTGAGCCGATTCATATTTATACGTGACTGCTTCAACCAATGGAACACTGGTGAATACACACATAAGTAAGCTGATTCCAATCAAATGAGGTGAAATAATGTGAAATCATTCACTGTCCACCGGCTTGTCAAATAATGCAGCCTACAAGAAAATGCACACTCACTCTTGCTGTCACTGACCAGTCCAATACGAATGCCCACGTCTCGCTAAATCAGTCAAAATGCCAATGAACCAACATAATCACATACGTGGCTGTCATTCGACAGCAAAGCCACATAAGAATATAAAGAGGCCTTTCACCCATCTCCCTTGCAGTTTCTAACGGCAGCATATACTGAAACACATCTATTTCAAGCAAATCCCCACCACTACCACTCTACATTATTATTGTTAGGCATTTGCGATAATCAACCATCACATCTGATAGATAATTTTTGCAAGCATAATCCTGGACTGAATGAGAAAATCTGATGTCTACCCATAACAGTGATTAACGATATATGGGATTGAAGCGAAACTCATCCCTGCAGTAAATATCCTCTCAGTATAACGACTACAAGTGGAAATAGTGAACTATTATTTGCACATTTGCCTAGCCATTCGCCCTGGAAATAGATGTAGTTCAGGATTCATTGTATTGCAAGTCACATAACAATTCCGTTAGCAAGCTCTAGACGTGTGAATTCGAAGTGTTGCTGAGTCAGATGAGAAGAAGCAAATTGATGATCACATTGAAGGAAAATGACAAAAGCAAATAACACCCTGATCATTGAAATCACTATCTCTTTCACAAAATATTCGAACAAGTGGTGTCATAACTGCATTCAAGATGAACACATGAATTTTTGACAGTGTTCTGCAGTCCCCTGGAAGAAGTAAAAATTGATGTTCCATGGAAAGAAGAAGGAAACCATGCGAGTGATGTGACACAGACGAGATTCGAAGAGGTGCCATCTGAAAACTGAATGAAACTGAATGAGCATTTGCTTTGTTTAAATTCCTGGTTATTTTTCATGTTTGTTCATTCGACTCCACCAGGTCAACATGTGCACACTTACACAAATGGACAAACGAAAACGAGTCACCCCTGTAAATGTAATGTAATAAATCATGAGCAGCATTCAAATGATGAAATAATGCAGAGAGAACTAAATTCTGCTGAAATCCACGTATTGTTTATAGAAGTTATTAAGGAAACCTCATTTGGACACCATTTGTCTAGTTATGCTTCCTATAACATTGCTAAAAGTTTGCTTGAACACCGCCTTCAGAGAGTTCCAGTATTCTTCCACGCAGTATTTTCACGTGATGTCACCGACTTTGCTCAGATACCATCTTTAGTGAAGGCATCCTCTGTTGTTTTGTCCTTTAATTTCAGAATATTGAACTTGGATTATTGTCTGTCTCTAGTTGTTGCGAAGTATTTCAGGCTCTACTTGAAGGTTCTTTGAACTCGTTGAATGTTTGAGCTCGAACCCGCTTCATTTTTTGACTTTGAATCCAGCCGGAATGCAGCGTCTTCACTTCATCAGGCAGCGTTCAGAAGAAGTACACCTGTTTCGTAGTGTGTCAGTCAGGTGAAACTGATGATGTTGCTTGGTGTATATCATTGTGCTTGTACACACTGACTCTTATCACCAAATCATTGAAAGTGCAGGATTCTGTGGATATTCTGCGTTCTCATGCATTTCAGCGATCGACAGCCTCTTACCAAATGTATGTTCTCTTCCTATGTTGTCTGCTCCAAGTTTGTATTCACATTGCTCATGAGTGTTTTGATGTCACCATTTGAGTAGCAAATGTGTGTAAGTCAATTGAACAGCGAAACGTGTGCTTCTGAGTGTTAGGTGTTCAGTTACCACTCCCATGCTTCGCATTCGCAATGAATTTAAGGACCAAATTGAAAAAAGTTTATTTCTTGTGTTCGCGTAAATATCGTGGGCGATTTGTATCATACTGTCGTATTTCAGAAACTTGTGTGAATGCTTTATATCGGTCACTGATTGATGCAAGTGTATTGGAAATTGTCGTAAATCCAGGGATATTCATGATTTTTGACTAAGAGATCAGCCGAGAAACATTCGAATAGCAATCTCACATGAGTAGATTTGCACTGCTTGTTGTAGTGAAATACTCTTCTCTCAGTGCGAGTGACAGCAACATTTCAACTGTTTTCATCGGCATCTAAACACTGAGTATTCTGCCTAAACTTGAACATGCCTTTTCACTCCTCTTTGCTTTCTCAACAATATCCTCTGAAATTCCCACGGTCACTCATCTCTCAGCAGTCAAATGATATCCTTTTTGCTAGGGGGAAATAAATTTTTGAAATCACGTTGCATCGCACCGTATCTTCTTCGATTTATTTCCCATGTTAAGAAAGAGAATTCACATCGCAAACATCCACTCAATACTGAAAGTCCATCTGCCTATTCAAAGCATTCTTCATGAAACCTAAGCATACATCTTCCTATTTATTCGTTCCTTGCTTATAGATCAAAAGTTTTGTTCACCAAGAGATGTGAGGAATTAGGCGAAAACTGTGTGTCATCCCAAAGATGTGACGAGGAGTCATATGAGACTGATTCAATGAGGATAAAAAATATATCATCCTGCATTAATTAAGGTTCTTGTATTACTCCGTGCGTACACTGTCATTGAGGTAATGCCAATGCAGTATAGACTGCTGAATTCCTATAGTATTATAAGACAATAAATTGGAGACCGATATCAACATGCGGAGAAATGCAGTATTCACAAGTTTTAATTCAAATGAAACGCCCTTCTGACTCTTCATGATCAAGAGGGTTCAGCGCTTGATTCAGATATACAGCAACAGTACTGACCGTCGAAATTAGCACAATGAGATATCAATCAAAAAAATTTCGGGAGTTCCATATTGCTTGAAATCGACAGTGTCATGTGGTGGCCGATTGGCTGTCGAAACTACTACATCCTTTGAACAAATAATTCGTTAATCATGTTTTCCATGATATCTCCGGTTCTGAAGTGTTGAGTGATATCAGATTGAAATATAATCGCTTAATATCATTTGATGTTTTCCTTGTTCTTGCACGATAATATTGGGCAAGCGTGGATGATGCCTACCGGTGACATTCGCCATAATATAGGCGAAATCTGAACGACGATTACTAGGATGAGCAAATCGAAAATATATTTTGTGTCATGCAATTAAATTTCATTGGAATGACCCTACGTTCTGACAGGAGAACAGAAAATGATTGTTTGTATGATACTAATGATAATATTCATTATATTAATCATATTCATCGCTTTACTCGTGAAGAACTGATACGACCATGATTAAATTATCCAACCACAAGTAATCTTATACAAGATAAAAAATCATTGAACAAACCGAAATTCACTGACTGTCCTACTATCAGAAAATATCATGAAGAATATAATGGAGGACCTGTGATGATGATGATGATGAATGCAGGCATTGACACAAGTGGATCAGTATAATTATAATTCATTAAATAATGTTAACCGAAATGCAAACAAATTTCTGATGAGAAACATGAGGAATCCAACCGAGAAACAAACGCACATAAAACGCCATAAAAAACAAACCGAAGAACGTACACATACAAGAAGCGATAACAGAGAACTGATGAAATTCTTTATCACAAATATATTCATTCAGTTCAAATGATGCTAATGTCAGAAACTGAGGAGGACTGCATGCTAAAAGTTTCTGAAGTGAAATTACAAATGATAATTGGGTTTCACGAGGTCAATACCAGATGACATTTTTCGTGACATGTTGGGGCGGGCACCGTCGAATCATACACCCGTGGTATTCACGAGGACAGGTGGAATGAAAGGTATGAATCGATTTCTCGGTTGATCTGTACACCAGTGATGTGTTTCATGGCAGGAATAACCGCAACACTCGTAGTCTCTTGTGCATTTTTCTCCAAGTTTCATACATTTGAAACAGGTCCCTGGTCCCACTGGTTTCCACGCACACCGTAGAGGACTGCAGCATGGATAGTCTCTCGCACAAGTCTGATTCACACTCCGACATAGCGGCGATTGACCGACGGCTAAAATCAAGTTGAAGTGGAATTGAAATCAGTCAGAGAGCATCATTTACGAGATTGTGGCATGTTTGCAAGTATGTTTGTATATATATATATATATGTATGTATGTATGGATGGATGGATGAATGAGCGAGTGCATGACTGGATATCGCTGAGAATCTATCGATATGAGTGGATATGTGTGTGTGTGTGTGGATCTGCGTCTCCAATGGTTAACGCAATGCGATCGTTGATGATCTGATGCAGATAGTTATGTGAGGGTAGAGGATTCAACATCGCTGGTGCGGATGCAGATAATTTTGGTCGAGCGGTATGATGACGGTGGAGAGGATGAGGAGGCGGTTGGTGGAAATGATAGTGGAAATGACGATTTCGATGACGATATTCTCCTGAATTCACTGGAATTCGAATGAGATGATGTGTGATCGACTGACAGACCAACTGACTGATTGACTTACCCATCGTCATGCACACAGCATACAATACAGCAAGGAGAGTTGAGAGAATACAGTGCATCATCTCTTCTGTCTGTTTGTTAGTGGCTTCGATGTGATTTGATTAAGATAAATTAGAAGGAGGTGCTTATATATACTTAGAGAAGACGATAAAATAGACAAAATCACGAAGGATGTATAAGTCATGTCATCTGCGTGATTCAACATGTTCTAGCGTGGATTGAGTGAATTTGTGAATCACAGATTTGTGAGTTGGATGTTACATGCAATATGATGAATGACTTGATGAATGAAGCCTTTCAGGCTCTACCACCCACTTCATCACACATCAAATTATTATTCTCACTCACATTCGCATGCTTTGAAATCAGAACACTCACACCCACACACAGATACATGTATTGTTGAGAACACTTTTCATGTCATACATAGGGTTCCTAATATGGAAGCAGTTATATTGGTATTGAGGGTGACCTCCATCCAACTTATTTCAGGGAGGGACAAGCTGTGTTTTTTGAACCATTCTGCAATCACAATTCAAGAAGGAAATATGATTTGTGGAATGTGTTGTAATTCCTGTGATTTCAGTCTGATAGGCGGTACTGGTGAATTAGTGGTGTTCAGAACATATGTGAGAAGATGAGAATATGGCGAAAATTGTGAATGAGTAATTTCAGAAAGAACCGATCATTTGTACCGTTTGCATTAATAAACAACCACACTGTGGTTTGTGACGGAGTTATACTACTCAATATTGATGTGAATAAATAGAGAGCGAGCAAGATATGGTGTGAGAGACAGAGTTGGTTCACTGACACTTTCCTCGAACAACTGATCATATGCGAACAAAGTGATTCATAAGTGATGTTGAAGTTCTGCGAAGTATTACTAGGATTGAGGTCGAATGGTGAGAGAGAAATACTGGAGATATATAAAGGAAGTCAGATAGTACCCTTTGTGACATGATTATGAGCAATCGATTGAGCTTGAAACGTCGTCTTTAGATTGTTATTTAGGACGATCGGAAATTACTTATTTTAGGCGCAATATTGCTTGAAATTAAGTCACGCGTAGATAAAGGCTATCTCGGTCCAGAACAAACAAGAAGCCGGTCACTGTTTCCACGGTACTATTAATAAACAAATCAATAATTATATATACAACAAACCTTAACGGTTTCAAGAGTACAAAGCACAACGCTTAACAGAAAGCAAAGTAACGCTATCAGAGCGGAATAAATTTAAAGTCACAATCGCGAACTAGCTGGAATCAGACACGACTGTTCAGGTAAGCAGTCAGTAGAAGAATGAACCCAAGTAAGGTAGGGCATGGAACAGAGAGTGGTTAAGAGATAGACAGAGCATAGGCACAAAGATATAATTTAATTGGCTACTTATCCAGGTAGGTTGATGCAGATGAAGATCAATAAATAAGATAAACTCGACAGAATAGTACAAAGTAATACATGGGTCAGCAAAAATAACAGTTCAAAAATATGCTCTGATTGGGTCGTTAGTTCAACGGTCTGACTAAACGGATCAATCAAAAAACACACACAAACACAGTTCATTAAACAAGGGGAATAGACACGTTAGGCATGGTTAATTGGGTTGCAACAACGCTAAGCTGATCCGAGACAGGCTGCTTTGATTCAAGGATAGGAATTGAATCGATCTTACACCGGCCCTCAAAATACGACTAGGATTTTATGAATCACGTTACAGAGAACAACTCTCGTACTTGTCTCTCTTACAAATGACTTCCTTCTAGTAGGCATATCTTATATCTTATATCGCGCTTCACCTCGTTGTTTCTCGTCTTGATTGTTTAGGTTCTGACAAGTCCGTCCGCGGATTGCTCGCATTCCGCAATAACTCCTAGCGGCCAACAGCCTCTGATCGAAGATTCTGGTGTCTTCATAACCACATCCCCCATGGTAGATTTTTAGATTTTGTGATCCACTTCTGTCTAGTTTGAAGTAAGAGTAGATATTCTCGCTTCCATCTCCGCCAAAACGAAGCTGCTAGATCCATAGCCTGCCTCCATCCTGAATTGTATACCTGGAGTCTCCATACTAATGTTTCGACAGACCAGTAGGTGGTTTGTCGTGAGAGCTTCATTATCTCTACTATCCGATGACGATGGTACAAGCGGCCGATCATTCAACATGCGTTCTACTTCTGCCATGAACGTCAATATAGTTTCATCATTTAGATTCTGCTCATTGTGGTATGCGTGATAATTTGTGACTGAATGTTAGATCAAAGTAAAGTTCTTATATTTGGTCACTGTTATCAGAACAATGAACAGAAGATTACGAAAATCATTTGACAGTTATTTAGGACACATGGACGGCTATGAAACATCCATAGTTTAGGCAGACTGAGTTACTCTTTAACCACAAAGTGCCTATCAGTTGGCTCCTTCACGTTTCACCATTGCAAAACATGGTAAGATGAGAAAAGCTTTATAGATAATTTCCACTTGATAAGGGCTCAAACGGTCCTAAAATACTATCTCATGATAACGTTTCAAGCTCAATCGATTGCTCATAATCATGTCACAAAGGGTACTATCTGACTTCCTTTATATATCTCCAGTATTTCTCTCTCACCATTCGACCTCAATCCTAGTAATACTTCGCAGAACTTCAACATCACTTATGAATCACTTTGTTCGCATATGATCAGTTGTTCGAGGAAAGTGTCAGTGAACCAACTCTGTCTCTCACACCATATCTTGCTCGCTCTCTATTTATTCACATCAATATTGAGTAGTATAACTCCGTCACAAACCACAGTGTGGTTGTTTATTAATGCAAACGGTACAAATGATCGGTTCTTTCTGAAATTACTCATTCACAATTTTCGCCATATTCTCATCTTCTCACATATGTTCTGAACACCACTAATTCACCAGTACCGCCTATCAGACTGAAATCACAGGAATTACAACACATTCCACAAATCATATTTCCTTCTTGAATTGTGATTGCAGAATGGTTCAAAAAAACACAGCTTGTCCCTCCCTGAAATAAGTTGGATGGAGGTCACCCTCAATACCAATATAACTGCTTCCATATTAGGAACCCTATGTATGACATGAAAAGTGTTCTCAACAATACATGTATCTGTGTGTGGGTGTGAGTGTTCTGATTTCAAAGCATGCGAATGTGAGTGAGAATAATAATTTGATGTGTGATGAAGTGGGTGGTAGAGCCTGAAAGGCTTCATTCATCAAGTCATTCATCATATTGCATGTAACATCCAACTCACAAATCTGTGATTCACAAATTCACTCAATCCACGCTAGAACATGTTGAATCACGCAGATGACATGACTTATACATCCTTCGTGATTTTGTCTATTTTCATCGTCTTCTCTAAGTATATATAAGCACCTCCTCCTAACATAGCTGAATCAAATCACATCGAAGCCACTAACAAACAGACAGACGAGATGATGCACTGTATTCTCTCAACTCTCCTTGCTGTATTGTATGCTGTGTGCATGACGATGGGTAAGTCAATCAGTCAGTTGGTCTGTCAGTCGATCACACATCATCCCATTGGAATTTCAAAGAATCCAGCAGAATGTCGTCACCCAAATCGTCATTTTCACTATCATCTCCACCGACATCCTCCACTACCCGTTCACTGTCACCATAACACTCGACCAACGTTATCTGCATCCGCACCAGCGATGTTGAATCCTCTACCCTCACATAACTATCTGCATCAGATCATCAACGATCGCATTGCGTTAACCATTGGAGACGCAGATCCACACACACACACACATATCCACTCATATCGATAGATTCTCAGCGATATCCAGTCATGCACTCGCTCATTCATCCATCCATCCATCCATACATACATACATATATATATATATATACAAACATACTTGCAAACATGCCACAATCTCGTAAATGATGCTCTCTGACTGATTTCAATTCCACTTCAACTTGATTTTAGCCGTCGGTCAATCGCCGCTATGTCGGAGTGTGAATCAGACTTGTGCGAGAGACTATCCATGCTGCAGTCCTCTACGGTGTGCGTGGAAACCAGTGGGACCAGGGACCTGTTTCAAATGTATGAAACTTGGAGAAAAATGCACAAGAGACTACGAGTGTTGCGGTTATTCCTGCCATGAAACACATCACTGGTGTACAGATCAACCGAGAAATCGATTCATACCTTTCATTCCACCTGTCCTCGTGAATACCACGGGTGTATGATTCGACGGTGCCCGCCCCAACATGTCACGAAAAATGTCATCTGGTATTGACCTCGTGAAACCCAATTATCATTTGCAATTTCACTTCAGAAACTTTTAGCATGCAGTCCTCCTCAGTTTCTGACATTAGCATCATTTGAACTGAATGAATATATTTGTGATAAAGAATTTCATCAGTTCTCTGTTTTCGCTTCTTGTATGTGTACGTTCTTTGGTGTGTTTGTTATGGCGTTTTTGCATGTTTGTTTTTCAGTTGGACTGCTCATGTTTCTCATCAGAAATTTGATTGCATTTCGGTTAACATTATTGAGTGAATTTCATGATTCTGCCTAATCCTGTTCATATCAGTTCCTAACGATTATGGCGATGAATATAATATTATCAAATAAATAGTAATAATAATATAATTTAAACGACCATTTTCTGTTCTCCTGTCAGAACAAAGCGTCACTCCAATATAAGTTATTTGATTGACACAAAATATATTTTCGTTTTCCTCATCCCAGTAATCAACATGGAGATTTCGCCTATAATATGGCGAATGTCACCAGTAGGAATAATCCATACTAGCTGACAATTAACGTGCGTAAACAAGGAATACAACAAATGATATTGTGCAATTATTTTTCAATCTGATATCACTGAACACTTCAAAATTGGAGATATCATGGAAATCATGATTAACAAATTCCTTGTTCAAAGGATATAGGATTTTCGACAGCCAATCGGCCACCACATGACACTGTCGATTTCAAGCAATATGGAACTCCCGAAATTTTTTTGATTGATATCTCATTGTGCTAATTTCGACGGTCAGTACTGTTGCTGTATATCTGAATCAAGCGCTGAACCCTCTTGATCATGAAGAGTCAGAAGGGCGTTTCATTTGAATTAAAACTTGTGAATACTGCATTTCTCCGCATGTTGATATCGGTCTCCAATTTATTGTCTTATAATACTATAGGAATTCAGCAGTCTATACTGCATTGGCATTACCTCAATGACAGTGTACGCACGGAGTAATACAAGAACCTTAATTAATGCAGGATGATATATTTTTTATCCTCATTGAATCAGTCTCATATGACTCCTCGTCACATCTTTGGGATGACACACAGTTTTCGCCTAATTCCTCACATCTCTTGGTGAACAAAACTTTTGATCTATAAGCAAGGAACGAATAAATAGGAAGATGTATGCTTAGGTTTCATGAAGAATGCTTTGAATAGGCAGATGGACTTTCAGTATTGAGTGGATGTTTGCGATGTGAATTCTCTTTCTTAACATGGGAAATAGCGAGAAACAAGATGTGGCGCAATACAGCTTGACGTCAACATTTTATTTGTTCCTAGTAGAAACTGACACAGATATCAGGATATCATTTGTCTGCTGAGAGATGAGCGGCCGTCAGAATTTCAGTGAATAACGTTTTAAAAGCAAAGACGATTGAAAAGGAATGTCCCATTTGAGGCAGAATACTCAAGATAAAAACGTCGATGAAAACAGTTGAAATGTTGCTGTCACTCGCACTGAGAGAAGAGTATTTCACTACAACAAGCAGTGCAAATCTACTCATGTGAGATTGCTATTCGAATGTTTCTCGGCTGATCTCTTAGTCAAAAATCATGAATATCCCGGGATTTACGACAATTTCCAATACACTTGCATCAATCAGTGACCGATATAAAGCATTTACACAAGTTTCTGAAATACGACAGTATGAAACAATTCGCCCACGACATTTACGCGAACACAAGAAATAAACTTTTTCAATTTGGTCCTTAAATTCATTGCGAATGCGAAGCATGGGAGTGGTAACTGAACACCTAACACTCAGAAGCACACGTTTCGCTGTTCAATTGACTTACACACATTTGCTACTCAAATGGTGACATCAAAACACTCATGAGAAATGTGAATACAAACTTGGGGCAGATAACATAGGTAGAGAACATACATTTGGTAAGAGGCTGTCGATCGCTGAAATGCATGAGAACGCAGAATATCCACAGAATCCTGCACTTTCAATGATTTGGTGATAAGAGTCAGTGTGTACAAGCACAATGATATACACCAAGCAACATCATCAGTTTCACCTTTATTTGTTCAATTTCATCGTGTAAGTCGTCTATCTTTCTGGTCAGCCTCTTGGCCTCAGGAAACAGATATTTAACTAAACCTACTTTCACCAAATGGGGATGGGGCGAATCAGCATCAGTTTATTAATTAGATTGTGCCAGTTCCATATAAATGCTGATTTCTAACCACCCATCAGCTTGTTTTCGTTTTATTCCACAATCAAACATGGCAAACTCACCCGTTTCGTTTTCTGACTCAGAAGCCAATAGGATTCCATTGACTCCTGAATGATATATTCAGATTTCCATACAGTGAATGTGTCATCCACATATCTGCACAATGACCAAGAAGCCGGATTGCAGATTTTGAGGGCCCTATGTTTCCAACTATCCATAAATATGTCTGCACTGTTGGAGATTTGATGATCCTATTGCCATCCTATTCGCGTTTTTATATAGTTCATTTTGAAAATCGAATACACTGGAGATTGGACATAACTGATTGCCTAATATTGTTTCATCGACCGAGAACTCATTCCTACTTCTGGGTTCACCATCAGTGTTCAGTTCATTTTCAACTGGCTCGAGAGCTGCATTATTGTGAATATGAGTGTACAAACTGGCTTTGTCAAAACTTATCATTCTTTCATCTTTTTCTCATTGAATTTCCTCTAGAACCTCTTTCATTAGATACGAATTTATTAGGCTAGAATTCGACATATCCATCGTGTCTGAATAATCACCTGAGACATTTAATTTCTGTAACCACTTGGTGAGATACATTTGGGTATCAAGCATTTTCTCATTATAGCTGATGTGATTTCACAGACAATAATAGTATCATCCACATATTTTAGACAGAATTTTTTTCGTTTCATAGACTGTTGCAAAATAGCGGTTCTCAATCCAGACAGTAACTTATCTTCGAAAGACTGTTCGTAGGAGATCCCCATTGCAACAGAATTCACTTGATGGAATACACAATGATGGATTTGAAATTTGATATATGTGATATATCCTGCTATTGAAATATTCAGCTGGTAAGTTTTGCCGAAAATCAGTCAATAAATACAGGATAAGCATAGGAACGCGTCACTACTGGACACAAAACGAAGCCGCATTCTTGCGGTTTCAGGAAATGTTTCAGTATCCACCCATCTGTGACTGTGGAGGTTTTGAAGCTGAATTCATTAATAAATTGCTGTCCTGTGCAAAGCGCGGTTACCTTATCCTATGTGTACAAGTCTACATATATAAACTGTCAGACGTTTGTAATGAAATGATATAATAATATCGAATAACCACTGATACCTAAATTATTCTAATCAATTTCAATTCATATGTAATTGTTTCCTCGTACATTATCAGACAATCTGCATTACACTGATATTGCTGGCCAATTAGTCATCTGTTGTCAATGAATAACCACGATTTCTCAAACACTCCTCCAAGACTTCGATGGATAACTAATTTTATTTTATGCAATTTAGAGACAAAAATATTTAGATGGAAGAAAATAAATTGTCAGTACTGGGAACAGCTGGAAAGTGTACGACAATCCAGTCAACACAAACGTATACTCCGCTTCTCCAATTATTATTATTATTGTATCCCTTTATTTCTACAGGAACATAGGGCTTCAGCCGTGCGTCTCCATTGCGTTCGGTTCTCTGATAGAGTCTTCACCTGGCTCCATGTCTGCCCACACGCCTTCATCTCCTCTTCACATGACCTCCTCCAAGTCACCCTTGCATTGACGACCAACTCGCCGCTTTCCTTTCGCGTTCCACTCAAGGGCTTGTCCAGTGATGTCACTTGATGGTTTCCTCAAAGTATGGCCAATCCAGCTCCATTTCTTCCTGCATATTTGTTTCACAATCAGTTCCTGGTTGGTTCGTTCCCAGAGATCCCTGTTGCTGATCTTTTCTGGCCATCTGATCTTGAGTATTGAGCGAAGACAACTGTTAATGAAGGTCTGTAGTTTATTTGAGATACTCTTTATGACGCGCAGTGCAAGTCTCTGATCCGTATAGTGAGTGGCACTGACTTCACATTGGAGTTGAAAATTCGGATCTTATTCTCATTTTCATGCTGAGTGTTGTTGACCTCCACACAGACTTGAGAGTAGTGAAAGCTTGTCTTGCTTTTCCGATCCTTGCTTTGATATCCTCGTCAGTTCCGTCAGCCTGTAGTTGAAACGATGCTTCCCAGGTAGGTAAAGGAGGTAGTTTCTTTCGGGTTTCTCCCATTTATGCTGATTGTTGTCTGTTGTAGTTGTTGCTGTTGGTGTTGTTGCCCAGGACACTTCATCCCCTCTGTTTTCGCTGTGTTCATCTGAAGTCCTATCTTTGCTGCTTCTTCTGCCAACTTGTTACTTTTCACTTGCATATCTTCCAGTTTGTGGGAAATCAGACATATATCATCGGCGAAGTCCAGATCCTCCAAGTTCTTTGTGTGTGTCCCTTTTATGCCTGTTTCCTCATTGCCAGCTGTTTGTCACATTATCCAATCTACTGCAATCAGGAAAATCATTGGCGATAGTAGGCAGCCAGCTTGTCTTACTCCTGTCCTCACTTCGAAGGATTGCGTAAGTTTCCCGTTGTGGATTACTTGGCGGCATGCAGCATTGTCGTACAGCTGTTGGATGAGATGTATAATTGTCGGTGGCACCCCGTAGTAGCGAAGTAGTTTCCAAATCACCTGTTGACCGACGCTGTCAAAGGCCTTTTCAAAGTCGATGAAGTTGGGATAGAGAGGTGACTGACATTCCAGGCTTTGTTCAATGATGATCCGTAATGTGGCGATCTGATCAATGCATGACTTGTTTCTCCTGAATCCAGCCTGTTCCGGTCGAAGTTTTTGAGCATCACATTAAAATCAATCAATTATCCACTAAGCAACACTAGAGAATAAATCTACTACTTATTACTTACTGGAAATCAGAAAGAGTTGCTGGAGTCTTGACGAATTGTCCTGATCCATGGTGTGGCGTATTGTGAACTGATTCTAACTGATGGTGCATCTTGACGTTGATTCTTCTTTCCTCGCTTTTCTGCTGAATTCATCAAGTTTGCATGGCGGATCTGCTGTGTAACTTGAAAGTGTATTAGGAAATGAAAGTGACAAAACCTCTGATTCTTCGACTGATTCGATGAATAAATCTACTGTTTGCAAAGCCATTCACATACTTCGAAGTATGAAAATCTCTGAAACAATCTTCAGGCGCTACACGTTCGCTATAAATTTGACTTCCTGTTTTATGTCTGATTCTTCAAATGAAGCAAATATCACATCATTTTTATTTTCGATCAAGGCGCATTCAATGGTCATCCTAAGAGTAAATGTGAGATCACTGAATTCGTCTTTGCGTCTGATTTATATTAGGATTTTTATTTTACAATGGAATGACGTCAGGCGACATGAGGCACATATCACAAGCAACCTGCCTAGTCATCTTGCCGTAACAGAAGAAAAAACTAAACGATTGTATGAAAGAAAATTGACTTGACATAAATTAGAATAGTTCAAGTTGATTGATAAAAAACAGAAAAACTCGAGGTCTTTATATATGATTATGAACAATAAATTTGTTCGAAACGTCATCCAGTAAATAATACTGTTTCCCTGGTGATATATCTTATAAACAAACTAATATGGAATTACTTACTATCACAGTGCCCAAGTTTTACACATATACTAATATAGCTAAGGACAGAATTGTTGACCCCGAGGAAATAAGTAATTAGAAAAAAAACCCCGAAATTGAACTGCATTCGTGAACACACAACCACACAATAGGATGGGAGAGGGTTACAAATTTGGAAGTAATATAAATAGGTTGAGGGAGAGGTGGGTTACTGAATCCTTGTTCATCAAGTCAACATGTGCAAAAGGAATGATTCATCAGTCATACCAAAAATATGGCGAATACTACTACCAATCAAGTCAAGCTATAGGAAATAATGGAATTGTATAAACGAATTGAGAAAGTTGGAACACATTTATCTTCTTTAAAAAATGCTTTGATAGATGAATATCGAACTTGGATTATTGTCTGTCTCTAGTTGTTGCGAAGTATTTCAGGCTCACCTTGAAGGTTTTTTGAACCAGTTGAATGTTTGAGGTCGAACCCGCTTTATTTCTCGACTTTGCATCCAGCAGGCATGCAGCGTCTCCACTTCATTAGGGAGCGTTCAGAAGAGGTCCATCTGCTTCTTAGTGTGTCAGTCAGGTGAAACTGATGATGTTGCTTGGTGTATATCATTGTGCTTGTACACACTGACTCTTATCACCAAATCATTGAAAGTGCAGGATTCTGTGGATATTCTGCGTTCTAATGCATTTCAGCGATCGACAGCCTCTTACCAAATGTATGTTCTCTACCTATGTTATCTGCCCCAAGTTTGTATTCACATTTCTCATGAGTGTTTTGATGTCACCATTTGAGTAGCAAATGTGTGTAAGTCAATTGAACAGCGAAACGTGTGCTTCTGAGTGTTAGGTGTTCAGTTACCACTCCCATGCTTCGCATTCGCAATGAATTTAAGGACCAAATTGAAAAAGTTTATTTCTTGTGTTCGCGTAAATGTCGTGGGCGAATTGTTTCATACTGTCGTATTTCAGAAACTTGTGTAAATGCTTTATATCGGTCACTGATTTATGCAAGTGTATTGGAAATTGTCGTAAATCCCGGGATATTCATGATTTTTGACTAAGAGATCAGCCGAGAAACATTCGAATAGCAATCTCACATGAGTAGATTTGCACTGCTTGTTGTAGTGAAATACTCTTCTCTCAGTGCGAGTGACAGCAACATTTCAACTGTTTTCATCGACGTTTTTATCTTGAGTATTCTGCTTCAACAAGAACATGCCTTTTCAATCGTCTTTGCTTTTAAAACGTTATTCACTGAAATTCTGACGGCCGCTCATCTCTCAGCAGACAAATGATATCCTGATATCTGTGTCAGTTTCTACTAGGAACAAATAAAATGTTGACGTCAAGCTGTATTGCGCCACATCTTGTTTCTCGCTATTTCCCATGGTCAGAATTGGAATTCACATCGCAAACATCTCTTCAATACTGAAATTACATCTGTTTATTCAAGGCATTCTTCATGAAACCTAAGCATATATCTTCCGACTTGTTCCTTCGTTGCTTATAGATCAAACGCTGTGCTAACAAAAGGGATGTGAGGAATTAAGTGAAATGTATCATCTCAAGGAGGCGACAAGAAGTCAGATGAGACTGATTCAATGTGGATGGAATATATCATGCTGCAATAATTGAGGCAATCGTAGTAGTCCGTGCGTACACTGCCATTGATGTGATGTCAATGAAAGGAAAGCTGCTGAATTTTTGAGATAAGGATCCCTTTTAGCATTCGGAAAAATAGAGTATTCCCATGATTTATTCAAATGAAACGCCCACCTGAATGTTCTTAATGAAGATGGTTCCGGACTTGATACAGATATACAGCGAGATTATTGAGCGTCTAAATTAACATAATTCGATATCAATCTAACCATTTTCTGAAGCTTCATATTACCCTCAAACGACAATATGATGTGATGACCGATGGGCTGTCAAAAATTCTACATCCTGTTAACAGGAAATTCGTGAACCTTGTGTTCCATGATATCACCGTTTTTGAAGTGTCCAGTGGTATGAGATTGAAAACAATTGCGTAATATCATTTGTTGTATTCCTTGTTTTCGCGAGTTAATTGTCAGCTAGTATGGATTATTCCCACTGGTGACATTCACCATAATATAGGCGAAATCTGAACAACGATTACTAAGATGACGAAAAAGAAAATATACCTTGTGTCATTCAAATATATTCTATTGAACAGACGCTTTGTTCTGACAGGAGAACAAGAAATGATATTGTGTACGATACTAATAATACTATTTATTATATTACTCATATTCATCGCTTCAGTCATTTAGAACTGATATGACCACGATTAAGTAATCCAACCACAAGCCATCGTATACAAGTAACAAAAATCATTGAACTAATCGAGATTCACTGACTGGCTCATTCTAAGAGAATATCATGGAGAACATAACCGAGAAACAGTGGGTAGAGACCATCAGTTTGAGGAAGCTCACTTAACTGTCATGCGTCAACGAATGTGGTTGTTTCGTTTCTGCCTCTTGCACTGAGTAGTACATGTTTCAAAGCAATGCATGCTAACAATGCACTCATTCGTTCAGACACTGAAACCACCTGTGCGATCATAATTTCATCATGACACAGTTGATCTCCCGATGATAGCCTCATAAAACTACAGGAATTCAAACAGTCTTCAGGAAATCTGCTTCACCTAAATGTTTGTGAATGCAGGCACCGATACAAGTGCAGCAGTATAATTCAAATTCACGAAATAGTGTTAATCGAAATGCAATCAAATTTCTGATGAAAAACATGAGGACTCCAACTGAACAACAAACACGCAAAACGACATAACTAACACACCAATGAACGTACACATACGTGAAGCGATAACAGAGAACTGATGAAATTTTTTATCACAAATATATTAATTCATTTCAAATGATACTCATGTCAGAAACTAAGCAGGATTACATGCTCAAAGTTTCTGAGTTGGAGTTACAAATAATCATGGGGTTTCAGGAGGTCAATAATAAACTGGATTGTTCGTGACATGTTGGGGCGTGCATCATCGAATCATACACCCGTGGTATTCACGAGGACAGGTGGAATGAAAGGTATGAATCGATTCCCTGGTTGATCTGTACACCTGCCATCGCAGGCATAACCGCAACACTCGTAGTCTCTTGTGCATTCTTGTCCAAGTTCCATACATTTGAAACAGGTTCCCGGTCCTACTGGTTTCCACGCACACCGTAAATCACCGCAACATCTATTATCTATGTCACAGTCCTCATTCAGTTTCCGACAAGTTGGTGATTGACCTTCGGCTGAAATCAAGTGGAAGTAGAATTGAAATACATCAATGAGCATCATTTACGTGATAGTTGCATGTTTGCATTCGTTTATGTGTGTGTGTATGTATGTATGTATGGATGGATGAATGCATGAATGAGCGCATGACTGGATGTCGTTGAGAATCTGTAGATATGAGTGGATGTGGGTGTGTGGATCTGCGTCTGTATTGGCTACAGAAATACGATCGTTGATGATCTGATGCAGATACTGATTGTGCCTGCGATTCTGATAGTTATGTGAGAGTAGAGGATTCAACATCGCTGGTGCGGATGCAGATAATGTTGGTCGAGTGGTACGGCGACGGTGAGGAGGAGGGGGAGGCCATGGTAGATGATGACGGAAATGATGATTACGGTGACGATATTCTGCTGATGATTATGCAATGGATGCAGTGGAATTCGAATGAGATGATGTGTGATCGACTGACAGACCAGCTGACTCATTGACTTACCCGTCGTCATGCACATGGCATACAATACAGCAAGGAGAACCGACAGAATACAGTGCATCATCTCGTCTGTCTGTTTGTTGGTGGCTTCGATGTGATTTAAGTACGATATGTTAGCAGGAAGTGCTTATATATAGCCAGAGAAGACAATAAAAATAGATAAAATCAGGAGTGATGCATTATTCAGGTCATCTGCGTGATTCAACATGCTCTAGCGTGGATTGAGTGAATTTGTCAATCACGGATTTTTGAGTTGCATGTTTCATGCAATGTGATGGATGATTTGATGAATGAAGCCTTTCAGGCTCAACCACCCACTTCATCACGCATCAAATTATTATTCTCACTCTTTTTCACGTGCTCTGAAATCAGAACACCCACACTCACACACAGCGAATATTGGAGTCAACGCCATTATAGATAAGATTTTATTTTGATTATTCACTAAACTTTACACAGTAATATTAACTGATTACGCTTTGAGCACAAATTGCTGCTCATATTCATATCAAGTCACTCACACATATTTGTCTTTCATTTATACACTTGTGTGGAATTGGCGAGATATTTGGAATCGACGCAGTGACTGAGAATGAAATGTCACATACTTTTGTGCAAGACACAGATACATTTATTGTTTAGAACACTTGTCATATCATACATAGCATCCCCAATATGGAAGCAGTTATATTTGTATTTAGGGTGACCTCCATCCAGCGTATATCAGGGAGGGACAAGCTCTGTTTTTTGAACCATTCTGCAATCACAATTCAACAGGGTAATATGATTTGTGGAATGTGTTGTAATTCCTGTGGCAAAAATTATGAATGAGTAATTTCAGAAAGAACCGATCAATAGTACCGTTTGCAATAATAAACAATCACATGTTGGTGTGTGACGGAGTTATACTCCTCAATATTGGTGTGAGTAGATGGAGAGCGAGCAGGATATGGTGTGAGAGACGGAGTTGGTTCACTGAAACTTTCCTCGTACAACTGAACAAATGTGGTTGGAATGATTTGTCATTGATGTTGTAGATCTGCTAATTAATGCTAGGATTGAAGTCGAACGGTGAGAGGGGAATAATGGAGATATACAAAGGAAGTCACTGAGTACCCTGTGTGACATGATTATGAGCAATCGATTGAGCTTGAAACGTCACCTTTAGATAGTAACGTAGGGCAAACGGCAATTACTCATTTTAAGCGCAATGTCGCTTGAAATTAAGTCACGCGTAGATAAAGGCTATCTCGGTCCAGAACAAACAAGAAGCCGGTCACTGTTTCTACGGTACTATTAATAAACAAATCAATAATTATATATACAACAAACCTTAACAGTTTCAAGAATACAAAGCACAACGCTTAACAGAAAGCAAAGTAACGCTATCAGAGAGGAATAAATTTAAAGTCACAATCGCGAACTAGCTGGAATCAGACACGACTGTCCAGGTAAGCAGTCAGTAGAAGAATGAACCCAAGTAAGGCAGGGCATAGAACAGAGAGGGGTTAAGAGATAGACAGAGCATAGGCACAAAGATATAATTTAATTGGCTACTTATCCAGGTGGGCTGATACAGATGGAGATCAATAAGTAAGAAAAACTCAACAGAATAGTACAAAGTAAGACATGGGTCAGCAAAAATAACAGTTCACAAAATACTCTGATTGGGTCATGAGATCAACAGTCTGACTAAACAGATCGAGGAAAAAACACACACAGTTCATTAAACAAGAGAGATAGACACGTTAGGCATGGTTAATTGGGTTGCAACAACGCTAAGCTGATCCGGGACAGGTTGACTTGATTCAAGGATAGGAATTGAATGGATCATACGCCGGCCCCCAAAATCTGACTAGGATTTTATGAATCATGTTACCCAGAACAACCTTCGTGCCCGGGTCTCTTACAAATGACTTCCCTCTAGTAGGCACAACGTACGTATATCGCGCTTCACCTCGATGTTTCTCGTTTTTATTGTAACGGTTCTGACAAGCCCGTCCGCGGATCCCGCAGTAACTCCCAGCGGCCAACGGTCTCTAATCAAAGATTCTGGCGCTCACTTACGTCAGTGACAAACCTACTGGCGGAATCAACACCCTCAAAGCATGCCAAGCAGTCGTCAACATAAAAGTTGTGCCGTACTATATCTCTTGCTGTTTCCGAAGTCCTCTCCTGCCTTTCTCGACGCGAAGTTCGCACAGAAGTGTGATGAAGTTGCCCTGAACGGATGCGTTGTCATCTGAAACTCCTGCGGCTCTTCGTCTAAACCACAGTTTTTCCACCACAGAAATCGTAATGCTCCTCGATCGTCCACTGGCTTCTTCACTTGCATAAACATATCAGCTATGTCCACGACTACAGCAACAGGCTTCTACAGAAAGCGCAACAGAACACCAACAAGCTCGGCAAGCGTATCAGGTACTTGATATAGCTTATCGTTCAAAGAATAACTTCTGAAGGTTGCGGCACAATCTAAAACTATTCTCAGTTTATCTGACTTTTACGGATTTATAACGGAATGATGTGCAAGATATCACCTCGGGCGACAGTTGGCTGCTAGCTGCTCTGGGGGTACCGGAAGGGCATAACCATTTTTTAACATCGTATTTATCCCATCCACTTATCGTGCTCAAAGGTTCTTGTCACGCGATAACCTCCGTTTCAGAATGAGTAACTGATTTATGGCGACTACATAATTATTGTCCGTTACCTTTACTGGATCTTTTCATGGCAAGGAAATGATGTAATGCCCCTTTTCTCAGACGGTGCTTTGAGTAACCAACTCGATTGCTTTACGATCTTCGATAGAAAATGAGCGTTCGTTTCCTTCAGTATCTCGAAACCCAGCTTCATATAGTCTTCTGATGTCGTGTCTGATTCTCTCTTCGCTGATTCGAGCGTAGTTGACAGTGCCTCTTTTCGTATTTCCATGAAGTGGCCCTAGTAAGACCTAACCGAAGCAATGTCTTGATTGTGTAAGGTTTTCTGTGACTACCCGAACGCTGATTGAGGAAACAATGCGCCTCGGGAACATCGCAGCCTATGAGCATTGTGATCCTTTTATCAGCAAGTTCGCGGAATGTCAATTTCTGGAGATGTGGCCAGCGACCGGCCTTTTGTGATATCGATAGTGAGGGTGCATTGACGGGAAGGGATTGGAATACGAACACTCTGTCAAGTAGTATCGTTTCGTTTTCATCCATTGATGCGACTTCCAGTTTGCACATGTTGGTCTGAACCTGACTCGCACCATTGATTGTTGTCAAGGTCATAGACAATGGTGTGCTCTCTAGGTCTAGGCTACTTAATATATCCTTCGTAACTAAGGTAACGTCGGAGCCGTTATACAGAAACGCATACGCATCTATTTCCTTACCATGGACCCACACCTTGACGGTGATCACACCTAGCATAACTGCCGTTCCATAATACATAGTAGCAGCACATGTCGCCTGTTCTGCCGCTTGATTTACGATCGGTTCAACATGTAACAGTGGGTAATGTTTACCACTGCAGTGGGCTTTGGAACAATTTATACCCGATACGCAATGACCGATACGATGTCCGACCTCTAAGCACAAAAACATGCTTTATGGTGGTGGACTCATTGCCATCTGTCTCGCACATCTAATCCAACGAACTTCTGACATGAAGCAGTAGCATTGTCAGACCTACACAGGATACACAGTCGCTTGGGTTCAGGGGTCCTTTAACCCTGTATTTCGAATGATGTGCCCCCATGACTATCCTGTCTATTTAGTGAAACTTGGGCGTTCAGGCAGTTAAAGCCCTCTAAAACGAGGTGTCCGTATTGTCTCCGTGCCACTCTTGCCTTTGTAGAAACAAACTGGCAAAGATCCTGGAAATATGGCTCTTGCCCTTCTTGATTCCTTGCGGCTGCTAGTCTGGCCTAATTCGTTAGAACTGCTATCGGAAGTATGTGCACTACTCTTGAGAGTTGTCACGGAATTAAAGTCTTAAAAACAGGTCATTTCAGTAAGGGCAATCACGCAATTCTGAAGCTGTAATGATACACGGGATAAAGCTTCCCCATCTTCTGCCATAGGTCGTAGGCTTCTAATCATGTCTTCAATACTGTCTCGTGCGATGACGTGGATCTCTACAAACAGATCCTGTAAGATATTCTAAGCTCGCTCATTCGCATTCTCAGGACGCAAGATCACACATTCATGTATGGCTGCTCTAGCTCTGCCCTCACAATAATGCGACAGATATGACATTCTTTGACCAGGGTCCTTTACTCTATTCTGGACATAATATTCGAATTCCTTGGTAAATCTCAAGTAGTCAGTATAGTTGCCACCAATAAAGGACATTTCGACCTTAGGCATGTCAAGTTTCTCTACAACTGTGCTCTTCACGATCGTAACATGAGCGTCTCCGCAAACCATTGCGGCACAATCTTTCACATATCGTTCTAGCTGCTCCCGGTTATCAATGACACTGCCTCTTTCATATTCCTCAATGTGCTGTTCGTCGTCCACGGCTAACATCACATGCAGCTCGGTCATTTCGACATCATGTGTAGCCATTAGCGACTTTTTCTCTAACTCTAACTCCTGTAAATGCTGTTCCTCATTTAGCTGTGCCCTTAGTAGCGACGACTTAGCACTAGTTACTAGCGATAATGATGATTTCGAACAATTGACATGAGAGTCGGGGCACGAAAGATTATCAGCATGATCATTTATACAAACGAGGACTTGCCGACTCTCCGAATGCTGCTCCGAAACTCACTTCCCTGATCTGATTTGCATTGTTCCAAAGAAAAAATGTTTTTTCAATAACCCTGCGTACTGCCATTTCATCACAGTTTCTTCTGGATGAACGGTCAGTACTGACCAGAGATGTGGCGATGAATAAGCCAGAATCTTCGATTAGAGAAACAACGAGGTGAAGCGCGATATATGTAAGTTGTGCCTACTAGAGGGAAGTCATTTGTAAGAGACCCGGGCACGAAGGTTGTTCTGGGTAACATGATTCATAAAATCCTAGTCAGATTTTGGGGGCCGGCGTATGATCCATTCAATTCCTATCCTTGAATCAAGTCAACCTGTCCCGGATCAGCTTAGCGTTGTTGCAACCCAATTAACCATGCCTAACGTGTCTATCTCTCTTGTTTAATGAACTGTGTGTGTTTTTTCCTCGATCTGTTTAGTCAGACTGTTGATCTCATGACCCAATCAGAGTATTTTGTGAACTGTTATTTTTGCTGACCCATGTCTTACTTTGTACTATTCTGTTGAGTTTTTCTTACTTATTGATCTCCATCTGTATCAGCCCACCTGGATAAGTAGCCAATTAAATTATATCTTTGTGCCTATGCTCTGTCTATCTCTTAACCCCTCTCTGTTCTATGCCCTGCCTTACTTGGGTTCATTCTTCTACTGACTGCTTACCTGGACAGTCGTGTCTGATTCCAGCTAGTTCGCGATTGTGACTTTAAATTTATTCCTCTCTGATAGCGTTACTTTGCTTTCTGTTAAGCGTTGTGCTTTGTATTCTTGAAACTGTTAAGGTTTGTTGTATATATAATTATTGATTTGTTTATTAATAGTACCGTAGAAACAGTGACTGGCCTCTTGTTTGTTCTGGACCGAGATAGCCTTTATCTACGCGTGACTTAATTTCAAGCGATATTGCGCTTAAAATGAGTAATTGCCGTTTGCCCTACATTACTATCTAAAGATGACGTTTCAAGCTCAATCGATTGCTCATAATCATGTCACACAGGGTATTCAATGACTTCCTTTGTATATCTCCATTATTCCCCTCTCACCGTTCGACTTCAATCCTAGCATTAATTAGCAGATCTACAACATCAATGACAAATCATTCCAACCACATTTGTTCAGTTGTACGAGGAAAGTTTCAGTGAACCAACTCCGTCTCTCACACCATATCCTGCTCGCTCTCCATCTACTCACACCAATATTGAGGAGTATAACTCCGTCACACACCAACATGTGATTGTTTATTATTGCAAACGGTACTATTGATCGGTTCTTTCTGAAATTACTCATTCATAATTTTTGCCACAGGAATTACAACACATTCCACAAATCATATTACCCTGTTGAATTGTGATTGCAGAATGGTTCAAAAAACAGAGCTTGTCCCTCCCTGATATACGCTGGATGGAGGTCACCCTAAATACAAATATAACTGCTTCCATATTGGGGATGCTATGTATGATATGACAAGTGTTCTAAACAATAAATGTATCTGTGTCTTGCACAAAAGTATGTGACATTTCATTCTCAGTCACTGCGTCGATTCCAAATATCTCGCCAATTCCACACAAGTGTATAAATGAAAGACAAATATGTGTGAGTGACTTGATATGAATATGAGCAGCAATTTGTGCTCAAAGCGTAATCAGTTAATATTACTGTGTAAAGTTTAGTGAATAATCAAAATAAAATCTTATCTATAATGGCGTTGACTCCAATATTCGCTGTGTGTGAGTGTGGGTGTTCTGATTTCAGAGCACGTGAAAAAGAGTGAGAATAATAATTTGATGCGTGATGAAGTGGGTGGTTGAGCCTGAAAGGCTTCATTCATCAAATCATCCATCACATTGCATGAAACATGCAACTCAAAAATCCGTGATTGACAAATTCACTCAATCCACGCTAGAGCATGTTGAATCACGCAGATGACCTGAATAATGCATCACTCCTGATTTTATCTATTTTTATTGTCTTCTCTGGCTATATATAAGCACTTCCTGCTAACATATCGTACTTAAATCACATCGAAGCCACCAACAAACAGACAGACGAGATGATGCACTGTATTCTCTCAACTCTCCTTGCTGTATTGTATGCCATGTGCATGACGACGGGTAAGTCAATGAGTCAGCTGGTCTGTCAGTCGATCACACATCATCTCATTCGAATTCCACCGCATCCATTGCATAATCATCAGCAGAATATCGTCACCGTAATCGTCATTTCCGTCATCATCTACCATGGCCTCCCCCTCCTCCTCACCGTCGCTATACCACTCGACCAACATTATCTGCATCTGCACCAGCGATGTTGAATCCTCTACTCTCACATAACTATCAGAATCGCAGGCACAATCAGTATCTGCATCAGATCATCAACGATCGTATTTCTGTAGCCAATACAGACGCAGATCCACACACCCACATCCACTCATATCTACAGATTCTCAACGACATCCAGTCATGCGCTCATTCATGCATTCATCCATCCATACATACATACATACACACACACATAAACGAATGCAAACATGCAACTATCACGTAAATGATGCTCATTGATGTATTTCAATTCTACTTCCACTTGATTTCAGCCGAAGGTCAATCACCAACTTGTCGGAAACTGAATGAGGACTGTGACATAGATAATAGATGTTGCGGTGATTTACGGTGTGCGTGGAAACCAGTAGGACCGGGAACCTGTTTCAAATGTATGGAACTTGGACAAGAATGCACAAGAGACTACGAGTGTTGCGGTTATGCCTGCGATGGCAGGTGTACAGATCAACCAGGGAATCGATTCATACCTTTCATTCCACCTGTCCTCGTGAATACCACGGGTGTATGATTCGATGATGCACGCCCCAACATGTCACGAACAATCCAGTTTATTATTGACCTCCTGAAACCCCATGATTATTTGTAACTCCAACTCAGAAACTTTGAGCATGTAATCCTGCTTAGTTTCTGACATGAGTATCATTTGAAATGAATTAATATATTTGTGATAAAAAATTTCATCAGTTCTCTGTTATCGCTTCACGTATGTGTACGTTCATTGGTGTGTTAGTTATGTCGTTTTGCGTGTTTGTTGTTCAGTTGGAGTCCTCATGTTTTTCATCAGAAATTTGATTGCATTTCGATTAACACTATTTCGTGAATTTGAATTATACTGCTGCACTTGTATCGGTGCCTGCATTCACAAACATTTAGGTGAAGCAGATTTCCTGAAGACTGTTTGAATTCCTGTAGTTTTATGAGGCTATCATCGGGAGATCAACTGTGTCATGATGAAATTATGATCGCACAGGTGGTTTCAGTGTCTGAACGAATGAGTGCATTGTTAGCATGCATTGCTTTGAAACATGTACTACTCAGTGCAAGAGGCAGAAACGAAACAACCACATTCGTTGACGCATGACAGTTAAGTGAGCTTCCTCAAACTGATGGTCTCTACCCACTGTTTCTCGGTTATGTTCTCCATGATATTCTCTTAGAATGAGCCAGTCAGTGAATCTCGATTAGTTCAATGATTTTTGTTACTTGTATACGATGGCTTGTGGTTGGATTACTTAATCGTGGTCATATCAGTTCTAAATGACTGAAGCGATGAATATGAGTAATATAATAAATAGTATTATTAGTATCGTACACAATATCATTTCTTGTTCTCCTGTCAGAACAAAGCGTCTGTTCAATAGAATATATTTGAATGACACAAGGTATATTTTCTTTTTCGTCATCTTAGTAATCGTTGTTCAGATTTCGCCTATATTATGGTGAATGTCACCAGTGGGAATAATCCATACTAGCTGACAATTAACTCGCGAAAACAAGGAATACAACAAATGATATTACGCAATTGTTTTCAATCTCATACCACTGGACACTTCAAAAACGGTGATATCATGGAACACAAGGTTCACGAATTTCCTGTTAACAGGATTTAGGAATGACACAAGGTTTATTTTCAATATCCTGCTCTTTGTTATCGTCGCACTGCTTTATCTCGCTAAGCCAGAAATAATGCTGGTGAAGTGGAAAGGTTGATTATGAGTCTGGCCACCTCATCCTGTATAATAATCACTGCTACAGAAACTTCAAACCACTAGCTTGAAGCCCTTTGTTCCACTGGAGAACTTGAATGTAAGAAAAAAAAAGTAATCGTCATTCAGTGTTTGCCTTATTCAGACAATGTATGTGTTTCGGAGGACTGTTTGCCAACACATAATTTTGTCGATTGAAAGAAATTTGATGCTACAGAAAATGCTTAGATTGATATGAGATTGTGCTGATTTCGACAGTCAATAATATTGCTGTATATCTGTATCAAGTGCTGAACCATCTTCGTCATGAGCAGTGAGGAGGGCGTTTCTTTTGAATAAATCATGGGAGTGCTCTATTTTTCCGAATGCTGAAATTGGTCCTAAATTCAGTGTCTTCTACAAGCAGTCTTCAATGCATTGGCATCACCTCAGTGACAGTGTTCGCACGGACTATTAACAGTGCGTCAATTAATGCAGCATGATATATTTCTTCCACATTGTATCAGTCGCATCTGACTCCATGTCGCCTCCTTGAGATGACACACATTTAACTTTATTGCTCACATCTATTTGTGAACAAAGCGTTTGATCTGTAAGCAACGAACGAAGAAATAGGGGGACATATGCTAAGGTTTCACGAAAAATGCTTTGAATAAACAGATAAAATTTCAGTATTGAGGGGATTTTTGCGACGTGAATTCTCTTCGTTCATGATGGCTTATATAACATTGACAGACGTGACTCGTTTTTATCTGATTATATTCACTTTGTCTATTTGTGTAAGTGTGCATTTCTTGACCTGATGAACTTGAATGAACAAACAGGAAAACTAAGCAGGAATTTAAACAAAGCAAATGCTTATTCAGTTTCCTTCTTCTTTCAGAAAGTGCCTCTTCGAATCTCGTCTGTGTCACATTACTCCCATTGTTTCCTCCTTTTTTCATGAAGATCACTTTTTTTGGAAGAGTCAACATTCTGACATTTTTATCAAAGTCGCCTACTGACATGATTATCGGAAATATGTTCTAATCGAAAGATCAACAAGTCGTGAATGAATACTGCATCACTTTGTAACAAATAAAACTAAGTCAGTTAATTTGATGAAATTCGACCAGGTGTACCTCCGCTATTATATGTCTACTCAAACAACACAAGAAGCGTGATCTCTCAATTGCATAGAAGCTAAATTAAATGATTCGAATAGAGTCAGGTGAAACACTCGCAAACTGTTCAGTGATTTGTCAAAAATGTTGCCACTCACAGAAACATTATTTCATCGTGAGACATAGGTTGCTCTCAACACATCAGTCCTCGTCGTCACACCTTGCCACACACACAATTACTTTGTTCGCCTTCACTCATTCAGCCTACAATAGCAAACATCACATTTTCTGATTACCTCTGGTGCTCAGTCTCACCTATGTGTTCGACGTCGCAATCATTTCATGCTATTTTGTGAATCATATTGCTTTCTTTACATGAATCAGTGGAGTGTTTCAACCTGCACAGCTTTTCCCTGTGTGATATTCAGTGATCGTTTATCCCCTCTAATGGCAAGGTAACCTCTTGTTTATTAGGAATCCGACGTATGATATGGCAAGTGCTCTACTTATCAGGAGAACCGGTGTCATGAAGAAATAAATACGACATTTCATTCTCAGTCACTAGGTCAAGTGAAAATTTTGTTGTGCGTGTGTGAGCTATGAGGGAAAGCATTCAACAAGAGTGTGAAATACTCTCACCTACCATTATATGCCATATCACTATACCACATAACTGATATCAGCTGCAGCATAAGCAACGCTGAATTATCAACGCCCATAATACCATCAACACCACCATTAGAATCAGCACAAGGAGGATGTCACCATCACTGCAGATATCACAGACACCGTCAAACACACACATACACATAAACAATAACCTGTGATGAACGACATTCATTCATCCATCTCGTCAATAATGCTCATTTCTTGCTATATTTCCCCTTCAATGTAAGCGTTGATCAGTCGCCAGTGTGTGGTCAGCGGTATGGACAAAGTGAGCCAGAAAATCAATGGTGCTCGCCTCCACTTTGTTCTGGACAACGGTGTATGCAAGAATCGAATAGGAGGCTTGAAAGTACTGCGGAGAATACAAGTGTGTGGACATTTGACCGTGCCAGCTGCGTTTGATCAGACAGAGTGAGTGTAGTCAATTTCCGATCTGCATTCACATGATTTAGATTCATTACTGAATTTCACAACATTCAAGCCTCCAAGTCAAGTTCAGTCACTCATCACCTCATTCTGTTCTCCACATTTTTTATATCTGCAGCGTATCATTCAAACGGATCCGACAAATACACAACGGACACCAAATTTCATCAGTTCTCTGTTATCGCTACACGTGTGTGTACGTTCACTCGTCAGTTGTAAACTGGTGTTTTCGCGATTCGGGTGTCGAAATGGCTTCCCCAATCTTTTTAGTAGTAAAGGTGTTTCCTTTTTGATGACCGTTATTATCAATACTGAGAAGTAAGAAAGAGTTCGCTCATGTGTTTCACTTCTTTGATTAGCATATACACAGTAGGAGTATGGTATCATACTGATGAATGTAAGGCACTCGCATCAATGGATAGGTACACTGTGATCTCTGGTAAATCAGATAAACTGACGACTGCTGGAATTCTTATGGTATTCAGAGACACTGACCGCGAGATGAAATACACGCTTCCGAAATTATAATCTTAACCAAAGTCGGAGTGTGTGAATGGGTGAAGGCATTGTTAACATGTTTTATATGGAAATACGCATAACTCGGTGCAGCATGCGGGAGGTAATTGACCACATTCATTGACTTCTATCGTCTGAGTATGCTACCTGCCATTCAATGGTTCTCGATGATATTCTGAGTGATATTCAGATCCACATTCGATTGGCATTCGATTGCATTCTTATGAACTTCAAAAAGAAATACTTAGCTCACATCAAGCTGTCTTCAGCCATATCATCTTTTTCACTATGTGCGAATGTTCAGAAGGAATATGCCAATAACAAATAACACCCTGATCACTGTAATCACCATCTCTTTCACAAAATATTCGAACAAGTGGTGTCATAACTGCATTCAAGATGAATACATGAATTGTTGACAGTGTTCTGCAGTCCCCTAGAAGCAGTGAAAGTTGATATTTCAAGAAAAGAAGAAGACAAGGCGACGGATGTTACACATACGAGATTCGAAGAGGTTTCATCTGAAAGCTGAATGAAACTGAATGAGCATTTGCTTTGTTTATATTCCTGGTTATTTTTCATGTTTGTTCATTCGACTCCACCAGGTCAACATGTGCACACTTACACAAATGGAAAAACAAAACCGAGTTACCTCTGTTAATGTAATGTAATCAATCATGAGCAGCATTCAAATGATGAAATAATGCAGAGAGAACTAAATTCTGCTGAAATCCACGTATTGTTTATAGAAGTTATTAAGGAAACCTCATTTGGACACCATTTGTCTAGTTATGCTTCCTATAACATTGCTAAAAGTTTGCTTGAACACCGCCTTCAGAGAGTTCCAGTATTCTTCCACGCAGGTTTCCTCAGTATTTTCACGTGATGTCACCGACTTTGCTCAGATACCATCTTTAGTGAAAGCATCCTCTGTTGTTTCGTCCTTTAATTTCAGAATATTGAACTTGGATTATTGTCTGTCTCTAGTTGTTACGAAGTATTTCAGGCTCTACTTGAAGGTTCTTTGAACTCGTTGAATGTTTGAGCTCGAACCCGCTTCATTTTTTGACTTTGAATCCAGCCGGAATGCAGCGTCTTCACTTCATCAGGCAGCGTTCAGAAGAAGTACACCTGTTTCGTAGTGTGTCAGTCACGTGAAATTGATGTTCCTTGGTGTATATCATTGTGCTTGTACGCACTGACTCTTATCACCAAATCATTGGAAGCGCAGATTTCTGCGGATATTTTTGCGTTCTATTGCATTTCAGGGATCGACAGCTTCAAATGTGAGTTCTCTTCCTATGTTGTCTGCTCCAAGTTTGTATTCATATTTCTCATGAGTGTTTTGATGTCACCATTTGAGTAGCAAATGTGTGTAACTCAATTGAACAGCGAAACGTGTGCTTCTGAGTGTTAGGTGTTCAGTTACCACTCCCATGCTTCGCATTCGCAATGAATTTAAGGACCAAATTGAAAAAAGTTTATTTCTTGTGTTCGCGTAAATATCGTGGGCGAATTGTTTCATACTGTCGTATTTCAGAAACTTGTGTGAATGCTTTATATCGGTCACTGATTTATGCAAGTGTATTGGAAATTGTCGTAAATCCCGGGATATTCATGATTTTTGACTAAGAGATCAGCCGAGAAACATTCGAATAGCAATCTCACATGAGTAGATTTGCACTGCTTGTTGTAGTGAAATACTCTTCTCTCAGTGCGAGTGACAGCAACATTTCAACTGTTCTCATCGGCATCTAAACACTGAGTATTCTGCCTAAACTTGAACATGCCTTTTCACTCCTCTTTGCTTTCTCAACAATATCCTCTGAAATTCCCACGGTCACTCATCTCTCAGCAGTCAAATGATATCCTTTCTGCTAGGGGGAAGTAAATTTTTGAAATCACGTTGCATTGCACCGTATCTTCTTCTTCGATTTATTTCCCATGTTAAGAAAGAGAATTCACATCGCAAACATCCACTCAATACTGAAATTCCATCTGTCTATTCAAAGCATTCTTCATGAAACCTCAGGATACATCTTCCTATTTCTTCGTTCGTTGCTAATATATCAAACAGATTGTTAAGCAATAGATGTGAGGAATCAAGTGAAATGTGTGTGTCATCTCAATGATGTGACAAGAATTCAGATGAGACTGATTCAATGTGGAAGAAATATATCATGCTGCATTTATAAAGGCACTCTTATCAGTCCGTGTGTACACTGTCATTGAGGTGATGTCAATGCAGTGAAGACTGCTGAATTCCTGTAGTATTCTGAGACACTGAGTTGGAGATCAATTTCAGCATGTGGAGAAATAGGGAATTCACATGTTTTATTCAATTGAAACGCTTTTCTCAATGTTTATGATGAAGATGGTTCAGCACTTGATACAGATATACAGCAATATTATTGACTGTCGAAATTAGCACAATCCGAAATCAATATAACATTTTTCTGTAGCTTCATATTTATTTCAGTCGACAATATCACGTGATGGCCGATTGGCTGTCGAAACTTTTACATCCTTTGAACAAATAATTCGTTAATCATGTTTTCCATGATATCTCCGATTTTAAAGTGTTGAGTGATATCAGATTGAAAAATAATTGCACAATATCATTTGTTGTATTCCTTGTTTTCGCGAGTTAATTGTCAGCTAGTATGGATTATTCCTACTGGTGACATTTACCATAATATAGGCGAAATCTGAACGATGATTACTGGTATGATGAAAAAGAAAATATACTTTGTGTCATTCAAATATATTCATTTGAACAGACGCTTTGTTCTGACAGGAGACCAGAAAATGTTCGTTTGTGTAATATTATTATTACTATTTATTATATTACTCATATTCATCGCTTAACTTGTTAAGAACTGATGTGACCACGATTAAGTAATCCAACCACAAGTCATCGTATACAAGTAACAAAAATCATTGAACCAATCGAAATTCACTGACTGTCCTACTTTCAGAGAATACTATGGAGAATGTAATCGAGAAAATGTGATGATGATGAATGCATGCATTAATACAAGTGAAGCAGTATAATAAAATTCACTCAATAATGTTAACCGAAATGCAATCAAATTTCTGATGAGAAACATGAGCAGTCCAACTGAACAACAAACATGCAAAAACGCCATAACAAACACACCAAAGAACGTACACATACAAGAAGCGAAAACAGAGAACTGATGAAATTCTTTATCACAAATATATTGATTCATTTCAAATGATACTCATGTCAGAAACTAAGCAGGATTACATGATCAAAGTTTCTGAGTTGGAGTTACAAATAATCATGGGGTTTCAGGAGGTCAATAAAAGACTGGATTGTTCGTGACATGTTGGGGCGTGCATCATCGAATCATACACCCGTGGTATTCACGAGGACAGGTGGAATGAAAGGTATGAATCGATTTCTCGGTTGATCTGTACACCAGTGATGTGTTTCATGGCAGGAATAACCGCAACACTCGTAGTCTCTTGTGCATTCTTGTCCAAGTTTCATACATTTGAAACAGGTCCCTGGTCCCACTGGTTTCCACGCACACCGTAGAGGACTGCAGCATGGATAGTCTCTCGCACAAGTCTGATTCACACTCCGACATAGCGGCGATTGACCGACGGCTAAAATCAAGTTGAAGTGGAATTGAAATCAGTCAGAGAGCATCATTTACGAGATTGTGGCATGTTTGCAAGTATGTTTGTATATATATATATATATGTATGTATGGATGGATGGATGAATGAGCGAGTGCATGACTGGATATCGCTGAGAATCTATCGATATGAGTGGATATGTGTGTGTGTGGATCTGCGTCTCCAATGGTTAACGCAATGCGATCGTTGATGATCTGATGCAGATAGTTATGTGAGCGTAGAGGATTCACCATCGCTGGTGCGGATAAAGATAATTTTGGTCGAGTGGTATGGTGACGGTGGAGAGGATGAGGAGGGGGTTGGTGGAAATGATAGTGGAAATGACGATTTCGATGACGATATTCTCCTGAATTCACTGGAATTCCAATGGGATGATGTGTGATCGACTGACAGACCAACTGACTGATTGACTTACCCATCGTCATGCACACAGCATACAAAACAGCAAGGAGAGTTGAGAGAATACAGTGCATCATCTCTTCTGTCTGCTTGTTAGTGGCTTCGATGTGATTTGATTAAGATAAATTAGAAGGAGGTGCTTATATATACTTAGAGAAGACGATAAAATAGACAAAATCACGAAGGATGTATTCGTCATGTCATCTGCGTGATTCAACATGCTCTAGCGTGGATTGAGTGAATTTGTGAATCACAGATTTGTCAGTTGGATGTTACATGCAATATGATGAATGACTTGATGAATGAAGCCTTTCAGGCTCTACCACCCACTTCATCACACATCAAATTATTATTCTCACTCACATTCGCATGCTTTGAAATCAGAACACTCACACCCACACACAGATACATGTATTGTTGAGAACACTTTTCATGTCATACATAGGGTTCCTAATATGGAAGCAGTTATATTGGTATTGAGGGTGACCTCCATCCAACTTATTTCAGGGAGGGACAAGCTGTGTTTTTTTGAACCATTCTGCAATCACAATTCAAGAAGGAAATATGATTTGTGGAATGTGTTGTAATTCCTGTGATTTCAGTCTGATAGGCGGTACTGGTGAATTAGTGGTGTTCAGAACATATGTGAGAAGATGAGAATATGGTGAAAATTGTGAATGAGTAATTTCAGAAAGAACCGATCATTTGTACCGTTTGCATTAATAAACAACCACACTGTGGTGTGTGACGGAGTTATACTCCTCAATATTGGTGTCAATAGATGGAGAGCGAGCAAGATATGGTGTGAGAGACGGAGTCGGCTCATTGACACTTTCCTCGAACAACTGATCATATGCGAACAAAGTGATTCATAAGTGATGTTGAAGTTCTGCGAAGTATTACTAGGATTGAGGTCGAATGGTGAGAGAGATATACTTGAGAGATATATAAAGGAAATTATTTAGTACCCTTTGTGACATGGTTATGAGCAATCGATTGAGCTTGAAACGTCGTCTTTAGATTGTTATTTAGGACGATCGGAAATTACTTATTTTAGGCGCAATATTGCTTGAAATTAAGTCACGCGTAGATAAAGGCTATCTCGGTCCAGAACAAACAAGAAGCCGGTCACTGTTTCTACGGTACTATTAATAAAAAAATCAATAATTATATATACAACAAACCTTAACAGTTTCAAGAATACAAAGCACAACGCTTAACAGAAAGCAAAGTAACGCTATCAGAGAGGAATAAATTTAAAGTCACAATCGCGAACTAGCTGGAATCAGACACGACTGTTCAGGTAAGCAGTCAGTAGAAGAATGAACCCAAGTAAGGCAGGGCATAGAACAGAGAGGGGTTAAGAGATAGACAGAGCATAGGCACAAGGATATAATTTAATTGGCTACTTATCCAGGTAGGTTGATGCAGATGAAGATCAATAAATAAGATAAACTCGACAGAATAGTACAAAGTAATACATGGGTCAGCAAAAATAACAGTTCAAAAATATGCTCTGATTGGGTCGTTAGTTCAACGGTCTGACTAAACGGATCAATCAAAAAACACACACAAACACAGTTCATTAAACAAGGGAGATAGACAAGTTAGGCATGGTTAATTAGGTTGCAACAACGCTAAGCTGATCCGAGACAAGCTGCTTTGATTCAAGGATGGGAATTGAATCGATCTTACACCGGCCCTCAAAATACGACTAGGATTTTATGAATCACGTTACAGAGAACAACTCTCGTACTTGGCTCTCTTACAAATGACTTCCTTCTAGTAGGCATATCTTATATCTTATATCGCGCTTCACCTCGTTGTTTCTCGTCTTGATTGTTTAGGTTCTGACAAGTCCGTCCGCGGATTGCTCGCATTCCGCAATAACTCCTAGCGGCCAACAGCCTCTTATCGAAGATTCTGGTGTCTTCATAACCACATCCCCCATGGTAGATTTTTAGATTTTGTGATCCACTTCTGTCTAGTTTGAAGTAAGAGTAGATATTCTCGCTTCCATCTCCGCCAAAACGAAGCTGCTAGATCCATAGCCTGCCTCCATCCTGAATTGTATACCTGGAGTCTCCATACTAATGTTTCGACAGACCAGTAGGTGGTTTGTCGTGAGAGCTTCATTATCTCTACTATCCGATGACGATGGTACAAGCGGCCGATCATTCAACATGCGTTCTACTTCTGCCATGAACGTCAATATAGTTTCATCATTTAGATTCTGCTCATTGTGGTATGCGTGATAATTTGTGACTGAATGTTAGATCAAAGTAAAGTTCTTATATTTGGTCACTTTTATCAGAACAATGAACAGAAGATTACGAAAATCATTTGACAGTTATTTAGGACACATGGACGGCTATGAAACATCCATAGTTTAGGCAGACTGAGTTACTCTTTAACCACAAAGTGCCTATCAGTTGGCTCCTTCACGTTTCACCATTGCAAAACATGGTAAGATGAGAAAAGCTTTATAGATAATTTCCACTTGATAAGGGCTCAAACGGTCCTAAAATACTATCTCATGATAACGTTTCAAGCTCAATCGATTGCTCATAATCATGTCACAAAGGGTACTATCTGACTTCCTTTATATATCTCCAGTATTTCTCTCTCACCATTCGACCTCAATCCTAGTAATACTTCGCAGAACTTCAACATCACTTATGAATCACTTTGTTCGCATATGATCAGTTGTTCGAGGAAAGTGTCAGTGAACCAACTCTGTCTCTCACACCATATCTTGCTCGCTCTCTATTTATTCACATCAATATTGAGTAGTATAACTCCGTCACAAACCACAGTGTGGTTGTTTATTAATGCAAACGGTACAAATGATCGGTTCTTTCTGAAATTACTCATTCACAATTTTCGCCATATTCTCATCTTCTCACATATGTTCTGAACACCACTAATTCACCAGTACCGCCTATCAGACTGAAATCACAGGAATTACAACACATTCCACAAATCATATTTCCTTCTTGAATTGTGATTGCAGAATGGTTCAAAAAACACAGCTTGTCCCTCCCTGAAATAAGTTGGATGGAGGTCACCCTCAATACCAATATAACTGCTTCCATATTAGGAACCCTATGTATGACATGAAAAGTGTTCTCAACAACACATGTATCTGTGTGTGGGTGTGAGTGTTCTGATTTCAAAGCATGCGAATGTGAGTGAGAATAATAATTTGATGTGTGATGAAGTGGGTGGTAGAGCCTGAAAGGCTTCATTCATCAAGTCATTCATCATATTGCATGTAACATCCAACTGACAAATCTGTGATTCACAAATTCACTCAATCCACGCTAGAGCATGTTGAATCACGCAGATGACATGACGAATACATCCTTCGTGATTTTGTCTATTTTATCGTCTTCTCTAAGTATATATAAGCACCTCCTTCTAATTTATCTTAATCAAATCACATCGAAGCCACTAACAAGCAGACAGAAGAGATGATGCACTGTATTCTCTCAACTCTCCTTGCTGTTTTGTATGCTGTGTGCATGACGATGGGTAAGTCAATCAGTCAGTTGGTCTGTCAGTCGATCACACATCATCCCATTGGAATTCCAGTGAATTCAGGAGAATATCGTCATCGAAATCGTCATTTCCACTATCATTTCCACCAACCCCCTCCTCATCCTCTCCACCGTCACCATACCACTCGACCAAAATTATCTTTATCCGCACCAGCGATGGTGAATCCTCTACGCTCACATAACTATCTGCATCAGATCATCAACGATCGCATTGCGTTAACCATTGGAGACGCAGATCCACACACACACATATCCACTCATATCGATAGATTCTCAGCGATATCCAGTCATGCACTCGCTCATTCATCCATCCATCCATACATACATATATATATATATACAAACATACTTGCAAACATGCCACAATCTCGTAAATGATGCTCTCTGACTGATTTCAATTCCACTTCAACTTGATTTTAGCCGTCGGTCAATCGCCGCTATGTCGGAGTGTGAATCAGACTTGTGCGAGAGACTATCCATGCTGCAGTCCTCTACGGTGTGCGTGGAAACCAGTGGGACCAGGGACCTGTTTCAAATGTATGAAACTTGGAGAAAAATGCACAAGAGACTACGAGTGTTGCGGTTATTCCTGCCATGAAACACATCACTGGTGTACAGATCAACCGAGAAATCGATTCATACCTTTCATTCCACCTGTCCTCGTGAATACCACGGGTGTATGATTCGACGGTGCCCGCCCCAACATGTCACGAAAAATGTCATCTGGTATTGACCTCGTGAAACCCAATTATCATTTGCAATTTCACTTCAGAAACTTTTAGCATGCAGTCCTCTTCAGTTTCTGACATTAGCATCATTTGAACTGAATGAATATATTTGTGATAAAGAATTTCATCAGTTCTCTGTTTTCGCTTCTTGTATGTGTACGTTCTTTGGTGTGTTTGTTATGGCGTTTTTGCATGTTTGTTTTTCAGTTGGACTGCTCATGTTTCTCATCAGAAATTTGATTGCATTTCGGTTAACATTATTGAGTGAATTTCATGATTCTGCCTAATCCTGTTCATATCAGTTCCTAACGATTATGGCGATGAATATAATATTATCAAATAAATAGTAATAATAATATAATTTAAACGACCATTTTCTGTTCTCCTGTCAGAACAAAGCGTCACTCCAATATAAGTTATTTGATTGACACAAAATATATTTTCGTTTTCCTCATCCCAGTAATCAACATGGAGATTTCGCCTATAATATGGCGAATGTCACCAGTAGGAATAATCCATACTAGCTGACAATTAACGTGCGTAAACAAGGAATACAACAAATGATATTGTGCAATTATTTTTCAATCTGATATCACTGAACACTTCAAAATTGGAGATATCATGGAAATCATGATTAACAAATTCCTTGTTCAAAGGATATAGGATTTTCGACAGCCAATCGGCCACCACATGACACTGTCGATTTCAAGCAATATGGAACTGCCGAAATTTTTTTGATTGATATCTCATTGTGCTAATTTCGACGGTCAGTACTGTTGCTGTATATCTGAATCAAGCGCTGAACCCTCTTGATCATGAAGAGTCAGAAGGGCGTTTCATTTGAATTAAAACTTGTGAATACTGCATTTCTCCGCATGTTGATATCGGTCTCCAATTTATTGTCTTATAATACTATAGGAATTCAGCAGTCTATACTGCATTGGCATTACCTCAATGACAGTGTACGCACGGAGTAATACAAGAACCTTAATTAATGCAGGATGATATATTTTTTATCCTCATTGAATCAGTCTCATATGACTCCTCGTCACATCTTTGGGATGACACACAGTTTTCGCCTAATTCCTCACATCTCTTGGTGAACAAAACTTTTGATCTATAAGCAAGGAACGAATAAATAGGAAGATGTATGCTTAGGTTTCATGAAGAATGCCTTCAATATACAGATGTAATTTCAGTATTGAAGGAGTTGTTCGCGATGTGAATTCTCTTTCTTAACATGGGAAATAGCGAGAAACAAGATGTGGCGCAATACAGCTTGACGTCAACATTTTATTTGTTCCTAGTAGAAACTGATACAGATATCAGGATATCATTTGTCTGCTGAGAGATGAGTGACCGTGGGAATTTCAGAGAACATCTTTGAAAAGGCAAAGACGAGTGAAAAGGCATGTTCTAGTTGAAGCAGAATACTCAAGATAAAAACGTCGATGAAAACAGTTGAAATGTTGCTGTCACTCGCACTGAGAGAAGAGTATTTCAGTACAACAAGCAGTGCAAATCTACTCATGTGAGATTGCTATTCGAATGTTTCTCGGCTGATCTCTTAGTCAAAAATCATGAATATCCCGGGATTTACGACAATTTCCAATACACTTGCATCAATCAGTGACCGATATAAAGCATTCACACAAGTTTCTGAAATACGACAGTATGATACAAATCGCCCACGATATTTACGCGAACACAAGAAATAAACTTTTTTCAATTTGGTCCTTAAATTCATTGCGAATGCGAAGCATGGGAGTGGTAACTGAACACCTAACACTCAGAAGCACACGTTTCGCTGTTCAATTGACTTACACACATTCGCTACTCAAATGGTGACATCAAAACACTCATGAGAAATGTGAATACAAACTTGGGGCAAATAACATAGGAAGAGAACATACATTTGGTAAGAGGCTGTCGATCGCTGAAATGCATGAGAACGCAGAATATCCACAGAATCCTGCACTTTCAATGATTTGGTGATAAGAGTCAGTGTGTACAAGCACAATGATATACACCAAGCAACATCATCAGTTTCACCTTTATTTGTTCAATTTCATCGTGTAAGTCGTCTATCTTTCTGGTCAGCCTCTTGGCCTCAGGAAACAGATATTTAACTAAACCTACTTTCACCAAATGGGGATGGGGCGAATCAGCATCAGTTAATTAATTAGATTGTGCCAGTTCCATATAAATGCTGATTTCTAACCACCCATCAGCTTGTTTTCATTTTATTCCACAATCAAACATGGCAAACTCACCCGTTTCGTTTTCTGACTCAGAAGCCAATAGGATTCCATTGACTCCTGAATGATATATTCAGATTTCCATACAGTGAATGTGTCATCCACATATCTGCACAATGACCAAGAAGCCGGATTGCAGATTTTGAGAGCCCTGTGTTTCCAACTATCCATAAATATGTCTGCACTGTTGGAGATTTGATGATCCTATTGCCATCCTATTCGCGTTTTTATATAGTTCATTTTGAAAATCGAATACACTGGAGATTGGACATAACTGATTGCCTAATATTGTTTCATCGACCGAGAACTCATTCCTACTTCTGGGTTCACCATCAGTGTTCAGTTCATTTTCAACTGGCTCGAGAGCTGCATTATTGTGAATATGAGTGTACAAACTGGCTTTGTCAAAACTTATCATTCTTTCATCTTTTTCTCATTGAATTTCCTCTAGAACCTCTTTCATTAGATACGAATTTATTAGGCTAGAATTCGACATATCCATCGTGTCTGAATAATCACCTGAGACATTTAATTTCTGTAACCACTTGGTGAGATACATTTGGGTATCAAGCATTTTCTCATTATAGCTGATGTGATTTCACAGACAATAATAGTATCATCCACATATTTTAGACAGAATTTTTTTCGTTTCATAGACTGTTGCAAAATAGCGGTTCTCAATCCAGACAGTAACTTATCTTCGAAAGACTGTTCGTAGGAGATCCCCATTGCAACAGAATTCACTTGATGGAATACACAATGATGGATTTTAAATTTGATATATGTGATATATCCTGCTATTGAAATATTCAGCTGGTAAGTTTTGCCGAAAATCAGTCAATAAATACAGGATAAGCATAGGAACGCGTCACTACTGGACACAAAACGAAGCCGCATTCTTGCGGTTTCAGGAAATGTTTCAGTATCCACCCATCTGTGACTGTGGAGGTTTTGAAGCTGAATTCATTAATAAATTGCTGTCCTGTGCAAAGCGCGGTTACCTTATCCTATGTGTACAAGTCTACATATATAAACTGTCAGACGTTTGTAATGAAATGATATAATAATATGGAATAACCACTGATACCTAAATTATTCTAATCAATTTCAATTCATATGTAATTGTTTCCTCGTACATTATCAGACAATCTGCATTACACTGATATTGCTGGCCAATTAGTCATCTGTTGTCAATGAATAACCACGATTTCTCAAACACTCCTCCAAGACTTCGATGGATAACTAATTTTATTTTATGCAATTTAGAGACAAAAATATTTAGATGGAAGAAAATAAATTGTCAGTACTGGGAACAGCTGGAAAGTGTACGACAATCCAGTCAACACAAACGTATACTCCGCTTCTCCAATTATTATTATTATTGTATCCCTTTATTCCTACAGGAACATAGGGCTTCAGCCGTGCGTCTCCATTGCGTTCGGTTCTCTGATAGAGTCTTCACCTGGTTCCATGTCTGCCCACACGCCTTCATCTCCTCTTCACATGACCTCCTCCAAGTCACCCTTGCATTGACGACCAACTCGCCGCTTTCCTTTCGCGTTCCACTCAAGGGCTTGTCCAGTGATGTCACTTGATGGTTTCCTCAAAGTATGGCCAATCCAGCTCCATTTCTTCCTGCATATTTGTTTCACAATCAGTTCCTGGTTGGTTCGTTCCCAAAGATCCCTGTTGCTGATCTTTTCTGGCCATCTGATCTTGAGTATTGAGCGAAGACAACTGTTAATGAAGGTCTGTAGTTTGTTTGAGATACTCTTTATGACGCGCAGTGCAAGTCTCGGGTCCGTATAGTGAGTGGCACTGAATTCACATTGAAGTTTAAAATCCGGATCTTATTTTTGATGCTGAGTGTTGTTGACCTCCACACAGACTTGAGAGTAGTGAAAGCTTGTCTTGCTTTTCCGATCCTTGCTTTGATATCCTCGTCAGTTCCGTCAGCCTGTAGTTGAAACGATGCTTCCCAGGTAGGTAAAGGAGGTAGTTTCTTTCAGGTTCCTTCCATTTATGCTGATTGTTGTCTGTTGTAGTTGTTGCTGTTGGTGTTGTTGCCCAGGACACTTCATCACCTCTGTTTTCTCTATGTTCACCTGAAGTCCTATCTTTGCTGCTTCTTCTGCCAACTTGTTACTTTTCACTTGCATATCTTCCAGTTTGTGGGAAATCAGACACATATCATCGGCGAAGTCCAGATCCTCCAAGTTTTTTGTGTGTGTCCCTTTTATGCCTGTTTCCTCATTGCCAGCTGTTTGTCACATTATCCAATCTACTGCAATCAGGAAAATCATTGGCGATAGTAGGCAGCCTTGTCTTACTCCTGTCCTCACTTCGAAGGATTCTGTAAGTTTCCCGTTGTGGATTACTTGGCATACAGCATTGTCGTACAGCTGTTGGATGAGATGTATAATTGTCGGTGGCACCCCGTAGTAGCGAAGTAGTTTCCAAATCACCTCTCGATCGACGCTGTCAAAGGCCTTTTCAAAGTCGATGAAGTTGGGATAGAGAGGTGACTGACATTCCAGGCTTTGTTCAATGATGATCAGTAATGTGGCGATCTGATCAATGCATGACTTGTTTCTCCTGAATCCAGCCTGTTCCGGTCGAAGTTTTTGAGCATCACATTAAAATCAATCAATTATCCACTAAGCAACACTAGAGAATAAATCTACTACTTATTACTTACTGGAAATCAGAAAGAGTTGCTGGAGTCTTGACGAATTGTCCTGATCCATGGTGTGGCGTATTGTGAACTGATTCTAACTGATGGTGCATCTTGACGTTGATTCTTCTTTCCTCGCTTTTCTGCTGAATTCATCAAGTTTGCATGGCGGATCTGCTGTGTAACTTGAAAGTGTATTAGGAAATGAAAGTGACAAAACCTCTGATTCTTCGACTGATTCGATGAATAAATCTACTGTTTGCAAAGCCATTCACATACTTCGAAGTATGAAAATCTCTGAAACAATCTTCAGGCGCTACACGTTCGCTATAAATTTGACTTCCTGTTTTATGTCTGATTCTTCAAATGAAGCAAATATCACATCATTTTTATTTTCGATCAAGGCGCATTCAATGGTCATCCTAAGAGTAAATGTGAGATCACTGAATTCGTCTTTGCGTCTGATTTATATTAGGATTTTTATTTTACAATGGAATGACGTCAGGCGACATAAGGCACATATCACAAGCAACCTGCCTAGTCATCTTGCCGTAACAGAAGAAAAAACTAAACGATTGTATGAAAGAAAATTGACTTGACATAAATTAGAATAGTTCAAGTTGATTGATAAAAAACAGAAAAACTCGAGGTCTTTATATATGATTATGAACAATAAATTTGTTCGAAACGTCATCCAGTAAATAATACTGTTTCCCTGGTGATATATCTTATAAACAAACTAATATGGAATTACTTACTATCACAGTGCCCAAGTTTTACACATATACTAATATAGCTAAGGACAGAATTGTTGACCCCGAGGAAATAAGTAATTAGAAAAAAAACCCCGAAATTGAACTGCATTCGTGAACACACAACCACACAATAGGATGGGAGAGGGTTACAAATTTGGAAGTAATATAAATAGGTTGAGGGAGAGGTGGGTTACTGAATCCTTGTTCATCAAGTCAACATGTGCAAAAGGAATGATTCATCAGTCATACCAAAAATATGGCGAATACTACTACCAATCAAGTCAAGCTATAGGAAATAATGGAATTGTATAAACGAATTGAGAAAGTTGGAACACATTTATCTTCTTTAAAAAATGCTTTGATAGATGAATATCGAACTTGGATTATTGTCTGTCTCTAGTTGTTGCGAAGTATTTCAGGCTCACCTTGAAGGTTTTTTGAACCAGTTGAATGTTTGAGGTCGAACCCGCTTCATTTCTCGACTTTGCATCCAGCAGGCATGCAGCGTCTCCACTTCATTAGGGAGCGTTCAGAAGAGGTCCATCTGCTTCTTAGTGTGTCAGTCAGGTGAAACTGATGATGTTGCTTGGTGTATATCATTGTGCTTGTACACACTGACTCTTATCACCAAATCATTGAAAGTGCAGGATTCTGTGGATATTCTGCGTTCTCATGCATTTCAGCGATCGACAGCCTCTTACCAAATGTATGTTCTCTTCCTATGTTATCTGCCCCAAGTTTGTATTCACATTTCTCATGAGTGTTTTGATGTCACCATTTGAGTAGCAAATGTGTGTAAGTCAATTGAACAGCGAAACGTGTGCTTCTGAGTGTTAGGTGTTCAGTTACCACTCCCATGCTTCGCATTCGCAATGAATTTAAGGACCAAATTGAAAAAGTTTATTTCTTGTGTTCGCGTAAATGTCGTGGGCGAATTGTTTCATACTGTCGTATTTCAGAAACTTGTGTGAATGCTTTATATCGGTCACTGATTGATGCAAGTGTATTGGAAATTGTCGTAAATCCCGGGATATTCATGATTTTTGACTAAGAGATCAGCCGAGAAACATTCGAATAGCAATCTCACATGAGTAGATTTGCACTGCTTGTTGTAGTGAAATACTCTTCTCTCAGTGCGAGTGACAGCAACATTTCAACTGTTTTCATCGACGTTTTTATCTTGAGTATTCTGCTTCAACAAGAACATGCCTTTTCAATCGTCTTTGCTTTTAAAACGTTATTCACTGAAATTCTGACGGCCGCTCATCTCTCAGCAGACAAATGATATCCTGATATCTGTGTCAGTTTCTACTAGGAACAAATAAAATGTTGACGTCAAGCTGTATTGCGCCACATCTTGTTTCTCGCTATTTCCCATGGTCAGAATTGGAATTCACATCGCAAACATCTCTTCAATACTGAAATTACATCTGTTTATTCAAGGCATCTTTCATGAAACCTAAGCATATATCTTCCGACTTGTTCCTTCGTTGCTTATAGATCAAACGCTGTGCTAACAAAAGGGATGTGAGGAATTAAGTGAAATGTATCATCTCAAGGAGGCGAAAAGAAGTCAGATGAGACTGATTCAATGTGGATGGAATATATCATGCTGCAATAATTGAGGCAATCGTAGTAGTCCGTGCGTACACTGCCATTGATGTGATGTCAATGAAAGGAAAGCTGCTGAATTTTTGAGATAAGGATCCCTTTTAGCATTCGGAAAAATAGAGTATTCCCATGATTTATTCAAATGAAACGCCCACCTGAATGTTCTTAATGAAGATGGTTCCGGACTTGATACAGATATACAGCGAGATTATTGAGCGTCTAAATTAACATAATTCGATATCAATCTAACCATTTTCTGAAGCTTCATATTACCCTCAAACGACAATATGATGTGATGACCGATGGGCTGTCAAAAATTCTACATCCTGTTAACAGGAAATTCGTGAACCTTGTGTTCCATGATATCACCGTTTTGGAAGTGTTCAGTGGTATGAGATTGAAAACAATTGCGTAATATCATTTGTTGTATTCCTTGTTTTCGCGAGTTAATTGTCAGCTAGTATGGATTATTCCCACTGGTGACATTCACCATAATATAGGCGAAATCTGAACAACGATTACTGGGATGACGAAAAAGAAAATATACCTTGTGTCATTCAAATATATTCTATTGAACAGACGCTTTGTTCTGACAGGAGAACAAGAAATGATATTGTGTACGATACTAATAATACTATTTATTATATTACTCATATTCATCGCTTCAGTCATTTAGAACTGATATGACCACGATTAAGTAATCCAACCAAAAGCCATCGTATACAAGTAACAAAAATCATTGAACTAATCGAGATTCACTGACTGGCTCATTCTAAGAGAATATCATGGAGAACATAACCGAGAAACAGTGGGTAGAGACCATCAGTTTGAGGAAGCTCACTTAACTGTCATGCGTCAACGAATGTGGTTGTTTCGTTTCTGCCTCTTGCACTGAGTAGTACATGTTTCAAAGCAATGCATGCTAACAATGCACTCATTCGTTCAGACACTGAAACCACCTGTGCGATCATAATTTCATCATGACACAGTTGATCTCCCGATGATAGCCTCATAAAACTACAGGAATTCAAACAGTCTTCAGGAAATCTGCTTCACCTAAATGTTTGTGAATGCAGGCACCGATACAAGTGCAGCAGTATAATTCAAATTCACGAAATAGTGTTAATCGAAATGCAATCAAATTTCTGATGAAAAACATGAGGACTCCAACTGAACAACAAACACGCAAAACGACATAACTAACACACCAATGAACGTACACATACGTGAAGCGATAACAGAGAACTGATGAAATTTTTTATCACAAATATATTAATTCATTTCAAATGATACTCATGTCAGAAACTAAGCAGGATTACATGCTCAAAGTTTCTGAGTTGGAGTTACAAATAATCATGGGGTTTCAGGAGGTCAATAATAAACTGGATTGTTCGTGACATGTTGGGGCGTGCATCATCGAATCATACACCCGTGGTATTCACGAGGACAGGTGGAATGAAAGGTATGAATCGATTCCCTGGTTGATCTGTACACCTGCCATCGCAGGCATAACCGCAACACTCGTAGTCTCTTGTGCATTCTTGTCCAAGTTCCATACATTTGAAACAGGTTCCCGGTCCTACTGGTTTCCACGCACACCGTAAATCACCGCAACATCTATTATCTATGTCACAGTCCTCATTCAGTTTCCGACAAGTTGGTGATTGACCTTCGGCTGAAATCAAGTGGAAGTAGAATTGAAATACATCAATGAGCATCATTTACGTGATAGTTGCATGTTTGCATTCGTTTATGTGTGTGTGTATGTATGTATGTATGGATGGATGAATGCATGAATGAGCGCATGACTGGATGTCGTTGAGAATCTGTAGATATGAGTGGATGTGGGTGTGTGGATCTGCGTCTGTATTGGCTACAGAAATACGATCGTTGATGATCTGATGCAGATACTGATTGTGCCTGCGATTCTGATAGTTATGTGAGAGTAGAGGATTCAACATCGCTGGTGCGGATGCAGATAATGTTGGTCGAGTGGTACGGCGACGGTGAGGAGGAGGGGGAGGCCATGGTAGATGATGACGGAAATGATGATTACGGTGACGATATTCTGCTGATGATTATGCAATGGATGCAGTGGAATTCGAATGAGATGATGTGTGATCGACTGACAGACCAGCTGACTCATTGACTTACCCGTCGTCATGCACATGGCATACAATACAGCAAGGAGAACCGACAGAATACAGTGCATCATCTCGTCTGTCTGTTTGTTGGTGGCTTCGATGTGATTTAAGTACGATATGTTAGCAGGAAGTGCTTATATATAGCCAGAGAAGACAATAAAAATAGATAAAATCAGGAGTGATGCATTATTCAGGTCATCTGCGTGATTCAACATGCTCTAGCGTGGATTGAGTGAATTTGTCAATCACGGATTTTTGAGTTGCATGTTTCATGCAATGTGATGGATGATTTGATGAATGAAGCCTTTCAGGCTCAACCACCCACTTCATCACGCATCAAATTATTATTCTCACTCTTTTTCACGTGCTCTGAAATCAGAACACCCACACTCACACACAGCGAATATTGGAGTCAACGCCATTATAGATAAGATTTTATTTTGATTATTCACTAAACTTTACACAGTAATATTAACTGATTACGCTTTGAGCACAAATTGCTGCTCATATTCATATCAAGTCACTCACACATATTTGTCTTTCATTTATACACTTGTGTGGAATTGGCGAGATATTTGGAATTGACGCAGTGACTGAGAATGAAATGTCACATACTTTTGTGCAAGACACAGATACATTTATTGTTTAGAACACTTGTCATATCATACATAGCATCCCCAATATGGAAGCAGTTATATTTGTATTTAGGGTGACCTCCATCCAGCGTATATCAGGGAGGGACAAGCTCTGTTTTTTGAACCATTCTGCAATCACAATTCAACAGGGTAATATGATTTGTGGAATGTGTTGTAATTCCTGTGGCAAAAATTATGAATGAGTAATTTCAGAAAGAACCGATCAATAGTACCGTTTGCAATAATAAACAATCACATGTTGGTGTGTGACGGAGTTATACTCCTCAATATTGGTGTGAGTAGATGGAGAGCGAGCAGGATATGGTGTGAGAGACGGAGTTGGTTCACTGAAACTTTCCTCGTACAACTGAACAAATGTGGTTGGAATGATTTGTCATTGATGTTGTAGATCTGCTAATTAATGCTAGGATTGAAGTCGATCGGTGAGAGGGGAATAATGGAGATATACAAAGGAAGTCACTGAGTACCCTGTGTGACATGATTATGAGCAATCGATTGAGCTTGAAACGTCATCTTTAGATAGTAATGTAGGGCAAACGGCAATTACTCATTTTAAGCGCAATATCGCTTGAAATTAAGTCACGCGTAGATAAAGGCTATCTCGGTCCAGAACAAACAAGAGGCCAGTCACTGTTTCTACGGTACTATTAATAAAAAAATCAATAATTATATATACAACAAACCTTAACAGTTTCAAGAATACAAAGCACAACGCTTAACAGAAAGCAAAGTAACGCTATCAGAGAGGAATAAATATAAAGTCACAATCGCGAACTAGCTGGAATCAGACACGACTGTTCAGGTAAGCAGTCAGTAGAAGAATGAACCCAAGTAAGGCAGGGCATAGAACAGAGAGGGGTTAAGAGATAGACAGAGCATAGGCACAAAGATATAATTTAATTGGCTACTTATCCAGGTGGGCTGATACAGATGGAGATCAATAAGTAAGAAAAACTCAACAGAATAGTACAAAGTAAGACATGGGTCAGCAAAAATAACAGTTCACAAAATACTCTGATTGGGTCATGAGATCAACAGTCTGACTAAACAGATCGAGGAAAAAACACACACAGTTCATTAAACAAGAGAGATAGATACGTTAGGCATGGTTAATTGGGTTGCAACAACGCTAAGCTGATCCGGGACAGGTTGACTTGATTCAAGGATAGGAATTGAATGGATCATACGCCGGCCCCCAAAATCTGACTAGGATTTTATGAATCATGTTACCCAGAACAACCTTCGTGCCCGGGTCTCTTACAAATGACTTCCCTCTAGTAGGCACAACGTACGTATATCGCGCTTCACCTCGATGTTTCTCGTTTTTATTGTAACGGTTCTGACAAGCCCGTCCGCGGATCCCGCAGTAACTCCCAGCGGCCAACGGTCTCTAATCAAAGATTCTGGCGCTCACTTACGTCAGTGACAAACCTACTGGCGGAATCAACACCCTCAAAGCATGCCAAGCAGTCGTCAACATAAAAGTTGTGCCGTACTATATCTCTTGCTGTTTCCGAAGTCCTCTCCTGCCTTTCTCGACGCGAAGTTCGCACAGAAGTGTGATGAAGTTGCCCTGAACGGATGCGTTGTCATCTGAAACTCCTGCGGCTCTTCGTCTAAACCACAGTTTTTCCACCACAGAAATCGTAATGCTCCTCGATCGTCCACTGGCTTCTTCACTTGCATAAACATATCAGCTATGTCCACGACTACAGCAACAGGCTTCTTTAGAAAGCGCAACAGAACACCAACAAGCTCGGCAAGCGTATCAGGTACTTGATATAGCTTATCGTTCAAAGAATAACTTCTGAAGGTTGCGGCACAATCTAAAACTATTCTCAGTTTATCTGACTTTTACGGATTTATAACGGAATGATGTGCAAGATATCACCTCGGGCGACAGTTGGCTGCTAGCTGCTCTGGGGGTACCGGAAGGGCATAACCATTTTTTAACATCGTATTTATCCCATCCACTTATCGTGCTCAAAGGTTCTTGTCACGCGATAACCTCCGTTTCAGAATGAGTAACTGATTTATGGCGACTACATAATTATTGTCCGTTACCTTTACTGGATCTTTTCATGGCAAGGAAATGATGTAATGCCCCTTTTCTCAGACGGTGCTTTGAGTAACCAACTCGATTGCTTTACGATCTTCGATAGAAAATGAGCGTTCGTTTCCTTCAGTATCTCGAAACCCAGCTTCATATAGTCTTCTGATGTCGTGTCTGATTCTCTCTTCGCTGATTCGAGCGTAGTTGACAGTGCCTCTTTTCGTATTTCCATGAAGTGGCCCTAGTAAGACCTAACCGAAGCAATGTCTTGATTGTGTAAGGTTTTCTGTGACTACCCGAACGCTGATTGAGGAAACAATGCGCCTCGGGAACATCGCAGCCTATGAGCATTGTGATCCTTTTATCAGCAAGTTCGCGGAATGTCAATTTCTGGAGATGTGGCCAGCGACCGGCCTTTTGTGATATCGATAGTGAGGGTGCATTGACGGGAAGGGATTGGAATACGAACACTCTGTCAAGTAGTATCGTTTCGTTTTCATCCATTGATGCGACTTCCAGTTTGCACATGTTGGTCTGAACCTGACTCGCACCATTGATTGTTGTCAAGGTCATAGACAATGGTGTGCTCTCTAGGTCTAGGCTACTTAATATATCCTTCGTAACTAAGGTAACGTCGGAGCCGTTATACAGAAACGCATACGCATCTATTTCCTTACCATGGACCCACACCTTGACGGTGATCACACCTAGCATAACTGCCGTTCCATAATACATAGTAGCAGCACATGTCGCCTGTTCTGCCGCTTGATTTACGATCGGTTCAACATGTAACAGTGGGTAATGTTTACCACTGCAGTGGGCTTTGGAACAATTTATACCCGATACGCAATGACCGATACGATGTCCGACCTCTAAGCACAAAAACATGCTTTATGGTGGTGGACTCATTGCCATCTGTCTCGCACATCTAATCCAACGAACTTCTGACATGAAGCAGTAGCATTGTCAGACCTACACAGGATACACAGTCGCTTGGGTTCAGGGGTCCTTTAACCCTGTATTTCGAATGATGTGCCCCCATGACTATCCTGTCTATTTAGTGAAACTTGGGCGTTCAGGCAGTTAAAGCCCTCTAAAACGAGGTGTCCGTATTGTCTCCGTGCCACTCTTGCCTTTGTAGAAACAAACTGGCAAAGATCCTGGAAATATGGCTCTTGCCCTTCTTGATTCCTTGCGGCTGCTAGTCTGGCCTAATTCGTTAGAACTGCTATCGGAAGTATGTGCACTACTCTTGAGAGTTGTCACGGAATTAAAGTCTTAAAAACAGGTCATTTCAGTAAGGGCAATCACGCAATTCTGAAGCTGTAATGATACACGGGATAAAGCTTCCCCATCTTCTGCCATAGGTCGTAGGCTTCTAATCATGTCTTCAATACTGTCTCGTGCGATGACGTGGATCTCTACAAACAGATCCTGTAAGATATTCTAAGCTCGCTCATTCGCATTCTCAGGACGCAAGATCACACATTCATGTATGGCTGCTCTAGCTCTGCCCTCACAATAATGCGACAGATATGACATTCTTTGACCAGGGTCCTTTACTCTATTCTGGACATAATATTCGAATTCCTTGGTAAATCTCAAGTAGTCAGTATAGTTGCCACCAATAAAGGACATTTCGACCTTAGGCATGTCAAGTTTCTCTACAACTGTGCTCTTCACGATCGTAACATGAGCGTCTCCGCAAACCATTGCGGCACAATCTTTCACATATCGTTCTAGCTGCTCCCGGTTATCAATGACACTGCCTCTTTCATATTCCTCAATGTGCTGTTCGTCGTCCACGGCTAACATCACATGCAGCTCGGTCATTTCGACATCATGTGTAGCCATTAGCGACTTTTTCTCTAACTCTAACTCCTGTAAATGCTGTTCCTCATTTAGCTGTGCCCTTAGTAGCGACGACTTAGCACTAGTTACTAGCGATAATGATGATTTCGAACAACTGACATGAGAGTCGGGGAACGAAAGATTATCAGCATGATCATTTATACAAACGAGGACTTGCCGACTCTCCGAATGCTGCTCCGAAACTCACTTCCCTGATCTGATTTGCATTGTTCCAAAGAAAAAATGTTTTTTCAATAACCCTGCGTACTGCCATTTCATCACAGTTTCTTCTGGATGAACGGTCAGTACTGACCAGTTCAGTACGGTCTTTTTCGTCAAGGCGTTAAGTACTGATCAGTTCATGATTCTTCTACCGATGACGAAAGTGCAAAAAGGATGGTATCCATTCCAGTTCGTTTGGGTAGACTACTTTTTTTTGTTATGCCAGGTCGAGGATAAGAGAAGCGATATTGCTGCTTATTTACGTGTCTTCAGATTCGCAACATACATCTTGAGGTGGCACATTCCTTAACGACTGGGCAATTCATCATGTACCACAAATACTGTTTGGAATAAAGCCATTATTATTATTATTATTGCGATTTAAAGCTAGACGTGGGACCGCTACAGATATCTACAGTGATAATGGGACCAACTTTTTCGGCGCAAACAGAGAACTGATGGAGCTAGCTAATAGATGGAATCATAAGAAGATTATTGATACTCTTTCTGTCCGAAGATATACAGTTACACTTCAAGCCTCCAAATGCGAGTCATAGAGGTGGAGTGTGTGAGCGAATGATTAGATCGGTGAGAGCTATTCTTTAAGCATTACACCATTAGCTTAATCTAAATGATAGAACTATATTGAGGTTTATGGCAGAAGTAGAACGCATATTGAAGGATCGGACACTTGTACCATCATCATCGGATAGTAGAAATAATGTGGCCATCACGCCAAATTACCTTCTACTGGTCTGTCGAAACATTGGTATGGAGATTCCATCAGATTCTGTCCAATTATACAACTCCGGAGGGAGGCAGGCTATACATCCAGCAGCTTCGTTTTGGAGGAGATGGAAGCGAGAATATCTACCCTAACTTCAAAATAGACAGAAGTGGATCACAAAATATAAAGATCTATCCTCGAGAGATGTGGTGATGAATGTGCCAGAATCTTCGATTAGAGAAACAACGAGGTGAAGCGCGATATACGCACGTTGTGCCTACTAGAGGGAAGTCATTTGTAAGAGAGCCGGGCACGAAGGTTGTTCTGGGTAACATGATTCATAAAATCCTAGTCAGATTTTGGGGGCCGGCGTATGATCCATTCAATTCCCATCCTTGAATCAAAGCAGCCTGTCCCGGATCAGCTTAGCGTTGTTGCAACCCAATTAACCATGCCTAACGTGTCTATCTCTCTTGTTTAATGAACTGTGTGTGTTTTTTCCTCGATCTGTTTAGTCAGACTGCTGATCTCATGACCCAATCAGAGTATTTTGTGAACTGTTATTTTTGCTGACCCATGTCTTACTTTGTACTATTCTGTTGAGTTTTTCTTACTTATTGATCTCCATCTGTATCAGCCCACCTGGATAAGTAGCCAATTAAATTATATCTTTGTGCCTATGCTCTGTCTATCTCTTAACCCCTCTCTGTTCTATGCCCTGCCTTACTTGGGTTCATTCTTCTACTGACTGCTTACCTGAACAGTCGTGTCTGATTCCAGCTAGTTCGCGATTGTGACTTTATATTTATTCCTCTCTGATAGCGTTACTTTGCTTTCTGTTAAGCGTTGTGCTTTGTATTCTTGAAACTGTTAAGGTTTGTTGTATATATAATTATTGATTTTTTTATTAATAGTACCGTAGAAACAGTGACTGGCCTCTTGTTTGTTCTGGACCGAGATAGCCTTTATCTACGCGTGACTTAATTTCAAGCGATATTGCGCTTAAAATGAGTAATTGCCGTTTGCCCTACATTACTATCTAAAGATGACGTTTCAAGCTCAATCGATTGCTCATAATCATGTCACACAGGGTACTCAGTGACTTCCTTTGTATATCTCCATTATTCCCCTCTCACCGATCGACTTCAATCCTAGCATTAATTAGCAGATCTACAACATCAATGACAAATCATTCCAACCACATTTGTTCAGTTGTACGAGGAAAGTTTCAGTGAACCAACTCCGTCTCTCACACCATATCTTGCTCGCTCTCCATCTATTCACACCAATATTGAGGAGTATAACTCCGTCACACACCACAGTGTGGTTGTTTATTATTGCAAACGGTACTATTGATCGGTTCTTTCTGAAATTACTCATTCATAATTTTTGCCACAGGAATTACAACACATTCCACAAATCATATTACCCTGTTGAATTGTGATTGCAGAATGGTTCAAAAAACAGAGCTTGTCCCTCCCTGATATACGCTGGATGGAGGTCACCCTAAATACAAATATAACTGCTTCCATATTGGGGATGCTATGTATGATATGACAAGTGTTCTAAACAATAAATGTATCTGTGTCTTGCACAAAAGTATGTGACATTTCATTCTCAGTCACTGCGTCGATTCCAAATATCTCGCCAATTCCACACAAGTGTATAAATGAAAGACAAATATGTGTGAGTGACTTGATATGAATATGAGCAGCAATTTGTGCTCAAAGCGTAATCAGTTAATATTACTGTGTAAAGTTTAGTGAATAATCAAAATAAAATCTTATCTATAATGGCGTTGACTCCAATATTCGCTGTGTGTGAGTGTGGGTGTTCTGATTTCAGAGCACGTGAAAAAGAGTGAGAATAATAATTTGATGCATGATGAAGTGGGTGGTTGAGCCTGAAAGGCTTCATTCATCAAATCATCCATCACATTGCATGAAACATGCAACTCAAAAATCCGTGATTGACAAATTCACTCAATCCACGCTAGAGCATGTTGAATCACGCAGATGACCTGAATAATGCATCACTCCTGATTTTATCTATTTTTATTGTCTTCTCTGGCTATATATAAGCACTTCCTGCTAACATATCGTACTTAAATCACATCGAAGCCACCAACAAACAGACAGACGAGATGATGCAATGTATTCTGTCGGTTCTCCTTGCGGTATTGTATGCCATGTGCATGACGACGGGTAAGTCAATGAGTCAGCTGGTCTGTCAGTCGATCACACATCATCTCATTCGAATTCCACTGCATCCATTGCATAATCATCAGCAGAATATCGTCACCGTAATCGTCATTTCCGTCATCATCTACCATGGCCTCCCCCTCCTCCTCACCGTCGCCACATAACTCGACCAACATTATCTGCATCTGCACCAGCGATGGTGCATTCTCAACGCCCACATGAATATCAGAATCGCAGGCACAATCAGTATCTGCATCAGATCATCAACGATCGTATTTCTGTAGCCAATACAGACGCAGATCCACACACCCACATCCACTCATATCTACAGATTCTCAACGACATCCAGTCATGCGCTCATTCATGCATTCATCCATCCATCCATACATACACACACACACATAAACGAATGCAAACATGCAACTATCACGTAAATGATGCTCATTGATGTACTTCAATTCTACTTCCACTTGATTTCAGCCGAAGGTCAATCACCAACTTGTCGGAAACTGAATGAGGACTGTGACATAGATAATAGATGTTGCGGTGATTTACGGTGTGCGTGGAAACCAGTAGGACCGGGAACCTGTTTCAAATGTATGGAACTTGGACAAGAATGCACAAGAGACTACGAGTGTTGCGGTTATGCCTGCGATGGCAGGTGTACAGATCAACCAGGGAATCGATTCATACCTTTCATTCCACCTGTCCTCGTGAATACCACGGGTGTATGATTCGATGATGCACGCCCCAACATGTCACGAACAATCCAGTTTATTATTGACCTCCTGAAACCCCATGATTATTTGTAACTCCAACTCAGAAACTTTGAGCATGTAATCCTGCTTAGTTTCTGACATGAGTATCATTTGAAATGAATTAATATATTTGTGATAAAAAATTTCATCAGTTCTCTGTTATCGCTTCACGTATGTGTACGTTCATTGGTGTGTTAGTTATGTCGTTTTGTGTGTTTGTTGTTCAGTTGGAGTCCTCATGTTTTTCATCAGAAATTTGTTTGCATTTCGATTAACACTATTTCGTGAATTTGAATTATACTGCTGCACTTGTATCGGTGCCTGCATTCACAAACATTTAGGTGAAGCAGATTTCCTGAAGACTGTTTGAATTCCTGTAGTTTTATGAGGCTATCATCGGGAGATCAACTGTGTCATGATGAAATTATGATCGCACAGGTGGTTTCAGTGTCTGAACGAATGAGTGCATTGTTAGCATGCATTGCTTTGAAACATGTACTACTCAGTGCAAGAGGCAGAAACGAAACAACCACATTCGTTGACGCATGACAGTTAAGTGAGCTTCCTCAAACTGATGGTCTCTACCCACTGTTTCTCGGTTGTGTTCTCCATGATATTCTCTTAGAATGAGCCAGTCAGTGAATCTCGATTAGTTCAATGATTTTTGTTACTTGTATACGATGGCTTTTGGTTGGATTACTTAATCGTGGTCATATCAGTTCTAAATGACTGAAGCGATGAATATGAGTAATATAATAAATAGTATTATTAGTATCGTACACAATATCATTTCTTGTTCTCCTGTCAGAACAAAGCGTCTGTTCAATAGAATATATTTGAATGACACAAAGTATATTTTCTTTTTCGTCATACCAGTAATCGTTGTTCAGATTTCGCCTATATTATGGTGAATGTCACCAGTGGGAATAATCCATACTAGCTGACAATTAACTCGCGAAAACAAGGAATACAACAAATGATATTACGCAATTATTTTTCAATCTCATACCACTGAACACTTCAAAAACGGTGATATCATGGAACACAAGGTTCACGAATTTCCTGTTAACAGGATTTAGGAATGACACAAGGTTTATTTTCAATATCCTGCTCTTTGTTATCGTCGCGCTGCTTTACCTCACTGATCCAGAAATAATGCTGGTGAAGTGGAAAGGTTGATTATGAGTCTGGCCACCTCATCCTGTATAATAAACACTGCTACAGAAAGTTCAAGCCACTAGCTTGAAGCCCTTTGTTCCACTGGAGAACTTGAATGTAAGAAAAAAAGTAATCGTCATTCAGAGTTTGCCTTATTCAGACAATGTATGTGTTTCGGAGGACTGTTTGCCAACACATAATTTTGTCGATTGAAAGAAATTTGATGCTACAGAAAATGCTTAGATCGATATGAGATTGTGCTGATTTCGACAGTCAATAATATTGCTGTATATCTCTATCAAGTGCGGAACCATCTTCGTCATGAGCAGTGAGGAGGGCGTTTCTTTTGAATAAATCATGGGAGTGCTCTATTTTTCCGAATGCTGAAATTGGTCCTAAATTCAGTGTCTTCTACAAGCAGTCTTCAATGCATTGGCACCACCTCTGTGACAGTGTTCGCACGGACTATTAACAGTACGTCAATTAATGCAGCATGATATATTTCATCCACATTGTATCAGTCGCATCTGACTCCATGTCGCCTCCTTGAGATGACACACATTTAACTTTATTGCTCACATCTATTTGTGAACAAAGCGTTTGATCTGTAAGCAACGAACGAAGAAATAGGGGGACATATGCTAAGGTTTCACGAAAAATGCTTTGAATAAACAGATAAAATTTCAGTATTGAGGGGATTTTTGCGACGTGAATTCTCTTCGTTCATGATGGCTTATATAACATTGACAGACGTGACTCGTTTTTATCTGATTATATTCACTTTGTCTATTTGTGTAAGTGTGCATTTCTTGACCTGATGAACTTGAATGAACAAACATGAAAACTAAGCACGAATTTAAACAAAGCAAATGCTTATTCAGTTTCCTTCTTCTTTCAGAAAGTGCCTCTTCGAATCTCGTCTGTGTCACATTACTCCCATTGTTTCCTCCTTTTTTCATGAAGATCACTTTTTTTGGAAGAGTCAACATTCTGACATTTTTATCAAAGTCGCCTACTGACATGATTATCGGAAATATGTTCTAATCGAAAGATCAACAAGTCGTGAATGAATACTGCATCACTTTGTAACAAATAAAACTAAGTCAGTTAATTTGATGAAATTCGACCAGGTGTACCTCCGCTATTATATGTCTACTCAAACAACACAAGAAGCGTGATCTCTCAATTGCATAGAAGCTAAAATTAAATGATTCGAATACAGTCAGGTGAAACACTCGCAAACTGTTCAGTGATTTGTCAAAAATGTTGCCACTCACAGAAACATTATTTCATCGTGAGACATAGGTTGCTCTCAACACATCAGTCCTCGTCGTCACACCTTGTCACACACACAATTACTTTGTTCGCCTTCATTCATTCAGCCTACAATAGCAAACATCACATTTTCTGATTACCTCTGGTGCTCAGTCTCACCTATGTGTTCGACGTCGCAATCATTTCATGCTATTTTGCGAATCATATTGCTTTCTTTACATGAATCAGTGGAGTGTTTCAACCTGCACAGCTTTTCCCTGTGTGATATTCAGTGATCGTTTATCCCCTCTAATGGCAAGGTAACCTCTTGTTTATTAGGAATCCGACGTATGATATGGCAAGTGCTCTACTTATCAGGAGAATCGGTGTCATGAAGAAATAAATACGACATTTCATTCTCAGTCACTAGGTCAAGTGAAAATTTTGTTGTGCGTGTGTGAGCTATGAGGGAAAGCATTCAACAAGAGTGTGAAATACTCTCACCTACCATTATATGCCATATCACTATACCACATAACTGATATCAGCTGCAGCATAAGCAACGCTGAATTATCAACGCCCATAATACCATCAACACCACCATTAGAATCAGCACAAGGAGGATGTCACCATCACTGCAGATATCACAGACACCGTCAAACACACACATACACATAAACAATAACCTGTGATGAACGACATTCATTCATCCATCTCGTCAATAATGCTCATTTCTTGCTATATTTCCCCTTCAATGTAAGCGTTGATCAGTCGCCAGTGTGTGGTCAGCGGTATGGACAAAGTGAGCCAGAAAATCAATGGTGCTCGCCTCTACTTTGTTCTGGACAACGGTGTATGCAAGAATCGAATAGGAGGCTTGAAAGTACTGCGGAGAATACAAGTGTGTGGACATTTGACCGTGCCAGCTGCGTTTGATCAGACAGAGTGAGTGTAGTCAATTTCCGATCTGCATTCACATGATTTAGATTCATTACTGAATTTCACAACATTCAAGCCTCCAAGTCAAGTTCAGTCACTCATCACCTCATTCTGCTCTCCACATTTTTTATATCTGCAGCATATCATTCAAACGGATCCGACAAATACACAACGGACACCAAATTTCATCAGTTCTCTGTTATCGCTACACGTGTGTGTACGTTCACTCGTCAGTTGTAAATTGGTGTTTTCGCGATTCGGGTGTCGAAATGGCTTCCCCAATCTTTTTAGTAGTAAAGGTGTTTCCTTTTTGATGACCGTTATTATCAATACTGAGAAGTAAGAAAGAGTTCGCTCATGTGTTTCACTTCTTTGATTAGCATATACACAGTAGGAGTATGGTATCATACTGATGAATGTAAGGCACTCGCATCAATGGATAGGTACACTGTGATCTCTGGTAAATCAGATAAACTGACGACTGCTGGAATTCTTATGGTATTCAGAGACACTGACCGCGAGATGAAATACACGCTTCCGAAATTATAATCTTAACCAAAGTCGGAGTGTGTGAATGGGTGAAGGCATTGTTAACATGTTTTATATGGAAATACGCATAACTCGGTGCAGCATGCGGGAGGTAATTGACCACATTCATTGACTTCTATCGTCTGAGTATGCTACCTGCCATTCAATGGTTCTCGATGATATTCTGAGTGATATTCAGATCCACATTCGATTGGCATTCGATTGCATTCTTATGAACTTCAAAAAGAAATACTTAGCTCACATCAAGCTGTCTTCAGCCATATCATCTTTCTCACTATGTGCGAATGTTCAGAAGGAATATGCCAATAGCAAATAACACCCTGATCACTGTAATCACTATCTCTTTCACAAAATATTCGAACAAGTGGTGCCATAACTGGATTCAAGATAAACACATGAATTGTTGACAGTGTTCTGCAGTCCCCTGGAAGAAGTAAAAATTGATGTTTCATGGAAAGAAGAAGGAAACCATGCGAGTGATGTGACACACACGAGATTCGAAGAGGTGCTATCTTAAAACTGAATAAAACTGAATAAGCATTTGTTTTGTTTAAATTCCTGCTTAGTTTTCATGTTTATTCATTCGAGTTCATCAGGTCAAAAAATGCGCACCTATACAAATGGACAAACGAAAACGAGTCACCCCTGTAAATGTAATATAATCAATCATGAGCAGCATTCAAGTGATGAAATAATGCAGAGAGAACTAAATCCTGCTGAAATCCACGTATTGTTGATAGAAGGTATTCAGGAAACCACATTTAAAACACAATTTGTCTAGTCATGCTTCCTAGAACATTTCTACAAGTTTCTTTGAATACCGCTTTCAGAAAGATCCAGTGTTCTTCCACGCAGGTTTCCTCAGTATTTACACGTGATGACGCAACTTTGTTCGGATCACATATGTAGTGAAGGCATGCCCTGTAGTTTTGTCTTTTATTTAAGAAAAATTGAACTTAGATTATTGTCTGTCTCTAGTTGTTGCGAAGTTTTTTCAAGTTCACCGTGAAAGTTCTTTCAAATAGTTGAATGTTTGCATCCAGCAGACATGCGGCGTCTCCACTTCATTGGTCAGAGTTCAGAAAAAGTATGTCTGCTTCGTTGTGTGTCAATCAAGTGAGACTGATGTTGTTTGGTATATATCATTGCGCTTGTACACACTGATACTTATCAGAAAATCATTGAAAGCGCAAAATTCTGCGAGTATTTCTGTGTTCTCATGCATTTCAGCCTCTTACCAAATTTCAGTTATCTTCCTATGTTATCTGCTCAAAGTTTGTATTCATATTTCTCATGAGTGTTTTGATGTCACCATTTCAGCTGCAAATGTGTATAAGTTAATTGAACAGTGCAACGTGTGCTTCTGAGCGTTCGTTGTTCAGTTGACACTATCACACTTCCCTTTCGCGAAAAATTTCAGGATCGAATTGAAAAAGTTTATCTTTAGAGTTCGCGTAAATATCGTGGGCGATTTGTATCATACTGTCGTATTTCAGAAACTTGTGTGAAGGCATTTGCTGTCGGTCACTGTGTGATACAAGTGTATTTTGAATTGTGGTAAATCCAGTGATGTTCATAATGGTTGACTAAGAGATCAGTTGAGAAATGCCCGAATCGCAATTTCATTTGAGTAGATTTGCACTGCTTGTTGTAGTGAAATACACTTTTCTCAGTGTGAGTGCCAGCAACATTACAGGTGTATTCATCGACGTCTGTATGCTGAGTATTCTGCCTCAACTTGAACATGCCTTTTCACTCGTCTTTGCTTTCTCAAAGATATTACCTGAAATATCGCCGGAAACTGATCTCTCAGCAGTCAAATGATTAAGAGATATCTGTGTCGGTTTCGGCTAGGGAGAAATAAATTGCTGACTTCACAATGTATCAAACTGTATCTTCTTTCTCGTCATTTCAAATGGTCAGAAAAGTATTCCCATCGCAAATATCCACTCAATACTGAAATTCCATCTGTCTATTCAAAGCATTCTTCATAAAACCTCAGGATACATCTTCCTATTTATTCGTTCCTTGCTTATAGATCAAACAGATTGTTAACCAATAGATGTGAGGAATCAAGTGAAATGTGTGTGTCATCTCAATGATGTGACAAGAATTCAGATGAGACTGATTCAATGTGGATGAAATATATCATACTGCATTTATAAATGCACTCTTATCAGTCCGTGTGTACACTGTCATAGAGGTGATGTCAATGCAGTTTAGACTACTGAATCCCTGTAGAATTTTAAAACACTGAGTTGGAGATCAATTTCAGCATGTGGTGAAATAGGGAATTCACATGTTTTATTCAATTGAAACGCTTTTCTCAATGTTTATGATGAAGATGGTTCAGCACTTGATACAGATATACAACAATATTATTGACCGTCGAAATTAGCACAATCCGAAGTCACTATAACATTTTTCTGTAGATTCATATTTACGTCAATCAACAATATCATGTAATGATCGATCAGCTGTAAAAACTCCTACAACATTTGAACAAGGAATTCGCAAATCATGTTTCCCATGATATCTCCGATTCTGAAGTGTTGAGTGATATCAGATTGAAAAATAATTGCGTAATATCATTTGTTGTATTCCTTGTTTTTGCGCGTCAACTGTCAGCTAGTATGGATTATTCCTACTGGTGACATTTACCATAATATAGGCGAAATCTGAACGACGATTACTAGGATGGGGAAATCGAAAATATATTTTGTGTCATGCAATTAAATTTCATTGGAATGACCCTACGTTCTGACAGGAGAACAGAAAATGATTGTTTGTATGATACTCGTTAAGAACTGATGCGACCATGATTAAATTATCCAACCACAAGCAATCTTATACAAGTAACAAAAATCATTGAACAAACCGAAATTCACTGACTGTCCTACTATCAGAAAATATCATGAAGAATATAATGGAGGACCTGTGATGATGATGATGATGAATGCAGGCATTGACACAAGTGAAGCAGTATAATTATAATTCATTAAATAATGTTAACCGAAATGCAAACAAATTTCTGATGAGAAACATGAGGAATCCAACCGAGAAACAAACGCACATAAAACGCCATAACAAACACACCAAAGAACGTACACATACAAGAAGCGAAAACAGAGAACTGATGAAATTCTTTATCACAAATATATTCATTCAGTTCAAATGATGCTAATGTCAGAAACTGAGGAGGACTGCATGCTAAAAGTTTCTGAAGTGAAATTGCAAATGATAATTGGGTTTCACGAGGTCAATACCAGATGACATTTTTCGTGACATGTTGGGGCGGGCACCGTCGAATCATACACCCGTGGTATTCACGAGGACAGGTGGAATGAAAGGTATGAATCGATTTCTCGGTTGATCTGTACACCAGTGATGTGTTTCATGGCAGGAATAACCGCAACACTCGTAGTCTCTTGTGCATTTTTCTCCAAGTTTCATACATTTGAAACAGGTTCCTGGTCCCACTGGTTTCCACGCACACCGTAGAGGACTGCAGCATGGATAGTCTCTCGCACAAGTCTGATTCACACTCCGACATAGCGGCGATTGACCGACGGCTAAAATCAAGTTGAAGTGGAATTGAAATCAGTCAGAGAGCATCATTTACGAGATTGTGGCATGTTTGCAAGTATGTTTGTATATATATATATATATATATGTATGGATGGATGGATGAATGAGCGAGTGCATGACTGGATATCGCTGAGAATCTATCGATATGAGTGGATATGTGTGTGTGTGTGTGGATCTGCGTCTCCAATGGTTAACGCAATGCGATCGTTGATGATCTGATGCAGATAGTTATGTGAGGGTAGAGGATTCAACATCGCTGGTGCGGATGCAGATAATGTTGGTCGAGTGTTATGGTGACAGTGAACTGGTAGTGGAGGATATCGGTGGAGATGATAGTGAAAATGACGATTTGGGTGACGACATTCTGCTGGATTCTTTGAAATTCCAATGGGATGATGTGTGATCGACTGACAGACCAACTGACTGATTGACTTACCCATCGTCATGCACACAGCATACAATACAGCAAGGAGAGTTGAGAGAATACAGTGCATCATCTCGTCTGTCTGATTGTTAGTGGCTTCGATGTGATTTGATTCAGCTATGTTAGGAGGAGGTGCTTATATATACTTAGAGAAGACGATAAAATAGACAAAATCACGAAGGATGTATAAGTCATGTCATCTGCGTGATTCAACATGCTCTAGCGTGGATTGAGTGAATTTGTGAATCACAGATTTGTGAGTTGGATGTTACATGCAATATGATGAATGACTTGATGAATGAAGCCTTTCAGGCTCTACCACCCACTTCATCACACATCAAATTATTATTCTCACTCACATTCGCATGCTTTGAAATCAGAACACTCACACCCACACACAGATACATGTATTGTTGAGAACACTTTTCATGTCATACATAGGGTTCCTAATATGGAAGCAGTTATATTGGTATTGAGGGTGACCTCCATCCAACTTATTTCAGGGAGGGACAAGCTGTGTTTTTTGAACCATTCTGCAATCACAATTCAAGAAGGAAATATGATTTGTGGAATGTGTTGGAATTCCTGTGATTTCAGTCTGATAGGCGGTACTGGTGAATTAGTGGTGTTCAGAACATATGTGAGAAGATGAGAATATGGCGAAAATTGTGAATGAGTAATTTCAGAAAGAACCGATCATTTGTACCGTTTGCATTAATAAACAACCACACTGTGGTGTGTGACGGAGTTATACTACTCAATATTGGTGTGAATAGATGGAGAGCGAGCAAGATATGGTGTGAGAGACAGAGTTGGTTCACTGACACTTTCCTCGAACAACTGATCATATGCGAACAAAGTGATTCATAAGTGATGTTGGAGTTCTGCGAAGTATTACTAGGATTGAGGTCGAATGGTGAGAGAGAAATACTGGAGATATATAAAGGAAGTCAGATAGTACCCTTTGTGACATGGTTATGAGCAATCGATTGAGCTTGAAACGCCATCATTAGATAGTAATGTAGGACCGTTTGAGCCCTTATCAAACAGAAATTACACATAAAAATCTTCCCATGTTATCATGTTTTACAATGGTGACACGTGAAGGAGCCAACTTATAGTTACTCTGTGGTTATGCAGTAACTCAGTCTTCCTAAACTATGGATGTTTTACAGCCGTTCAAATATCTCAGTCATTTTATAAATGATTTTGCTTAACTTTTGTTCTGATAACAGTAACCAAATAAAGAAATTAGCCTAACTCTAGTATTCAGTCACCAATCAATGTTATACGGATATGTATTGTCCAGAGTCTTTCTGTGATGTCAAGTGATGTAATGGATTTCGAAGGCTTTTCGACATTAGTGGAGACAACACTTGGCTTGAAAACAAAATAATCTCACAGTGCACTTAGTCAGATGACTCAATTATTCACTCACCACGCTATCTTCCACTTCATCTGAGATTGTGTGTTGTGAGCGAGACGAACAGTATGGATGACGAAGTGAACGTGACCAGCGTGTTGTGTGGTCAATGCTTTTTGGGCGAAAAATGTATGTTTATGTGACAAGGTGTGATAACGAAGAATTTTGTGTTGAGAGCAACCTTTGTGTCAAGATGAAATAATGTTTCTGTGAGTGGTATTATATCTGGCAAATGACTGAACATTTTGCGAGTGTTTCACCTGACTTCATTGAAATCACTCTATTTAGCTTCTTTGCAATTGGGAAATCACAACTGGATGATATGTAGAAGAAATCAAATTGTGTTTTGTCACTTCCATTCACCTATGCACAACCTCGGACGATGGGATAAAATATCTGACACTGAAATTGCAATATACTTTTATCAATAGCGTGATGCAATCCAGCCATCTGACCGAGACACATGCAGTTGAATCGTCAACTTCATTCTGCAATTACTCATTCTCAGTTGATGCCACGTTCCTACGTTCTGACACATGTTCTGACAACCACTGGTTCACGAGTCTCGCTTATGCAGTCAATGTCGAAGTCATTTCGAGGCATTTCAGAATCATGTCAAACACAGTAGCATGCGAGTTTTTGAACACATCATCACTGTACTAGAAAAAGATATGGATAACAGTCACTTCAGTTGACCTTCACTTTTAATCAACATTGCAGTTATTCAACGTGATATTCAGTTTTTCGCAACCCATCACCTTATGTTCATATGTCTCTTCAATTTACAAAATTCGGCCAATAATTTGTTGCTAAATGAGATCAGTTGATTATTTCTACCGATATAGAATGAGTTGAATTATTCTACATTTCAAAATTACTGTGAGGTTTGAAATTCACATTGGGAAAGGGATATTGCCTGTTGAATATGCCCACCGTCTGCATTCTTGCTGATTACAACACATTCATTGCTTACATCTAAAGTTGCTTCTCTCATAGATTGGTTTATCAATTGACACCATCGACTTGATATTGAAAATAACAATTCATTTTGTTGTTGAAATATATCATTAGATCAATTGCGAGTTCGAAGTGAATGAGCTTGTACTCTAGGTGTATTCTGAAGGTGTGCTTACATGTCAGTTGATACAGAAATGCAGGATTCCACCTGCAATGTTATCATTCTTAGAATTGACGTAGAAATCTTCAGATGCAAAACGTGTTGAAGAAGCGATGTCCAGATTCACTCACTCATCAGAATAGACCGATTAATGCAAGAGAGAAAGAGTGAGGGAGACAGGAATTTTTTTAAGCTTATATTTGCTAGTAAGCTCAAATTATTTATTCTACTGCAAGCTGACTAGTCTGTAAAATTGCGTGAATCTTCTTGTTTGGGATATTGTCGTTGTAGCTTTCCTTAGTATTACTATTTCACTGTCAGCGAAATAAACAAGAAATTATACAGCCGAATGTATTTTCCACTTTCGCCATGTAATCCGCTCGGAATGAAAGCGAACAATAATACTAGTACCTTCATCCAGGAATATATACACGATACGGTTTACTTTCGCTCACCGTTCACCTGACAGATGTCAACGAATAAAGCGTTAATTATCAGTAACATTAAACAGATAATTAGTATTAGCATACATTAGATCACAATTTGCTATCGTGCGGACAACAAAGGATTGGTAAGCCTGTTGCATAGTTTGCTTACCTGAATTTGCATCCAATATAGTCAACCTAATATTATTGAATCCCTGTCGTTCTAATAGTTCGAAGGCTTATTTCACGCTTCAGATCGACCAGCACAGTGGTATATGATGTACTCGAGATGGCTGTTCTACTTCGAAAACCTCAGTGAAGAGAGAGTATTTTACAAGGAACCGATGCGAAATTTGTACACTTTCTATGAATCTTTTGTGTATAATTATAATTATTCACATCACTGATTTCCCTATTGAGACGCTGTATACACATATTCAATCCTACAAGTGATGATTTTACATTCATGCATCTAGTACTTGCCATTCAGGACTCTCATATATGACTGGAAATTTCGCCAGTTAGTACGATCATCACTAGCTGACATTTGCTATGCAGAACGAGAGAATTCACCTTTGAATGATCAATTCATCAACCAAAACTCCCTTGTCAATACAAGGACGACATGCTGTTTGTTGGTCATGAAATATGAGAATGAGGCGAAGTGAATGTTGATATTCGAGTCGAGTAGAAGCAATTCCGGGCAACAGATTGAAAGTGAATCGAAATTCGCTGAATCTTTTCGTCCTCTGCACTGTTCATATCTGGTGGACACTTGCCAGTCATCGTTATCATAACCCGTGCGGAAGGCGTATCAAGATGACGAATAACGTGTTCATTGTAATCGCACAGGTTATCTGAGACATCTGAAAAATATCTTCAGTGAAGAGATGGTGATTTCAGTAGACCGAGCATATTTGTTATATGAATTTTCTCTCGCTGAGTGGAAAAGTGTGAGAAATGTGATATAGAGGAGGAGAGTTGAATGTGATATATGCGTTTTTATTGGGCACTCAATATGTACTCGTTCACAAGAGACTCTTGTAATTGTGACTGAATGTGAATGATTCACTCAAGACCGGCGAATAGAGATGAAGTAACCAGGATAAAATATCCATCCGACATTTCATGAATCATTGATTCAACCATCAGTAAACTAATACAAATAACAAAGAATCATCTGACTAATCAGAATTCAATGAGAATTGATTTTTTCGAAGTGTTTCGAGGAATATAACCGACAACCATTGAATTAGAACGTTCACAGGTTGTGACTTAATACGCGGAAAATTGACGGCGATGAATTTGGTGCACTGAGCAGTACACGCTTCAATATAATACTTGCTAACGATGCACCCAATCATTAAAATACTGAAACCGCCTGTGAGATTTTAATTTCGGAGTGCAACAGTTCATCCCGCAGTTAGAGTTCCTCAATACCACAGGATTTCCATCATTCTCCCATATACCTTCTTCAAATCAATGACAATGAGCGCACGCATCGATACGACGTCAGCAGTATGATCCAATCCAAGAAGGGAGAAAGTCAATCGTATCTACTATAATTCAAAGAATATGCTGATAGTTACAAAAAGCAAACACGATTTCTGTGATTTAACAAACAGGAGCAATCCAATTGAAAAGCAAACACCCAAAAACGCAATGTCAAACACACTTATGAACGTACACATACTTGAAGCGATAACAGAGAACTGATGAGATTTTTTTCACAAATATATTAATATATTTCGTCTGATACTGATGTCAGAAACTGAGGAGGACTAAAAGATTCGATCTTCTGAGGTGTTGTTACAAATAATAATTGGGTATCAGGAGGTCAATAAAAGATTAAATTCTTTGTGAAACGTCGGGACGTGCAACATCGAATGATACACTCGTAGTATCCAATAGAATATTTGGAATGAAACGTACCGTTTGCACGATTCGAGTGTTCGGGAGATCCGTACATCTGTGATCATGGCAGTTATAATAACCACAACACTCGTAGTCTCTTCTGCATTCTTCATCCTTTTTCATACATTTGAAACAGGTGCCTGGTCCCAATGGTGGCCACGCACACAGTAGAGGATAGCAATATGGATATTCTCTCTCACATGTCTCATTCAGATTCCGACAAATTGACGACTGACTGTCAGCTTAAATGAATAATAATATTAAATAAAAATAATATAATAATATGGATGAATAGATTGATAGATGGATGAATGAGTGCATGACTGCATGTCAGTGAGAATCCTTCCACATGAGTGAATACCTGTGTGTGTGCATCTGTGTCTGTAATGCGTCCTGCCATGTGATGATTGATGATCTGATGCAGGCATTGAATGTGCCTGCTATGCTATTGGTTATGTGGGCGTTAACTGCTTCGAAAGCCGATAATGTTGGTCGAGCGATATGGTGACTGTGATGAGGATGACGGTGTAGATGATGATGGATATGACAAGTTCAGTGATGATACTTTCGTGAATATGAAAATGGCACAACTAACTGATTGACTTACCCGTCGTCATGCACATTGCATATATTACAGCAAGGAGAATTTCAGGAACACAGTGCATCATCTCGTCTGTCTGCTTGTTGGTGGCTTCGATGTGATTCGCTTAAGAGCTGTTACAAGAAGGTGCTTATATATAGCCAGGGAAGATGATGAAAATGGAGGAAATCACGATTCATCTACGTGATTCAACATGCTTTGCGTGGGTTGAGTGGATCTGTGAATCACGCATTTGTGAGTTTGATATTGCATGCAATGTGATCAAAGATATAAATGAACTAATCGTTTAGGAAAAACCACCCACTCGAGAACCCATCACATTATTAATCTCACTCAGTGTCGCACGATTTTCAATCAGAAAACACACGCTCACACGCACAGAATTTGGGAATCGACGCAGTGATTGAGAATGAAATCTCGCATACATTTGGGCGTCATCACTCAATATTATTGTGTAACACTTAGTGAATAATCAAAATGAAATCTTATCTTTAATGGCATCTACTCCGAAATTCGTGGTGTGTGTGTTCTGATTTCAAAGCATGTGAAATTGAGTGAGAATAATAATTTGATGCGTCCTCAGGTAGATTGTCGAGCCTGAAAATCTTTATTCATCAAATCATCTGTCATATTTCATGAAACATCCAACTCATAAATACGAGATTCACAAATTCACTCAAGCAACGATAGAGTATGTTGAATAACGCAGATGACCCGACTTATGCATCACTCCTGGTTTTCTCCATTTTCATCATCTTCTCCGGCTATATATAAGCATCTCATCCTAACAGGTCCTAATCAGATCACATCGAAACCACCAACAGGCAGACAGACGAGATGATGCACTGTGTTCCTGAAATTCTCCTTGCTGTAATATATGCAGTGTGCATGACGATGGGTATGTCAATCGGTAAGTTGATCTGTCAGTCAATCACACATTGTATCCCCTCTCCCTCAGTTTCTGACACTTGTATCATTTGAACAGCATTAATAAAAGGTTTCATCAGTTCTCTGCTTACGCTGCATGTATGTGTTCGTTCATTGAGGTGATAAATATGGCGTGATTGCGTGTTTGCTTTTCAATGCGATTCCTCTAGCTGTACAATTCACAGAAATTGTGTTTGCTTTCGGTAACTATAAGAATCAAGACTGAGTTTCAAAAGATTTTATTACCTTCCTCCCTTCCCGGATTCTATCACACTTCTGTAGTCCGATCGAGGCGTGCTCATATCGTCATTGACTTGGAGTAGTTATTTTGGTGACATTTAGAAATCCTGTGTTATTGAAAATCTGTAACTGCGGAATGTAATTTTGCATTCCGAGGTTATAATCTCAAAGTCGATCTCAGTATTTTTATGAATGGGTGCATTGTTAGCAAGTATTACATTGAAACGCGTACTACTCAGTGCATTTCAATCATCGACGTCGATTTGCTGCTTATTAAATCACATACTGACACCCAATTATTATTTGTAACTCCACCTGAGAAACTTTGAGCATGCAGTCCTCCTCAGTTTCTGACATTAGTAACATTCCAACTGTATTAATATATTTTGATAAAAAACTTCATCAGTTCTCTGTTATCGCTTCACGTATGTGTACGTTCATCGGTGTGTTAGACATGGCGTTTTTCGCACGTTTGTAGTTCAGTTTGATTCCTCATGTTTTTCATCAGAAACTTGTTTGCATTTCGGTATAACATTTTTATTATACTGCTGCACTTGTATGAATGCCCGCATTCATTATCATCGAGGTGAAGCAGATTTCCTGAAGACTGTTGGATTTCCTGTAGTATTATGAGGCTTTCCTCGGAAGATCAACTGTGGCATGATCGAATTATGATCTCACAGGTGGTTTCAGTATCTCAAGTAATAAGTGCATTGATAACATGCATTCCGTTGAAACACGTTTTACTGAGTGCAAGCGGCAGAAACGGAGCAAGCACATTCATTGACTTCTGTTGATTAAGTGAGCTTCCTCAAACTGAAATTCCCCACTCACTGGTTCTCGGTGATGTCCGCCATGATATTCTCTGAAAGTATTCCATCATCTACCAAAAAGTAACACTCCACCCTATTACATTTATGTGGTACTTTTAACATAATGAACTAATGGAACTGCCAAGACAATTTACCCAATATAGACTATATAAATGTTTAAAATAAAAGCTTAACAGACAAAAGTCAAGTTAAAGTTTTTTTTAAATGTTCTCGAAGTGAATAACACAACAAAAACAGCAATTTGTCAAATACGTGAAAATACGTGAAAAAAGCACTCCCTTTTTCAAACAGCGCGCGTAATTTAGTTAAATATTCATTTGTGATGATGAGACAACCGGATACACTCAACAGTGATGATTGCTGATTTTGTGCATTCATATTTTGATGAGCAATATGAGTGACAGCTACTCGACGAAATATCGCCAACTCTGAGAAGCTTCCTGTGGTGTCATTGTCTTGATATATCTGTGTTCACAAAATTCGCACTCAAAGTTACCAATTATATTGAGAAAAAATTTCCTTGCATGAATCTCCAAGTAAATAAAGCAACATTTTCCAGAGTAGTGTTCAACACACTCACTTATCTGGAATTCTTCCTGGAAATAGTCAATTCAGCGATATCAGCACTAATTTTAGACTTCAGACTGGCGACGGATTACTTATTCATGAAAGGTCATGAAAATCAAACTGAAGATGACAAAAGGACTATTCTCGAATCTTCCTAACATAATGATGAATTGATCAACAGTGGAACAGTCAAGTTAAATTGATTTCCTGTAACTTCGAAAATGCACAACGTTGAAGCAAAGTTGTAGACAAGAAAAAACAGCACTGAACTGTGTGAATATGTGCGAATAATATTCAGTTGGCAAACATTGTCTGTTTCGAACCACAAACTGACTGTAATGTATGTAAAAAAACATTTTGACTATATATTTTGATGATTATTAAAATCCGAATAAATCTGCTGAAGAAGCTGTGGCTTACACAGCGAAACGTTCAGAAAAATCTTGTTTTGATTTTCTTAACACGCTGGGATTAATTTAAATAATTTATAATGAACAATATAATTGTTTCCAAAATCTGCATACGCAATACCGACTGCAGAAATAATTAACCTCGCCTAGATTACTAGGTCACTAGTATTCTAGCCGGTCCCAAGCCCGGATAAAGAGGGGGGTTGGAGCGTGGTGCTAGCAACTACACCCTCAAAACTTAACCAAATTGCTACTAAAACTTCAACGCACAAATATATTCAAATTTCTAAAAATACAAACAATAACCTTATTTTTCGCTGGAATCGGGGAAGTGAAATGACGCATGCTGGTGAAAGTCTTCGGGAAGCCAGTCAGCCGATGTGCCTTCTTTCGATGAAAGCTAAAATAAGGATGGCGACGTGGAATATTCGTACAATGTACGAAGCTGGGAAGGCTGCTCAGGTAGCCGCAGAAATTAGGAGATATAGAATAGAAGTGTTGGGAATCTGCGAGAGCAGATGGAACGGACGTGGAAGGAGCCAACTATCAACTGGAGAGACAATAATCTACTCCGGTCACCCAGAGGACAATCACGAGCACACCGAGGGAGTAGCCGTCATGATGTCACCAACAGCGGCTAAAGCTCTCATGCAGTGGGAACCAATCTCCTCCAGGATAATGACAGCCAGGTTCAACTCAAAAGGAAAAAAGGTTACAATCATTCAGTGCTACGCGCCTACAAACGCCTCAGAACATGAGAAGAAGGAGGATTTCTACAGTCAACTACAAACAGTAATGGACAACGTCCCAAAGAGCGATATCAAAATCCTGATGGGCGACATGAATGCGAAACTGGGAGGAGACAATACAGGAAGAGAACTCACCATGGGTCGTGAGGCCCTCGGTGAAATGAACGAAAATGGTGAACTCTTCTCAGACTTCTGCGCCTTCAATGATTTGGTGATTGGTGGCAGTGTGTTCAAACACAGGGATATACACAAGGCAACATGGATTTCACCAGATGGACACACCAAAAACCAGATAGACTTCATTTCAATCTCAAGGAAGTGGAGACGGAGCCTACTGGACACAAGATCGAGGAGAGGAGCAGATGTGGGTTCAGACCACTATCTGGTACAAGGGACTTTCTAGGTGAAGCTGAAAGCCTCGAGGATAGCTGGAGATAGGCCACAATGCAAGTTCAACACTCACAAACTGAAGGACACAATCACACAGGACATTTTCACTGCAACGGTCAGAGCAAAGCAGGAAACAGTACGTGGCACCACTGAGGAATCATCCATGGAAGACCATTGGAACTCTCTGAAGGTAATTTTCAACGAAACGTGCTCAACGGTTTTAGGAAGAAAGAAGAAACAAGACAAGGAATGGCTCTCAACGGACACCTACCTGGAAGCTAATAGAGGAGAGGAGAACGGTGGAAGAGAAAATGATTCAATGCAAAGATGGACAAGAGAAAGAGACGCTGAACTCAACTTACACAGCACTGGACAAAGAAGTGAAGAAGAGTGCCAGGAAGGACAAAAGACAATTGTCTTAATTCTAAGACAACCTGGCTACTGAAGCTGAGAAGGCAGCAGGCAAAAGGGACCTGAGGACACTATATCAGATAACCAAGTCTTTATCTGGGAAGAGATCAACACAAGTGAAACCTGTAAATGATAGCCAAGGGAACCCAATTACCAAAGAAGAAAGACAGATTAAACAGTGAGCGGACCACTTCAAAGGACTCTTGAACCGACCACCACCTACAACCCGTCCAGAAATACCAACAACAGCACGTACACAACTGCTAATTGACACCAATCCTCCAACGAAAACTGAAGTCTTGAATGCAATCAAGCTTCTGAAAGCTGGAAAAGCAACTGAACCAGATTGAATACCCCCGGAAGCACTGAAAGCGGACCCAGAAACGACAGGAGATATCCTGACTCTACTAATGCAAAAGATCTGGAAAGAGGGAAAGGTGCCTACTGACTGGAGGAAAGGTTACCTGGTGAAACTACCAAAGAAGGGCGACCTAGGACTCTGCAAGAACTGGCGAGGAATCATACTCCTGTCGACGCCAAGTAAAATCCTGAGTCGCATCATCCTGGAGAGAATCAAGGACGCGCTGGATACAGAACTCCGACCAGAACAAGCTGGATTCAGGAAAGGCAAATCATGTTCTGACCAAATTGCAACTCTACGCATTATCATCGAACAAAGCATGGAATGGCAATCAAATCTCTACCTCAACTTTATAGACTTTGAGAAGGCCTTCGACAGCGTTGACCGCGAAGTAATTTGGAAACTACTCGAGTACTACGGCGTGCCCCAAATATTCATCAACCTTATTCAACAACTGTACGTCAACGGCACATGTCAAGTGATCCACAACGGAAATCTCAGCGAAGCGTTTGGAGTAAACACAGGAGTCAGACAAGGGTGCTTATTATCACCAATGATGTTCCTAATTGTGATGGACTGGATTATGCGTCAGACAGTAGGAAACGAGGAGACAGGGATATCCTGGACCGACGTGAACAATCTAGAAGACCTGGATTTCGCGCGTCGATGATTTATGTTTGATGTCACAAAAAGTCGAAGACTTACAAGCGAAAACCGACAAACTGGTCGAAGAAGCAGGCAGTGAAGACAGGACTCCAGGTGAACATAGACAAGACGGAGGTTATGAAAATAACCAAACAACAACAACAAAAGCAGCAACATCCAGCGCCAATCACCATCAACGGGAGGGATTTGAAAGAGGTTACTTCATTCACTTACTTATCTAGGGAGCATTGTCTCAACTACAGGAGAAACGGACGGACGAGGATGTCAACTCGAGAATCGGGAAGGCGAGAAACACATTCATCAACCTGAAACCAATCTGGAAATCTTCGTCACTCAACTCAGCCTGCGTCAACAACAAAGTGATTCGGATTTTCAATACAAACGACGTCAAGTCAGTCAGTCAGTTCTTCTATACGGATCAGAAACTTGGCGAGTCGCCAAGAATATATCCAACAGGTTGCAGATACTTATCAACAACTCTCCGTTCTATACTGAAGATTAGACGGCTGGAAAGAATCACAGACAAGAAGCTATGGGAACAAACAAAACAGGAACCAATCGCTCAACAAATATGCAGGAGAAAGTGGAGATGGATTGGACACTCGCCGAGGAGGCCTCTGGGTGACATCGCGCGTCAGGCCCTCGAATGGAACCCGAAAGGGAAGCGGCTGAGTAACTACAGAGTCCATGCTTTTGTTAAATAACGAAAAGGTAGTAAGGTGAGTGACACTGAGATGAAACAATGGAATATTTCTGTGCAAAACAGAAATTATAATAGGATACATTTGCAAAATCCAAGTGTACATATCATGAAGTAACTTCAGCTATGAATATGATTGATAAATTTTGAACAATATTTTGAAGAAAACGTCTTCGTGAGGGCTACTGTGACCTGACCACAGAACGATGAGATAATAAGTACTACCTAACGTACCTGTGAATTAACGTCAGCAAGAATTAAGTGGCACACTCTATTTAGTGACCACAAGAAATCGATATGTAGTTGTGACCCGCGTTTTGTTGGAGGCAACGCTTCAGGATGTCCTCTGAGTGAAATCTTGGTATGGGCTTAGCGTTAGTGATACCGGTTAACAAATTCTGTTATATCGATATCCGTGCTTGTCCAGTGGGGATAGTTTTGGTCGGTAGACGTCATATTCGCGCACCTGCATTTCTCAGTGAGTGATGATGTTCCTCTTGAGGCTTGAACCCACTACCCATAGTTTCAAACGCCAAAGCGTTATCCATTAGAGTGATTGGGCCACGAGAACCACCTCTTGTGCAACGGTCATATTGATTCAATTTAATTTTATATTTTACCGTCGATTGATTGGACCGAAGTGCTCCGTTTCAGGTTGACATGTCGGCTTCTTGAGCAGATGCTTCGATTATGTCTGGTAGACGGTACAACTGTTACTAAACTTTCATAAAATTTATCATGTTGAACAGACACATATTGATTTCAGTGGTCAAGCGATACTGGCTATCGGCATTTTTGTTCTGATCACCAAAAAGAGCAAGAAAAATGATAATTACAATGAACGATTGCTGTTAGCTAGGTACTGTTCATTCGAAATCTTCTTGTATCTTATTGTGAAGAAGATATTCACAGAATTCCGATCGAAAGTGGATGATCTATCGAAGATCAGTGAATCGGATTGCACTTCATGCGATCGAGTATTTTATCCAACATTGCATGAAGGCAGAATTCACACATGAACAAACTAATGAGAACATCGAACAGTCACTTGACTGATCGAAATTCGACAACAGTCAGATTTTCATATAATATTGTAGAGAAGTCGAGAGCCAGTGAATAGGAAGGCTGAGATTGATGCAGCATACACAGTTAATAAGTGTCGATGAATGTGATTCTTTCGTTTCTGACTGTTACACAGAATGATACATATTTCATTCTGAAACATGACAGCAAAGCCATGGTTCATGTGAATACTCCTTTCTTCTGCTTGCTGCAATTGGTCTCCAATTCAGTGTCTTTGAATACTACACGAAATCAAGCAGTCTCTAATAGATCCGCATCACCTCAATGACAGTGTACACACGGACTGATAAGAGTGCCTTTATAAATGCAGCATGATATATTTCATCCACATTGTATCGGTCTCATCTGACTCCTTGTCGCCTCCTTGAGATGACACACACTTATTACACCTAATTCCCTATATCTCTTGAGGAACAAACCACTTGATATATTAGCAACGAACGAATAAATAGGAAGATATATGCTTAGGTTTCATGAGAAATGACTTGGATAGACAGATGGAATTTCAGTATTGAGGGGATGTTTGCAATGTGAATTGTCTTTCTGACCATAGGAAATAAGAAGAAAGAAGAGATGACGCGATACAGCTTGATATCAACAAATTATTTCCCCCCAGCAGAAACTGACACAGATATCAGGATATCATCTGACTGCTGAGAGATCATTGACCGTCTGACTGGAAGGCGAACAGTCAGACTGTGGTGCGTCATCTACTCTGTCTGTCTAACTGTCCGTCTGTCAGTGATTTAGATGCGAATTGATATCTACGTGTGAGTAGGAAGTGCTTACGCTTACTGAGAGTTGATGATGGAAATAGAGGAAATCACGAGTAATTCATTAGTCATGTCGTCCTCGTGATTCGACATCCTAGTTTGTGGATTTTCTGAACGTGTGAGTTGAACACGTGTTTGTGAGTTTTTCACTCAATCAATTCAATGTGATCATCAATTTGCTTCTTCTCATCTGACTCAGCAACACTTCGAATTCACACGTCTAGAGCTTGCTAACGGAATTGTTATGTGACTTGCAATACAATGAATCCTGAACTACATCTATTTCCAGGGCGAATGGCTAAGCAAATGTGCAAATAAATAGTTCACTATTTCCACTTGTAGTCGTTATACTGAGAGGATATTTACTGCAGGGATGAGTTTCGCTTCAATCCCATATATCGTTAATCACTGTTATGGGTAGACATCAGATTTTCTCATTCAGTCCAGGATTATGCTTGCAAAAATTATCTATCAGATTTGATTGCGGATTATCGCAAATGCCTAACAATAATAATGTAGAGTGGTAGTGGTGGGGATTTGCTTGAAATAGATGTGTTTCATTCAATGCTGCCGTTAGAAACTGCAAGGGAGATGGGTGAAAGTCCTCTTTGCATTCTCTTGTGGCTTTGCTTTCGAATGACAGCCACGTATGTCATTATGTTGGTTCAGTGGCATTTCGACTGATTAAGCGGGATGTTCGCATTAGCACTAAACTGGTCAGTGACAGTAAGAGTGAGTGTGCATTTTCTTGTAGGCTGCATTATTTGACAAGCCGGTGGACAGTGAATGATTTCACATTATTTCACCTCATTTGATTGGAATCCGCTTATTTGGATATTCAGTAATCTGCAAGAAGTAATGAAGTGCGAGGCAGGATTTCCTGCATATACGAAAATCAACTAGCATCTTCACCCAGTAATGTTATGTCTTGTGATAAGTGAGTCGAACATGCCCTATACAGATTTCAGTGGTAAGTTGTACGTAACGAAATGCAGTATACAATTATTTGTTTGTGTTATGAAGACAGTTTCTTCCTAATTGAGTGTTATGATTACATTTTGCATGATAACACTTTTGTATACAACTTTTTTTTGAGTTTTAGTAACTTGAGATTACATGGCTGTTTCACTGTTGACCAATTCATGATTGTGTCATGAAGATTCGAGAATAGTCCTTTTGTCATATCCAGTGCTGCATGTCTATTTACGTCCATCCATCCCATAATAATGGTATAACGATTATAAATCATAAAAAGGAAAATGAAAGTGAATTCAAGTAAAGTATCTCTGAAAATGTCCAAGTCGACTGATTTTCGCATGAAACATCGTGCTTTGTGTTCATGTATACGCCGTTTGATTGAAATTATCTCAACCAGAATGGAAAGTTTTAACTTTAAGATGTATAGCTGCATCAATCACTGGTGGTGTACAACCTGTCTTTGCTTTGCTGTTCTTTACTCAGAAATGTATGCTACATATTTAATTTAACTCAAAAACCAGATGAAATGCAAATCAGGGTTAATTTCTTTTCAAGTATTATAGCTGGACTTGGCTTAATTCGATTGATCTCCTCTACTTGTCAGGGTTATTTTCTCGGTGCTTCGGGTGAAAAGTTAACCAGACGTTTACGTGAGAATCTGTTCGCGTCTATGTTGAAACAAGAAGTAGCATGAGATGATCAACCAGAGCATAGTCCAGGTATTCTATTGGTTAGGCTAATAACAGATGCAAATAAAGTGAATACACTTTGTGGTGTATCATTGGGTCGATTAATTGAGTCCATTGTACTAGTGTGATTGCTTCATTAACTATCGGTTTCGTCTATAATTGGAAATTGACTTTAGTTGTGTTAGTTTTCTTCCCAGTGATTATGTTATGTGCATCGGTGGCACAGTGGTTAGGACGCTCACCGACCATGCACATATTGCGGGGTTCGATCCTCTGCCGATGCACATTTGATATCAATGGTTGGCCTGCAAAATTTGGGCTACCAGTGGTATCACATGCTGAAAATTCCATACTTCTACCAAAAAGTACAGTGTGGAATCAAGCTATAATCAAAAACAATTTACAGCTTCGTCAAATTCGTAACAGTTCTTAAGGCAATAAAGCGACTGCAGCAGCTCGTATCATTATTATTATTATTATTTATGAAGCTCTTAGTTCAACAAGAACAATGTACGCTTATAATTTCGAAGATTACTTTTATAAACAGTATTGTTCTATACTCAATTCGGAAATGACTGCTGGTAATCGTAGCTTCATAGTTTTATTCATTTGTCTATGCATTGGCTCAATCATTGCCAATATGTGCATACGCAGCTGCATTTTCATGTGGAGCTTATCTAATGAGTATTGAAGAGATCACTTTGATGGCAATATTCAGGGTCTCCGCTGCTATCAGTTTCGCAGCTCAAGCACTTGGTAGAAAGAACATCACATATTGGCCGGCCCAGAAATGAAACATGCCTCATTGGCGGCAGCTGATCGAATTTTTAAACTTTTAGATCGAAAGTCTAAAATACCTGTCAGTGAAGGTGGTTTATTTATACCTTGATCAACCTTTAAATAGTTTACCTATAGAATTTAGACAAGCCCCATTCCGTTATCCATCTCGGCCAGAAACTTGTATTTTAAAGAACTTCTCACATACATTTGAACCTGGTCGAAAGACAGCTATGGTAGGACTTTCAGGATCTGGTAAAACCAGTATACTTAGTTTAATTCAATGGCTTTATGACACTGGAAATGTAGTATATTTTTCAATGGTATTAATCGTCGAGTAATTTTACGGAAATGGATTCGTCAACAAATTGGTGTTGTCAGTCAAGAACCACAATTATTCAATATTTCTATTATGGGAAATATTGCTTATGGGAATAAGGCGAATAATGCTATAACAATGGATGAAATAATAACCAATGCAGCACGTCGTGCAAATATTCATGAATTCATCACGAGTCTTCCAGAGGGTTACAATACGCTAGCTGGTCCCCGTGGAGCACATATACCCACTGGCCAACGACAAAGATGGAAGGAAGCACAACATTTGATTGATTTGTTCTGGCATAGATGGCTACGTGAATATCATCCGATGCTGCAAACAAGATCTAAATGGTTGGATATAAAGTGTAACCTACAATCTGGTGATCTCGTCCTAGTTAACAGTGCTGACACACCGAGAGGTCTCTGGCGAAAGGCTATAGTTAAGCAGGTGTACTATGACCAAGATGGCCGCGTCAGGACAGTGCGTTTGAAAACTGCAACTCAAGAAGTCGAACGAGGTATAAGAAGCGTATGTTTGTTGGAAGAGGCAGACAACTTGAAGGTTCCAGATACGAGAAGTCAACGTGATGATCGTTCGCAGGGAGCGTTAATCGTGATAGGTAGATATAATGTATGATAGACAGCCAATCAATATGATGTGACCTTGAGTGTCCTTTGTTTTCTGTCACTTTATTTGTGTGTACATGTAATTTATTAACCGTTCATTTAGTCCGTTCCCTCAATACTGTTCGGTACGTTTTTCTCTTTTTTTGAGTGACAGAAGGTTTATATATTTTTCCTGGTGTAATTGCATGATTTATTTTATGTTTTAGAAACAGATAAAGTTAAAGTCAAGTCACTCTGTTTTTAAATATAGTCAAGGGAAAACTCTGTATTGTCAGTACTAAGCGGGAGTACTGATGTGTAGACAAAACTAATCCTAGAGGCCCTTATGCGACTTGTTCCAACACCTAATGGAGTCGGGGAAACTGTCAAGGAAGTGGAAAAGAGCCATCCTTTCTCCGATCTTCAAGCGTGAAGATGGTCAAACTGCCACTAGTTATTGACCATTAGCTCTACTCCCAGTCGTATTGATATACACATATATATATGTATATATATACGTATATATATATATACGTATATATATATACATATATATATGTATATATATATACATATATCAACTTCAAACTTAATCAGCTGACTGTTGTTACGTGTCCCTTATTTCTTTTTCTGTATGATAGTCTGAATAAATTCATTAATTATATCTATAATTATTACGATCTTTATTTTGACGACGATACCGGAGGACTAACTGATGAAAGGATCAACTCCATTCACAGTAGTAACAGTCTTAACACACCTCATACTACAAACCACATATAATTAATCCCAGCACTACTCCTTTTGGAGTCAACCAAAGGTACGACAGTCGAGTGGGGTGGGACGAGCTACTCAGAGGTTTACTGAAGATCAGGAACCTATACCTCACAATCAAGAGGCGATCACAAAGAAATCAAATTGGTTTATACTAGCTCGTAAAAGCGATATTGGATATATTGGATTCGAATTACATAAATCAGACAATTATTGTATGCTGGACTTGTATTTTAATTATCTTTTACGATATTAATTCTTGGTTTAGTCATTACTTCAGTTTTCGTTTTTAGACATCCTACTGTTTATTTTCGGTTTTTTAATCTAGAAATTCAGACATCTTCCAAAATGTCTCCAGTTACCAAAGCCTCTCACAATCAAAGTTTACCTGTTTATCCTATGGATGAGTTGTTAAAAGCACGTAGTGAGTTTAGATATCGGTGGAGAAGACGAATGACCGAAAATCCCTTGGCCAGATTAATCATTACTGATCATTACAGATACCCGTTTAATATAATCTTGAAAAACTGGGAGAAATATCCGTTTGATGAGACTGGTGATGAGTCAGACAAGCGTCAGTTCCTTTCAACTATGAGTGATAAAATGAGAAATAGAATAATAATGTTGAGGTCACAACCTTATATACCTTCTGAAATTCATGATAATATGATATCTGAGGAAGATTTTCAGCATGTTTGTTCACTACTATCAAATGAGGTGTGCATCACAGAGAACTATTTTCAATCGATAAGTCAAAATCAATGCATTTCAGCATGTTATTTTATATGTGATAATTGTGATTTTCTTGGGACCAATGAAGACGCAGTGGAACACTTGAAACAAACCGGTCATTCAACGTGTAGTAAATACACACCAATTTATTATGTCGATAAGTCTGATACTGCAAAACCTTGTGAACTAAAAGAACCACGGGTCATCACTTATCAACCTGATCGAATTTATGGTTGGAGTATTGGTGATTCAGTGATATGTTGTCCTACGTGAAATTCGACAACAGTATTGAGGGAACGGCCTAAATGAACGGTTAATAAATTACATGTACACACAAATATTGATTGAAATAATGAACACTCAAGGTCATGTAAGAATAAGGCTTGGCTTAACTTTGACCTAAAATAACCACTCTTACAAAACTTCTTCACCGCTTATGACCTTAATCGTACTCTGCCTAACGTGCAAGTACTAACGAACGGAATCAATGCTATAAGAATTGAGATGGCAACTGTGACTGGAAATGAATTGTATTTACACAAAAGAGATATGGAATTTGATAAGAAATAAGAGGATACACACTTATCTGCAGTCCTGACTTTGGTAGGCTATGAGGGTGCGCTGGATGAAAGCACAACGATATAGAGAACCAAGAACGTACGAGTTCCAAGAATCGAAAGAGAAGGAAGTACTAAATGCCCGGTGAGTCCGTTCAAACAAAAGTTCGAGAGTTCAACGTACACTACAGTCACATCACATAGTGTGACAAGGTCACTGTTAATCGCGATAGATAGATAGATTGTATGATAAACAGCCAATCGATATTATGTGACCTTTTTGTCGCGATTATTGGCCAATTAATGTAACTTACACCACGTGATGGTGACCTTGAATGTTCCTTTTTGTCTGTCACTTTACTTGTATATACATGTAATTAACTGACTAATCATTTTGTCCGTACCCTCAATACTGTTCGGTACGTTTTTGTCCTATTTTTGTAATGACGGTGGATTTGTACATTTTTCTTGGTGTAATTGTATGGTTTATTTTATGTTTTAGAAACAGATAAAGTTTAAGTCAAGTCATTCTGTTTAACTATAGCTACGCCAAGACTCTGTGTCGTCAGTATTGAGGAAGGACTAAATCTGTAGGCCAAAATAATCCTACAAAGTTTCGAACAGTATTCCAGACGAAAGTTATGAAACTATGCCGTCGTTAACTCCACAGTTAGAAAAGAGTAATGAAGCTGATTTCCCTGGAAGCAACGAGAATAAATCACACTATATGGTAGAATTGGAGCTAGCGAAATTGCGCATACTCCAAAAAGAGAAAGAAATGGAATTAGAAAGATTACGACAAGGTAGTCGCGAATGTTCTGGTCACAATAAATCCCCTTACAAACCTTCTACTTCTCATAAAGTCGCTGTATCTCCTAATGATGAGTTCGCCAGAATCATATCTGAGTTTCTGGACATGCTTAAAAGATATCAATATTTTAAGATGGATGCCGATGAGCTTGAGTATTGGATCAATGAAAAACTGCAAACCTATGCAAACGAGGATTTTAAGGGACTGAATAATCTTCAGCTGGAAAAACAGAAACATCAAGAGCTTGAGTTCGAAGTAACAGTTCATGCTGAAACACTGTCAGCTCTGGATTCTGCGAGAGAAGAAATGATTGGTCAGGGGTACTACGCAACAGATATCATCAAAAACCGTCTTGATGAGTTGCATGCCCTGTGGGAAAGGCTTATGGCTATTTTCAGAGAAAAATCCAGTGTCATTAACCTAAAGCTTAAATTTGTCCAGTTCTTACGCCAAGTCGAGGAGATACTTTTCTGGATACGTGAAAACGAAACTTACGTAACATCAGAGGATTTAGGTCAAGACTTGGAACATGTTGGGACACATCGAAAAACGTTTGATGAGTTTACAAAGGATCTCGAGTATCAAGGAAGTCGTGCCGAAGACATCTATGGGAAGGCAGATGAACTTCTAAAAGAGAAACTTCCTGAGGATGCCCTAGTCATAGAAAAGTTCAGACAGGTCCGCGAAGCTCTAGAACGTCTGAAGGATCTGACTAGAAAACGACAAGAAAGGCTCCTGGAAGCCTATGAGATACAGCGCTTCTTTAGAGACACAGATAAAGCTATATCGTGGGTGAATGAAAAGTCCATTCCTTTATCCATTGAGGACTGTGGTCGTGATCTTGCCTCAATTCAAGCCTTACAAATGAAGCACGAAGCATTAGAAAGGTGTTTGACTGCCCCAGATGAAAAGATTGTTCAACTTGGAGATGATGCTAAGGCACTTGCACAGAAGCATCCTGATTCGCAAGACACTATACAAGGGAAGTATGACGCATTAATTACTGCATGGGAAAAGCTGAAAGGTCAGGCTGTAGGTAGGAGAGGTAAACTGGAAGAGTCATTCAAGATGCATCGCTTTTTGGCTGACTGGAGAGACTTGAGCATCTGGATGAATGACATGAAGACGTTAATATCGGCGGATGATTTGGCAAAGGATGTTGCTGGTGCTGAAGCCCAAGTAGAGCGACATAAGGAATACACCGCTGAGATAAGTTCTCGACCTGACAGTTTCGATACATGCATGCAAGAAGGTCAGACATTACAAAGAGTTGGCCATCCCTGTAGTGGAGACATAGCTGCTAAACTTTCCACCCTTGAAAGAGAGAGAGCCTCCCTGATGCAGTTGTGTGAGGAAAGACGTGCACAGCTAGAACAGTGTATGAGCCTTCAGTATTTTTACAGCGACGCTGAACAGTCGGAATCTTGGATTGGTAAGCAAGAGGCCCTCCTAGAAATAAAAGATGTGGGAGACTCACTCGATTCTGTGGAAGCACTCATAAGGAAACATGAAGACTTCGAAAAGTCACTTTTAGAACAAGAAGAAAAGATGCAACAACTTGATGAATTCGCTGCAAAATTAATCGAATCAAACCACTATGCGGCTGCACAGGTTGATGAGATTCAGGAAGGTCTTCAAAATAGACGAAATGCATTGAAGGAGAAAGCTCAGAACCGCCGTCAGCGTCTTCAAGATTCCCACCATTACCAAATGTTCGATAGAGATGCGGATGAAGTGCAGTCATGGATATCAGACAAACTTAGAAATGCACTTGATAAAAGTTACAAAGACTCCACGAATTTGCAAACAAAGGTGCAGAAGCATCAGAGTTTTGAGGTAGAAATACAAGCGAACCAATCCCGCGTTGAAGATGTTAAAAAGACAGGTCAGGATTTGTTAAATGCAAACCACTACAACTCGCCAGAAATAAAAGTAAAGATTGAACAGTTGGATGAAACTTGTTCTCATCTCGTAAATGCCATGGGAGACAAGAAGAAAAATTTAGATCAAGCAAGTAGGCAACAACAGTTCGCTCGCAACATAGAAGATGTCGAGTTATGGTTGAATGATGTTGAAGCTCATATAGCCTCAGAGGATGTCGTTCGTGTTCTAAACGGTGTGATGAACGCACAAAAGCGGCACAACTTGCTTGAATCTGATGTAGCTACTCATCGTGAACGTATAGATGCATTCAAAGTCCAGACTGACACGCTTGCTGCAGAAAGTCATTTCGACGCTCCTATTATCGAAGAAAAACAAAGACAGTTAGCCCAACGTTACCATGACCTGCAAATCCCTCTAAGTCAACGTCGTGAGAAGTCAAGAGATTCGCTTCCCTCGGACACATCTTTGCAGCTTGAATATGGTGACTATAGTGAGCTGGTGAAGTTACTAGTCGATTGTTGTAAAGATTTTAAAGCACATTCGCTCAACCAAATCGAATCAGAAATGTGGCATCAGTATGCTGAAAGCTTCACTACTGGCTCAGTAGCCACTCACAAAGATGCCTTCAGGTTATGGGTTAAATATAAGAACCCTGTTGTTGTAAACTATATTGGGTTTATCCAGTCATACCGTGATCCCTTTGGTGTTCGTGCAAGGTTTGAATCATTTGTCGCTGTTGTAAATAGATCACTGTCAACAAAATTCCAGCGACTTGTAAATAACGCTGAAAGGTTGTTAACAAATTTACCACGGCCTTCTACATATGAAAGAGATAAATTCTTACAGTCAGACCTTACTAGTTTGGATGTAGTGACTTTTGCAACTGCTGGAATTCCTGTTGGAACTAATACTCCTAACTATGATAATGTACGACAAGTTGATGGATTTGAAAATGTTTCTTTGAATAATGTACTTAGTGTTCGTCTCGAAGATCCTAAACCAGAATTTCTACGTAATGAAGACAAACAAATGTACGTGGGACACGCTGAAAGTTCCTTTGAATTACAAGTTGGACTTCATGAACTGATGGGATATGGTTCTGGTAAACCGTTTCGGCGTGATTGTTATGGAAAACGAAATTTCCACACGGAAACTACTGAATATGTCATAAATGGAGGTCATATAAAAGATTGGTGTGAACCAGGAGAAACGTATGACAGCAAGTTTCCAAACCTTCCATCTGCAATAGATAAGTGTCGAGCTGAGTGCGTTGGAATTTATTTATCTGATTTACCTCTTGTTCTAGAGCAGTTCGGTCTGAACACCGACTGTGCTCAAGGCGATGTCTCAGATGTAGTCTATATTAATTGGTTGTCAATGATTCCTTCAGTTGTAACTTCCATGGAGTTTTATTCTGCAGGAGAAAATGCTGATGACATTGGATCATGGTGTCAAGTACATTATTGTGCTTGTTATGCGATTCTGCGAGTTTTGATTGAAGCTGACGATTCTATGGGACGTGCACATAGGGTAGTCGGTGAGGACGATGCATCTGATTTGTGTATTTCTTTGGATCCAAAAAGACCTTTAACTGTGGCTCGTTCAGCAATTGGTGAATTCTTAAGAAAATTACAATATTACAAAGGCGAAACGAATGCTATGTATGGATATGCTTTCTTCCAACACTATAGTCAACTACTTCCAAAATGTTTGTCTGATTTGCTCTGGCATAAATGGCTACGCGGATATCTTCTGATGCTGCAAACAAGATCTAAGTGGTTGGATATAAAGCACAAACTACAACCTGATGATCTCGTCTTAGTTAACAGTGCTGACACACAGAGAGGTCTCTGGCGAAAGGCTATAGTTAAGCAGATGTACTATGACCTAAATGGCCGCGTCAGGACAGTGTGTTTGAAAACTTCAACTCAAGAGGTGGAACAAGATATAAGAAGCGTATGTTTGTTGGAAGAAGCAGACAACCTTATGGTTCCAGGTAGGAAAGGTCAACGTGATGATCGTTCGCGGGGAGTGTCAATCGCGACAGATAGATATACTGTATGATAAACAGCCAATCAATATTATGTGACCTTTTTGTCGCGATTATTGGCCAATTAATGTAACTTACACCACGTGATGGTGACCTTGAATGTTCCTTTTTGTCTGTCACTTTACTTGTATATACATGTAATTAACTGACTAATCATTTTGTCCGTACCCTCAATACTGTTCGGTACGTTTTTGTCCTATTTTTGTAATGACGGTGGATTTGTACATTTTTCTTGGTGTAATTGTATGGTTTATTTTATGTTTTAGAAACAGATAAAGTTTAAGTCAAGTCATCCTGCTTTAACTACAGTTAAGCCCAGACTCTGTGTCGTCAGTTTTGGGGAAGGACTAAATCTGTAGGACAAAACTAATCCTACAAGCACATCAAATTGATTGGCTATCTATCTGCTGCGATTAACACTCCTCGCAAATGATCATCACGTTGACGTGGATAGGAATATTCACATCCCACCATAATGTCCGAAGCTGATAGTAGGTTTGTTACACAGGATCTGCCGTTCCCGAAACCATGTTGCGCTCCATATAGTCCAGTAGTACTATCAAGGTGCTCCCTGATGTGATGATCAGTAATATTTTCCAGTACTTTTGATACCACTGGGAGTAGCGCACCGGTCTATAACTGGTGGGATTTTTCCTGTTCCCGCGCTTGAAAATCTGAGAAATGATGGCCCTTTTCCACTCCCTTGGCAGTTTCCCCGATTCCATTGAGTGTTGGAACAAGTCGCGTAAGGGCTCACAGAGAGCTTCGGTGCACTGTTTCAGAACAGATGGCCTGACGTCGTCACAACCTGGGGACTTCCCAGGTGTGAGTTGCTGTAGCTTCCTTAGTACTATTGCCGGGCTTATTTGGGGGGGGGGGTAACCACTAGGTTTTCATCCGGTGAAGTAGTAACTTCTCCATTTTTTGACTATATGGTGAAGGCTTAACTTAATGTTCCCGCCATATCCAGACTAGTGAAATATTGACCATTTGTTCCTACTAAGGCGCGTGTGTGGAGTACGTAACCATATGTTTGTACACTTTTGGTTAGATGTTGAAATTAGAAGCATTGTACATGACTCTTGTTTAAAACTATTTATGTTTAAATACGTATAACTTCCGAGTGCAATTTGAAATACACTATACTGTTGGTAGCTTCGCCTTCTCTCTTGCCATTGCTGTCTACTCACTCCACTCAAACCGTGTTGTATACTTTGGATTTATTGCAGGAACCTATCATCCTTATCCGAAGACAAATCTACAACCGGAACACAGCTTCTATCAGTAGACACGATTCCAACAGTCAACGCTTCTGTGGATTATATAAATAATTTGTAGCAGTGGGCTTTAACAGTATATCCAAGTAACCTATTAATTAATGTCACTCATTACTGCATTTTGATAATATATTGTTGCATTGTACTCTCATTGACTTCGATTTTTATTCGCATATTTGTTATGTTAATGATCTCGCTCTAGACAGTCCCCTACAAATTAATTGGTGAGCCCGTTTGAACTTCATAGCTTTATAAAAACTCTATTTATATTGTTATCATTTTGTTTTGGCTGAACATTCTAAATATATTTGTATCTGTGTACATGTATATTCGCATAATAATCATGTCCTCACCTACACGTTCACCTGCTGCAACTGAGACTAACGAGGCACAGGACTCATCAATCAACGCAATAGTTGATCTGCTTCTACCGTCATACGGTTTCACTGAGCCGCGGATTTGGTTCGCCATCATTGAACCCCTCCTTTGCTACCCGCGGAATCAAGTCACAGATCGTGAAGTATGGATGTGTTTTAGCCGCGCCACCCACAGAAGTTCTAGTGGACATTAGCGATATAGTTGACAACGCCCCATAAGGCAACTAGTATGATAGGCTCAAAGCAGTTTTGATTCAAAGTAAGAGTGTATCTGGAGCGAAAACCGACCAACCAGGGTGCAGGTGCCTTAGTAGGTCCGGACGATCAATGCCTCATTGATCTGGGGATGGCAGAAACATTCAGTTTAGCCCTCGCCAAATAGTCAAACATCAATGGTGGTATTACTGATACGAACCCAAATGGAGAGGTTACTACTTCACCGGAGGAAAACCTAGTGGTTACCCCCCAAATAAGCCCGGCAATAGTACTAAGGAAGCTACAGCAACTCACACCTGGGAAGTCCCCAGGTTGTGACGACGTCAGGCCATCTGTTCTGAAACAGTGCACCGAAGCTCTCTGTGAGCCCTTACGCGACTTGTTCCAACACTCAATGGAATCGGGGAAACTGCCAGGGGAGTGGAAAAGGGCCATCATTTCTCAGATTTTCAAGCGCGGGAACAGGAAAAATCCCACCAGTTATAGACCGGTGCGCTACTCCCAGTGGTATCAAAAGTACTGGAAAATATTACTGATCATCACATCAGGGAGCACCTTGATAGTACTACTGGACTATATGGAGCGCAACATGGTTTCGGGAACGGCAGATCCTGTGTAACAAACCTACTATCAGCTTCGGACATTATGGTGGGATGTGAATATTCCCATCCATGTGGTCTAATCAGACTTCGAGAAGGCATTTGTCTCTGTTAACCATGACCTTCTCCCACACAAATAAGTCAGGCAGATATAGGTGGGCCACGTCTCCCATGGGTAAATGACTACCTAGCTGAAAGGCAATTTTGCACTGAAGTCAATCGAGTCCGATCATCTTGGCACAACTCGTCATCAGGAGTTTTTTACTGCCTACAAAATAACAAATGATCAGAATCACCCAAGCAAAGGTGTTCTGCCATTGAGTAGGTATAGGCTCCCTCGTGGAAATCCTAGAAGGATAGCTCATCAGAGGGCAAGGACCCGGGAGTGTTCCCACTTCTTTTCCCTGCGGGTTTGCCGTCCCTGGAACTCCTTACCGGCAGATGTAGCTATGGCACCATCTGTGGACGCCTTTAAGTGAAGGCTGGACAACCATGCAGCGACACAAGGACTGCATCCAAATGGCCTATCCCCTTAAAATCGCATATACCATTCAAAGGTAGACAATTAAACTGGTCGTTTTACTTCTTTACATTCCCTTCAGTCTTGCTCTCCTGACAGCTTTAACTACACCTATTATTATTATCATCATTATTACCGGTATACATACATATACCGGTTGACTGACTGTTGTTACGTTTTCTTATTCTTTTTCTGTCTGTTATTCTGAATACCTTCACTAATTATATCTATTATTATTATCTCTTTTCTATTGACGACGACACCGAAGGACTAACTGGTGAAAGGATCAACTCCATTCACAGTAGTAACAGTCTTAACACACTTCATACTACAAAACAAATATAATTAATCCAAGCTCTACTCCTTTCGGAGTCAAACAAAGCTACGACAGTCGAGTGGCGGGATGAGCTACACAGACGTTTACCGAAGATCAGGAACTTCTACCTCACAATCAAGAGGCGATCACAAAGAAATCAAATTGGTTTATACTAGCTCGTAAAAACGATATTGGATATATTGGATTCGAATTACATAAATCAGACAATTATTGTATGCTGGATTTGTATTGTAATTATCTTTTACGATATTAATTCTTGGTTTAGTAATTACTTCATCTCGTATAAACGATATTGGATATTGGACATACGCGCGCTCCTTGAACACGACGTGACTTTTCCTCTCTAACCGGAAAATACCTATTTTGTGAATTATCCGCTTGGGAAACCTGATCTTCCTAGCCGGTGAATTAAATTCAACTATTACTTACATATCGAATCTCTGTGTGGTAAGTCCAGCTGTCTCGAACTACTGCCAAAGCTTCAGGTGCTATTTTTGTAGCAGCATCTTCCTCACTCGTTCAGATAAACAAGACTTGTTGGTCTACCACGTGATTGCTGTGAAGCCAATCATCCAGAAAGTACTAGGTAAAGTCGAAAACCTTTTTCTTTTCCTTGTCTTGTACTTTTTCAGTCTTATTCTTGTTCTTGTGGGTAGATACTGTTGCACTCTTATTCTTATACAGCATAAGTTTTAGCGATAGTTAATATGGCTGTAGAAAGTAACCTTAGAAATGGCACCAAAACACCTTACTCTGTAGTCACAAGGGCTTCAGCCAGAGAAGGCAAAAACGCAGGGACACCAACCCCAAATCGCATACCCATCCTGAAGACCCGTGTAGGACTCGTCTGTCCTGATACTATGCCTGCATTGCCACAGTCTAGTACTGAAACGGCGCAGGCAATACTAGTAGGACAGGATACTACACCTGCACCAACTGAAAGCCAATGTGTGAAGTACAACAAACCTAAAAGGAAACGCTCAAGACGTCATAAGTCCTCGAAGGCGTTACCAAGTAAGGGAGACGAATGCCAGGCGTGCAATATCATTGTTTCTAAAGCTGACTCAGCTTTCGAATGCAATTTTTGCAAACGGTGGGTGCACTGCCGTTGCGACAAAGAGGTACCGAAATCATACTACGAGTTTATGAGAAATTACCCGTGCCCGTTGTTTTGGTACATCTGTCCACTCTGTCGCCCTGGTGTAGTCACACAGAGCGTGTCTACGGTTAGCAGAAACTTCACGCCGCCTTTGTGTCCCAACAAAGTCTTATGTAGCTCCCCACCTGCTAACATCACATTGCCAAAACTTGGCACAGACAGCAAGAAGGACACTCCAGTCCTACTGACCGAAATTGTCAATTTTCACAAGGTGAAGATTCACAAGGTTGGACCTAAAACATTAAGGAAAGATAGAGTTAGAGAAGCACCACTTGCATCCACAAGCAAGCTTGGCAACACAACAAAGGCTGGCCAGAACCTGATGAAGCCTAAAGTTGCTGATGCTGCAAAGGAATACGAGAAGCCAAAGGCCAAACCTAAGTCTGAGGTTAATCGGTCTAATTCGCTCATCCTCTTTAACGTACCTGTGAGCAAGGACAGCTTGCTTGAACAGCGGGCCCTGTTTGATCAGGAACAGTGGTCCAACCTGTGCAATAAACTAGGTCTGAATATTAATTCAGTGAAATTGTGCAGGCTGTACAGGGGTGTCCACACACCTCAAGGTAAGCCACCCCCATTACGGGTTACACTGGACTCTGCCGAAGAGGCCGAAAAGGTACTATTGATGGCTCAGGTACCAGCCATCGACAGAAGTTCGAACATAAGGGTGAGATAAGACAGACCATGGGCTATCAGACAAATGGCGAGGGAGTCACCGGAACTTCTGCCTTCTACCTCTATGGTGGTACACGGTGTTCCGGAGCTGGAAACGGGCACTGCCTGTGAGAAAATAAAGCATGACGTACAGCAGTGGAGATGGCTGTCGTCTCAGATGGCCCTTGGCGCTTCTGGAGCCATCTCCATTTCCCGACTACCTCGCCCCGCTCATCTCACACTGATTAGCTCCCCAAAGCTGCTTAGTGTCACATTCAACTCCCCAGAGCAGTTGGCCATAACACTTCAACGGTGGTATGAGATCAAGGGGAAATTGGGAGGACACATCCGATGTTGCGAAAGCAGACCTCGAACCATAAGGAGGCAGCAAACGGAGGCTTTAATACGTCCCCAAGCTTCAGTGACACTCGAGCAATGCAGTTCTGAGAATAACAGTCTGTGCCACCCAAGTGTCCTGCCTAAATCCAAGGGAAAAACCACAACGGGTCGGTTCCATCGGAACTGGCCAACTAGTCCCAACACTAAGTTCCCTACCAGCAGACAGCTTCACGTCAACTACCCCACAACACGCTGAGGTTGTAAGACTCACTGTCAGCTGCCTGTATAGCAATGTGAGGGGGCTGAGAGTAAATATAGGTGAACTCCGAAATCTCCAAGCACACCTACAACTGAAAATAATTCTCACCGAAACATGGCTAACCCCTACAATCGCCGATAATGAAATCAGTATAGGTGATATGGTTCTGGTCAGGAGAGACAGGGATAATAAGGAAGGAGGGGGAGTTGCCATATACTTTGATAGGCAACTTAAATGTGTTCGCGCAACGAACCCACCACTTATTGAACTCCCAGACTCCATATGGTGTCATTTCACCGTAGGCCACACCAAGCATTTACTTGGTGGCATCTACCGATCTCCCACCTGTGGGGCAGAGCACAATCAGCTACTGCTCAGCACTATCACAGGGATACGAGACTTGGGCTATGACCAAATCACCATTGCTGGAGATTTCAATGCCCCATCACTGAACCTTGGCTCGGGGTATGCTAAGGGAAAATTCGGCCGAAATCTACTGCAAGCTATTCGGGACACGGGACTGACTGAGAATGTTGGAGACGACACCAGGTGGGGCCCTAGTGGAAAGTCATCAAAACTAGACTACATTCTAACTAGTGACCAACTACTTGTCGAAAGGGTCCAGATCATGACTCCTCTAGGAAGTAGTGACCATGCAGTCATAGGTTTCGATCTCGTTCTCCGTGAGCATTTGCAGTGGGACGTTATGCAACCATGTCTGTGTTACAGCAAGGCTGACTATGCTGAAATGGGTAGGCTCTTGTCCAACGCAGACTGGCCCTTAGCATGGGATGAGCTGTCTGTGGATGAACACTGGGAAGTGGTAAAAAAGATTATTCATACAGTAATCTCGGATACCTTCCCTTTAGTCACAGCACAGCCCAAAAGAAAATCATCATGGTTAAAGAGAGGCACGCAGCGTATTCTGCAAGCAAAGCGGAAGGCTTGGTTTACGTGGCGCGTATCTAAGAGTCAGATCGACCATGATGCATACCTGGAACTCAGGAACCGGTGCAATGCAAGAGTCAGGAGGTCATTCCAGGCTAACCTTGCTAAAAAACTCCTGGCAAACCCGAAGAATTTGTACCGGTTCATGTCGGAAAGGAAACCAACCAACCAGGGGGCTTGCGCCTTAGTAGGCCAAAACGGTCAATATCTCACTAGTTTGGAGATGGCTGAAACATTCAGTCTAGCCTTCGCCAAACAGCTAAACAGCAATGTGGGCATTACCGTTACGAACCAAAATGGTGGCATGACTATTTCACAGGAGGAAGACCAAATAGCCACCCCTCAAATAAACCCTGCAATAGTACTGAGAAAGCTGCAGCGACTCATACCTGGGAAGTCCCCAGGTTGTGATGACATCAGGCCATCTGTTCTGAAACAGTGCGCCGAAGCTCTCTGTAGGCCTTTATGCGACTTGTTCCAACACTCCATGGAATCAGGGAAACTGCCAAAGGAATGGAAAAGAAGCATCCTTTCTCCGATCTTCAAGGGTGGGGATAGGCAAAATCCCACCAGTTATAGACCAGTAGCTCTACTCCCAGTGGTATCGAAAGTACTGGAAAGTATTATTGATGATCACATCAGGGAATATCTGGATAGGTCTAAAATACTCCATGAAGCCCAACACGGTTTCAAGAAAGGAAGATCCTGCGTCACTAACTTATTATCAGTTTGGGACGATTGGACATCATGCTGGGATATGAATGTTCCTGTCCATGTGATCTTTCTAGACTTTGAGAAGGCATTTGACACTGTTCACCATGACCTTCTCCTACACAAAATAAGCCAGGTAGGCCTAGGTAAACCACTTCTGTCATGGTTGAAGGACTACCTAACTGAAAGGCAGTTTTGCACCAAGGTCAATCGAGTCCGATCATCTTGGCACAGCTCGTCATCAGGAGTGTCGCAGGGTTCTATCCTGGGACCACTGATGTTCCTGATTTTTATCAATGACTTACCATGCCGTCTAAACTGCCCGACTCTTCTATACGCTGATGACGTAAAGATATGGAGGGCGATAAAGTGTCCGGAGAACTCAGATAGACTGCAGGCAGATCTAAGGCTTCTGGAAGACTGGGCGGTAACCAGTGGCATGACTTTCAACCTGAAAAAGTGCAAAGTAGTGAAGTTACGCAGCTATAGACTGAAGAATGCAAGTTACACCCTGTGCAATGAAAGCTTGTCCTGCTTAACGTCGGAACGTGACTTAGGTCTAGTTCTAACGGATAAAATGGACACAAGCGTGAATTACACGGGGGATGTAGCGAGGGCATATGCGGTCATACACTTTACACATAGACAGTGGGGTGCACTCACTCCTGAGCTCCTTCTAAGGTTGTATAAAACATACGTTAGACCGCATCTTGAAGTGCATAATATCATTGCACCCCCACTGCTTAAAAGAGACGCCAACCTCTTGGAAAGAGTCCAACGACGAGCAACAAAAGGAGTGGTTAGTCTCCGAAATATACCATATGACGAAAGGCTGAAGAAATTAGGCATATTCACGCTCAGTTACCGTCGCCTTAGGGGGGATTTAATTACTGCCTACAAAATAACAAATGATCAGAATCACCCAAGCAAAGGTGTTCTGCCATTGAGTAGGTATAGGCTCCCTCGTGGAAATCCTAGAAGGATAGCTCATCAGAGGGCAAGGACCCGGGAGTGTTCCCACTTCTTTTCCCTGCGGGTTTGCCGTCCCTGGAACTCCTTACCGGCAGATGTAGCTATGGCACCATCTGTGGACGCCTTTAAGTGAAGGCTGGACAACCATGCAGCGACACAAGGACTGCATCCAAATGGCCTATCCCCTTAAAATCGCATATACCATTCAAAGGTAGACAATTAAACTGGTCGTTTTACTTCTTCACATTCCCTTCAGTCTTGCTCTCCTGACAGCTTTAACTACACTTATTATTATTATTATTATCATTATCATTATTACTGGTATATATATATATATACCGGTTGACTGACTGTTGTTACGTTTTCTTATTTATTTTTTTCTCTGTCTGTTAGTCTGAATACCTTTACTGATTATATCTATTATTATTATTATTAATATTACTATTATTATTATCTCTTTTCCATTGACGACGATACCGAAAGACTAACTGGTGAAAGGATCAACTCCATTCACAGTAGTAACAGTCTTAACACACTTCATACTACAAACCCCATATAATTAATCCCAGCACTACTCCTTTTGGAGTCAACCAAAGCTACGACAGTCGAGTGGCGGGACGAGCTACACAGACGTTTACCAAAGATCAGGAACTTCTACCTCACAATCAAGAGGCGATCACAAAGAAATCAAATTGGTTTATACTAGCTCGTAAAAACGATATTGGATATTGGAACCCATGAAATTCATCGTTATGACGACGAATAACATGAACTTTCAAAAGGGAAATGGATACATCGAAAAGTCCAAAGGTCTTTATTGCTAATGTTAACAGATACGATGAATATAGTATCGCACAGGTATTGAAATTTAGCAATCCTTTATTCTTAGTTCTTGACACAATTCACAGTGGGAAAATCCTCGAAAAATGAAGATGAAGAGGCTATGGAGGAGGAAAACGAAGAGGAAACCAAGCCATCAGGTGTTATTCAGGCATATACAGTATACGGCACTTTAGATGAAGGGATAAAACACGCTCCAGATTTCGTTAATATTATTGCGGTGGTAAGTCCACAAAACAGAATAAAGATTCAGATTCAGATTTATTGGTTGAGGATAGAAGGCTTGGAGCCTATGTTAATCCTTTTCTAGTAAATTTCTGTGGTTGTCCAAACCCTTCTTGAACGAATCAACTGAGGTTACAGACACCACTTCTTCTGGGAGTCGATTCCAAGAGTTTATGACTCGGTGTGAGAACCAGTACTCAACAGCAATATGATTTCTTCTTGGCTTTTGAACTCTCCTGCTATGTCCTCTAAGGTGTTCCGACCTGGTGGGAAGGAAAAGAGAAAATAGGTCAGGTCCGTAGTCATTATTTAAAATTTTAAACATTGTGATTAAATCTCCTCTCTGCCTACGGTATGACAAGGAGAAGAGATTTAAACTGTCTTGTCTTTCCTCGTATGATAAGTTAGTCATGCCATGAATGATACGTGTTGCTTTCCTTTGAACCCTTTCTAGAAGAAGTGAGTCCCCTTTTAGACAAGGGCTGGCGGCCTGGATGCAGTTTTCCAGTCCTGACCTCACCAGAGATCCAATATCCAATATCCAATATCCTGATTACGAGCTAGTATAAACCAGTGATTTCTTTGAGCTCGCTTCTTGATTTTAAGGTAGAGGTTCCAGATCTTCGGTGAACTTATGCGTAGTAAATCCCGCCACTCGACTGCTTTAGCTCTGGTAGACTCCAGGAGGAGTGATGCGAGGATTGGTCAAGATTGTGGTTTGTAGTGTGCAGTATGTTAGGACTCAGCTGCTGCCGTGAATGGAGTTTGACCTAACACCCGTCGGTCATTCGGTATAGTCATAAAAGTAGAGTAATAATAATAATAATGATAATGATAATAATAGGTTGTAGTGTAGATAATATAGGTTGAGATAAGTGAAATAATAAAGAAAGAAAGATAGAGTAGTCGGTACAGTGGGAGAAGACAGGACGGGTCGTGAAGATTTAGCTTGTATGCTTGTCCATTGACAATGTGGTTTCAAATTTTAAGAGGGTAAGCCATTGAGACACAAACCATGCATTTCTGCATGATTGTCCAGCTTCCGCTTAAAAATCTCCACAGATGGAGCTGTAGTTACGGCCGCCGGTAAAGCGTTCCAGAGACGGCAAACTCGAAGCGAGAAGAAATGTGAACGCACTCGAGTCCTTGGTCTCTGGTGTGCTATCCTTAGCGGGTTACCTCGTGGAAGCCTATAATCACTTAATGGCAGGATGCTCTTGTTAGGATGGGCCTGGTCATTTAGGATCTTATAGACGGTGATGAGGTCTCCCCTGTGACTACGGTAACTAAGTGTGAAAAGACTTAATTTCTTCAGTCTCTCCTCATATGATTTGTTGCGGAGGCCGATCACCCATTTTGTCGCTCGTCTCTGGACACTTTCTAGCATGTTAGTATCCCTTTTGAGTAGCGGAGGAGCAATGATATTATGCACCTCAAGGAGTGGCCTCACGTATGTCGTATACAACGTTAGGAATAGTTCAGGAGTAAGAGCTCCCAGTTGCCTATGCATAAAGTGTAAAGTGCCGTAAGCTTTGGCGACGTCCCTCGTGTAATTTACACTGGTGTCTAGCTTTTCTGTTAAAATAAGGCCTAGATCGCGTTCTGATGGCACACAACTCAAGTTCTGGCCACCAAGGGTGTAATTTGCACTCTGTGACCTGCCGGAATGAAGTTGCACTACTTTGCACTTCTTTAAGTTGAAAGGCATTCCGTTAGCCAGAGCCCAGTCCCCCAGCGTTTGCAGGTCAGCCTGCAATCTGTCGGAGTCTTCCGATGAGTTTATTGCTCTCCAAATCTTTACGTCGTCAGCGTAAAGAAGCGCAGAGCAATTCAGTTGACAGGGCAGGTCATTGATAAAAATCAAAAACATCAACGGCCCTAAGATAGAACCCTGAGGAACCCCTGATGCCGAGGTGTGCCAGGATGATCGGATGCGGTTGACTTTGGTGCAGAATTCTCTCTCGCCTAAATAATCTTCCAGCCATGCGAGAAGTGCTCCAGAAACACCCGCTTTGCTTATTTTGTGAAGGAGCAGACCATGGTGAACTGTGTCGAATGCTTTCGCAAAGTCGAGAAAGATCACATGGACTGGTACCTTTACATCCCAGGATAGTGTCCAATCGTTCCAAGCTAGTAGAAGATTCGTCACACAGGATCTTCCCTTCCTGAAACCATGCTGTGCTTCATGGAGTAGGTTAGTCCCGTCGAAGTATTTTCTCATGTGGTCGTCAATGAGACTTTCGAATATCTTCGATATCACTGGGAGTAGCGCAACTGGTCTGTAACTGGTCGCGTTCTGCCGGTCACCACCCTTGAAGATAGGGGAAAGGATGGCTCGTTTCCATTCACATGGAAGTTTCCCTACATCAAAGGAGTGTTGAAACAGATCACTTAGGGGTTGGCAGAGACTTTCTGAACACTGCTTCAGGACGGATGGTCTTATGTCGTCGCAACCTGCAGACTTTCCCGAAGCCAACTTTCCCAATTTTATGAGTACCATAGCCGGGGTAATTTGAAATGTACCCAGCAGGTTTTCGCACGTTGGTCTTGCATTGTAATCTTGATGTTTTGTGTGGGTAAAATCCTCGTTACTGTTCAGTTGCCTGTGAAAGGCTAGACTGAATGTCTCTGCCATTTCAAGACTAGTAAGAGATTTCCCATCAGAACCCACTATATTGCAAGCTCCCTGGTTGGTCGGTTTTCTTTCAGACATAAACCTGTATAGGCTTTTGGGGTTCACGAGAAGCTTATTGGCGAGGTTTCTCTGAAATGTCCTTCTATCACTCCGGACTCGTATGTTACACCGATTCCTGAGTTCGAGGTACTCTTCATGTTCGGGTTGACTCTGCGATACTCGCCACGCAAACCAGGCTTTTCGCTTCGCCTGTAGAAGGCGTTGTGTCCCCCTTTTTAGCCATGAACGTTGCTTTCTAGCTTTAGGTGTGACCAAAGGAACAGTGTCTGAGATCGCCTGGTGAATGATCTGCTTTACCACTCTCCAGTGTTCTTCTACTGTAAGCTCTGTCCAATTTTTTGGCCAATTTGCTTCAGACAAAAGTCTTCGCATTTCGGTGTAATTGGCTTTGTTATAACACAGATAGGGCTGTGTATTGTCCCACTGTAAACGCTCGCGGAGGACTATATCGAATGTTATGACCGCATGGTCACTACTACCTATGGGAGTCGTGATCTGAACGTTTTCCACTAGTAGCTGGTCACTAGTGAGCACGTAATCCAGTCTAGAAGACTTCCCATCTGGGCCCCATCTAGTATCCATTCTGACATTTTCGGTGAATCCGGCCTCCGTGATGGTATGCAGCAGATTTCGATCAAATCTGTCCTGGGCACATCCCGTCATCAAGTTAAGAGATGGGGCATTGAAGTCTCCAGCTATGACAATTTGATCATAACCCAGGTCATGTGTCGCTGAAATTGCATTCAGCAGTACCTGGTTGTGGTCTGCTCCACATGAAGGTGATCTGTAAATGCTGCCCACTAGATACTTACAGTACCCAACGGTGAAATGGCACCATATGGAGTCAGGGAGCTCAATGAGGGGAGGGTCGATTGCATGGACACATCTGAGCTGTTTGTCGACGTATATGGCGACTCCACCTCCTTCTTTCAGATCCCTATCTCGCCTGACAAGGACCATATCATTTATACTGACTTCGCTGTCTGCCACCGTAGGGGTTAGCCAGGTTTCCGTCAGTATTATGATTTTGGAGTTCAGCTGTGATTGTAGGTATCTAAGTTCAGCTATTTTGCCTCTTAGACCTCTCACATTACTGTACAGGCAACTGGTAGTCAGTCTCACCACGTCCCCGTATTGGGGGGTGGTTGACGTGATGTGGGCTGTCGGTTGAGGAGTTATCCTACGAACTAGTTGGCCGATTCCCCGGGAACCGGCCTGTTGGAGTTTTTTTCTTCTGATTCAATCGGAGCACTTGGATGGCACTGGCTATCATCGTCCGTGCTGCACCGCTGTATTGTGACTAGGGGTTGGGGATGTTCTATGACAACGTTTTGCTCTCTCCTTTGGGTACGAGGCCGGCTCTCGCAGCAGCGAATGTGTCTGCTGACCTTGTCTTTGGTCTCGTACCATCTCTGGAGAGCAGTAGTCAAGTGGTCTCGGGAGCTAAACTTAACAGCTAACAGATGTGGGGTGTTAATTGACATTAGGTGAGTGGGTCGAGGCAGTCTAAAAATAGAGACAGCCCCTGAACTTCCCAGACCCATCTGGGATGCCAACCATCTCCATTGCTGGACATCGTGACAGTGCTTCTCACAAGCGTTCCCAGTTTCCAGTTCAGGAATGCCGTGAACAACCATGGAGGCAGAAGGAATAAGCTCTGGCGACTCCCTCGCCATCTGTCTTTCCTTCCATGGCCTATCTGGCCTAACACGTATATTGCAGGTCCTCCCTATAGAAAGGACTTGGGAAGTCAATAAAACTTTTTCGGCATCTTCGGCAGAGCCTAGTGTTACCCTCAGTGGGGATGGTTTGCCTTGAGGAGCAGCAGTGCCCTTATACAATCTGCACAGTTTTACTGGTTGGATGTCCAGACCCAGTGTGCTACATAAGTTGGACCACTGTTCCTGATCAAACAGGGCCCTGTTTTCCAGCAGACTACTGCTACAGTCTGGTACATTAAAGAGGATAACGCAGTTTGATCGACTGACCGTGGATTTAGGTTCGGTCCTCGCACATTTGTCATCCCCCTTAAGACCGTTTTGTTTCATCTGGTGCAACTGGGTATTATTATGTGTCGCAGTGCTGTGGCCACTTTTACTGGTGGACGGTAAGGGTCTTTTCCCGGCGACAGGTACCCTTGGTGCTTCAACCTCTGTGTCTGGGGCAGTTATGGCAGGAATTGCAAGTATAACCGGTGTGGATTTTGGTATCCCCGATTTACATGCAATTGTGCTGTTTTCTGAGTTGGTGGGAGTGAAACGTTTCACGTTTATTCCTGATATCTCTATGACATCTGTAGCTTTCGAGGAACTACACGAGGCTGCATTAGGACGGCAACTTGGGCAAATGTACCAGAACCATGGGCATGGGTTCTTACGCATAAAATCGTAATATACCTTTGGTACCCCGGTGTCACATCTACAATGTACCCATTGCTTACAAAAGTTACATTCGAAAGCAGAATCTGCTTGTTCGACAATAGAATTGCAGACCTTGCAATCGTCTGCCTTCTTGGGGAACGTTGTAGTCGTCTTGCGACGTCGTGAACGTTTCTTATTGGCCTTCCTGTTTGTTTCAAGGCCTACTGTGGATATAGGTGTCATACTATTCACCTGTTTGCTTAGTTTGGCTGAAGCTCTGGTGACTACGGTGCATGGTCTCCCATTACTTATCTTGGGATGAGAATCTATAGTCATTTTACTCCTAAAATAATACTGATGATTAAATGATAAGAGAGAGTGGAGTTTTGTCCAATAGACTGACAGCAAAAGACAGTAGAAAGCACAGAACTGTAACTTTCGGGTTGTATATAAGGAGGTGAACATATCTCTGGTGATTCTAGTGAAGGCTCTACGAATTGCCCATAATGACCTGAAACAACGTGCAGCCACTGCGCGAGAGTGTGCCGTAGTTTTTAAGTCGTGGCTAACTATGACACCTAAGTCCAAGTAAGTCTGAACTGATGGAAGTGTAATTCCCTCTAGTTCATAAGAGCTCGTGCTTGCTTGTCCAATGCGCATGGTTGCACATTTTGCCACATTTATCGGGAGCATCCATTCTATGGACCACTCTGACAATTTGTTGAGGTCCTCTTGCAACGTGGACGTGTCACTGTTGCCCTTCAGCTCCCTCCAAATTTTTAAGTCATCTGCGTATAGGACCATAGGGGAATCGGTGAGCAGAGATAACTCATTGATATACAAAATAAATAGGAGAGGTCCAAGTACCGTGCCTTGTGGCACTCCGCTGCGTACTGCTGTCCAAGAGGAGAGTGTCGAGTTGATCCTAACCCTCTGCCTCCTATCTATGAGGAATTCCTTGAGCCAATTTAGTAAGGTGCCTTTGATACCAAGACTTTCCAACTTCATGAATAGTCTTTTGTGAGGTACATTATCAAAGGCTTTGCTGAAGTCTATGAAGACGACGTCAACGGGTCTTCTGTTGTCCCTGGATTTGACCCAGCTTTCTCTTGCAGTGAGAAGATTTGACAGGCATGAGAGGTTCCTTCGGAAGCCATGCTGTGCTCTTGATAATAAGCTTCTATTTTCTAGATATGCCATTATGCTTTTCTTGATGATTCTCTCCAGTGTCTTAATTAAAGTGCTGGTGAGACTGATAGGCCTGTAATTTGAAGGGCTTTGTCTTGATCCTCCTTTGTGGATGAGGGTTACTATGGCGTCTTTCCAGTCACGCGGTAACACTCCATTTTGGAGAGAAAGCTTGAAGATCGTAGTCAAAGGGCCGGCTATGTGTGCTGATAACTCCTTGAGAAGCCTCGGATGAAGATTATCAGGACCCATTGATTCCCCTGCATCCAGTTTCCTTAGGCAGTTGAGCACGATGCCTTGGTCGATGTCAACGGAATCTATCCCATGTTCTTCTGATGCAGCTAGTGCTGATCCTATGGGCAGTGACGACTCCTGCGTGAAAACTTGGGAGAAGTAGTTTGCCATTGCTTCTGCTTTTTCTTGATCTTCTTCGATTGTGTCATTGTCGATAGTCAGGTTTGGGACACCATTGGATGTTTTATTCCTGAAGTTCATGTACGAGAAAATTTTCTTAGGTTGTGCCTTTGCATTTTGAGCCAGGTGTGCTTCGAATTTCATCCTTGATTTGCGGATTTCTGCAATAGCTTTATTTCTAGCAGTGTTATATAATTGCCTGGTCTCATAAGTCTCAAGTGTGGCAAACAAGTTCCAACATTTGTGTTTACGTCTAAGTAACTTACGAATCTCCCGGTTTATCCAAGGAAGGCAGTGTTTCCGACCCTTTGGGACAGACCAAGGGATGAAAGGTTCAGTTACTTGGGCGTAAAGTTGTTTAAATTGGTTCCATGCGGCTTCTACTTGAGACTCTGGGTTGATGTACCAGTTTACTGAGTTGGCTGCTGAGACGATTGCATTTATATCAGCTTTCCAAACGTTTGGTCGAGATGGGGTTTTGGCCCTTGCTGCTGTTGCTGTGAACTTGAAAGTGAGCACAGCATGGTCACTTCTTCCTAAAGGAGGAAGATGTTGTATGAGATCTACATCCTCACCATGGGAGAACACTAGGTCCAGAGTTGAGGAGGAATGCTGTGAGTCATAGCGCGTGGGCTTGATGATATGTTGGACTAGAGCTAACGATATACTAAATTCCAGCAGTTTATAATCAAAGGAGTTGACTGAGGATGGAGTTGTTAGGCTCGTCCAGTCAACTGTTGGGGCATTGAAGTCGCCAACTACGAGACTTCGACATTTCGAGGTCCAGGAGCCTAGCTTCTCTATCAGGAAGTCATCTGCACTGCAGTTAGGACTGCGGTACATAGCAATGAGGTCAATGTCTTGGCCTATGCATTTAAGTCTGCAGCGTAGAAGTTCGCACGACTCACTTTCGTGAGCGAGTGCTTCGATACTACGCACGGTTAAGCATTTCTTGAGGTAAACGACTACGCCACCTCCTTTGCGGTTTAGTCGGTCTACCCTATGCACTTCGAAGTTTGGCAGGTTAACTTCGTTGTCAGTGACATCGGGTGTGAGCCATGTCTCTGTGATAATAATTACATCCGGGTTTCCGGAGTCTATCATGTTAACCAGCTCAGTCCGTTTATTTAACAGGCTGCGGGCGTTTGTGTAGCAAACTGTTAATCCAGTTTGGTGCTTCCCCAGCCTACCCACAGAGGTTTCGGGATCATTAAACTGCGAACTTGAACAACCCGAAAACCCTTAATCTTAAGGTTCTTTTCGCCGTTTCGGCGTCGTTCGCTTAATTCTAGGGCCGCAGACTGTCTTTTGATACGGTCTGCCAGGCTTAAGTCGGCGCGGACATATATGCCTGATCCTTTAAGTATATGAGAGTTGTTTAGAATAGCATCCCTCTCTTCTTTAGAGTTTATTACGACTTTGAGGAGACGTACAGGCTGACTTACTGTAGGGTCAGGCTTTTGGCCTATTCTATATACACTGTGTATAGTGATGCCTGATACTGTTTGTGGCAGTAGCTTGTCTAAAAGGGGCTTAACCAAGTTAAGGTGATGCTCAAATCTAGTCTTGGGTTCGGGGGCCAATGACTCTTCCACTTTGTGGAGAATGAGCGACCTGTCAGAGAGATCAGGTTTGCTTGCCGTGGTTTTCTTGCTCTGCGGCGTGAATGTCTTCCTGTCCTTCGTGGGCATTGTGGCCAATGTATTGTCCTTATCTCGCTTTTTGCGAGAGACTACGTTACGCCATTCATTGGCGTTCTCTTCATTAGTCGTAGCAGGATTTATCTGCCTGCTACTCACCGGTGTGGACGAGGCTTGATCCACTATTACCTGGGTGACTTGAGTTGCGGGTTTACGACCCCTGGTACGCCTCTTCTTTGTGGCAGTCTTTCCGTTACTGTCACTGGAGGGCTTATCCAGTATCGTGGGGGCAGCCTGGGTGACTGTAATGTGGTGAGTGCTCTTCTGTGGTGAAGGGCACTCAGTCATTGACAAAGACTCATTAGGAACATGTACTGTTCTGTCGATGACGCTAGTCGCATCTTCGGTGTCTGAGAAGCAGTTAGTCTTCTCCTGTGATGGATGACCCTCGCAGTCCATGAGCTTTAAAGCCCCGCTAAGAGTGGCAATGGCTTCTGTAATACGGAGTTTGGTAGTACTACAACAGTCATTGCACAACCAGTTTTCTAGAGGTTTACAGCAGCGTTTGTATGCTGCAGGAGTTAGGTTTGTGCACATACTGTGAAACCATCTCTTGCAGTTATCACACTGCATTCCCTCATCCACTGGGAATTGGCACATAACCCTTCCACAGCTCTTTTTATTCTTACTTATTTGTGAATTGAAGAAATACTATAGAAGTAACAATTTATGCTGGTTAACTGCTAGTAATTAAGTCAATAAAATTTGCAAACTCTTAGACTTTTTTGTCGTATAATAAAAATTTTATTTCATATTATACGCACCATTAAGTCTTTTGGTTTGAATTCATTTCATTTTGGAATGATTGACTATGGTAGTTGGAATGGACTTATATGACTGCTAAAACAGGCACCATAGACCGTCTGTAGAAAGAGAGAACGGTCATTGGCTTTAACTATTTCCTGCAGAAACCCCCAAGTAAACAGTTTGTGTGTAATTTAATGGTCACGATGGCAAATCAACGTAAATGTCTGAGCGAAAATTTAGGGAATGTGCATTATATATCTTGAATACCCTGAGACTGCCCCAAATCCCCGGATTCTCTAATAGGGCATATTAATCTCAACCAGTGCTTTTGTGCGCTACTAATTTGAGGGTCAGTTATTATGCTACAACTTTCTGATATCTATTAATATCTCCACTATGTTAAATGTAATCATTTGCCACTCTTTCGTAGGGAAAGCGACAAGTTTGACCAAACTCGAAGCAACCGAACAAAACCATAAGTCATGACTCTATTTTAAACTGTGAAATATTTTATAATTTATGATATGCTTCCAAAAAGTAAAGGAGTATTAATTGAAGTGCCTACAACATTCACCCTTCACTTCAAAATTTTCCACACCTAATGCATTAAAAAATAACCATTAGAACAACATATCCAACATTTATTGACAGCGTGAGCTAATTTATATCATACCCTAGGAATATTACCTACTATATCTCCAACGGAAATTCCTGGTTTAGCTATCGATTACCAATTTGAAAATTTCTATGATCAGCTGAGATTTTATTCCCTCAACAGAGGACCAGAGCTGAGTGAAAGCTAATTTTGTTGGTGTAGCACATAAATTCTGTAATTCAGACAGGAGAAAAAAAAACTTTTTTGACTTCGATGCACTTCAGAGCCCTAAAGAACTATATTGTAGGTCCGATATGATCATCCTATCATCTTACAAAGGATTAGGTAAAGTTGTGGCGGATAACTGCGATTATGGGACAACAACATTTCTGTTCTTGTGAAAAATGTAAATTCATAGCTGAAGTCCCATTTGATGATGTTAGAAAATTAGAAGAAAAAGTAACATCTCATTTAGTGGAATTTTGCAGCATGGGTTTTAATGACAAAGAAGAGTTTGGTCCTCTGAACCCATAAGATCTGACTTCCCACACCACTATGGATTACCCAAGATTCATAAAGCTGACGATTCAACATACTCTATTCTG